>CM017192.1:2305000-2905000 GCA_004837865.1 Musa balbisiana | reverse complement strand
AGGTCAGGTATAAAAGCTGATCCTCGACGGGATATTGTGGGGCTCTTTTCTAGAAAAAAAATCCACACCCACTAAGTTCTCAATAACTAACTTGAACATTGAAGAGATTGAGTAAGAAAATTTTCCCTGACATTGGTCTTAGAGCATATGGCGCCTTAGGGGCTTGATGCTTCCACATCAAAGCCATCTCAAATACTCTTATGCCCTTGGATTTAGATAATATCAGATTGACTCAAATGTTGACGATTTCTCTTAACATTTTAGTGCTATGAGGGTCCGATGTCACAAAAACATCTACCTATTAATCCTCTCAATAATGAGGCCTTGCCTCCGACCCATAACATTTTACTAAGGGGGATAATTATCATTTTTCCCATATGTGGATGCGTCTACTTTGACCTAAACGTTAGTGTAATACCGGAGCCTATTTAATGACTCGAGCCTTTTATACCCAAAGATAATCTCGAGTCACTTGCTTGTTCTTGCTGAGGTGTTCTTGGACCTCTCCCAACAGATGCAAACGTTAACAAACATGATGTAGGCTATCATCTCACTCTTGCCCAACAAGTAATGCCACCATCGCAATCATAATTAGTACATCAACCGCTACTAGCTCCAGCGCCCATCGGGATTCCCTTGCCCAATATAGTGCTAGCATCTCAAGATCACCCAAGGCCTATAGAACTATCAATTGAGGGAGTGCCCTATTCCCTAACTGTGGAATACAATGCACCATCGCACCATTGCCTTGCTCCACCCGAATTTGAGACCCAATCAACATATTTGATGGATGACTTATTGAGGATTCAACCATGGCAAATGGACAAATGCTTAGAAGAGATGTAGTGAGAGTTCTAGCAATCCAAAGGGGAAAGTCTGATCGATCCTATCTTGGGTCGATCCTTATTCACTCAGAACATCCAAGAGGAGTCAATCTTGATGAATTTTGGCCTCTCATCGCTAGAGGCCCTTAACAGTAGTACCAACCCAATAGGGCACACTATCGCCTTTCGTGCCTAGATGTCACTGTATGACACCTTGAACACCATGATGTGTTGGACCTTCGTAATAATATTAAGAGTCTCGACATAAAATGATATATTAGCTTGCAGTCGCTCTTAGTTAGCTCCTTTACTCAGCTTGCAAAGAAGCTTGAGCTCTACTTCCTTAGGAATATGCACCCAAGGCCATTAGTGGTAATACTTCTTGGATTTAGGCAAGGGGAGAAAGAATCACTTTCTAACTTCATCACTTGATTCACTAATGAGATGAGAGGCATACAGGAAGCTCATCCCTTGCTTACAATATAGACCTTCATGGTAAGGTTCAAGCTCTCTTGCTTTTCCTAGTCATTTGTGAAGAGGCACTCTAAAGGGCTAACCAATATATTGCCGTGGAGATACTAGTCTCAAGTAAGCACAAGGAGATACACAAAAGGTTGAGACAAGAGTGACTACCATCAACCCCGACCCCAAGGTTATCATACCGAAGAAGAAAAGACTAACTTGACCTGCCTCACCTAAGATTTGAGTCAGACTCCCTTGAATATGACTAGAACCAAAATCATTTTACAAATAAAGAAAAAAGGGCTCGTGAAAGACTCTCAATCAATGAGAATATTATCAAAGAGAAAGAACAAATTTAAGTACTATCGCTTCCACTACGACTATGGCCATGAAATAAAAGACTTTTGTGATTTGAAGGAATAAATCAAAGAACTTATTCATCAGAATCATCTCGAGAGGTTCTTCCAGAGGCACTAGAAACCTTTGCCCCAATCTTAAGGCTAGTGGAGAGGTAGATCAACGTCATCAACGGTAGACCTGCCTCGGGAGGAGACAACTCCTCGGATCATAAAGCCTATGCTCAAGTTACCATTGAGAAATACTCAAAGTTCCAATATGACTCAGAATAACATTCAAGGAAGAAGAAATATAGTACCTCGACCTAAACTATAATGATGACTTGGTAGTCTCTATGAGGATGATTAAGGCTTATGTGAAGAGGGTCATGATTGACACAGGTAGCTCTATCGATATTCGCTACTTTGATACTTTTTAAAAGTTTGGGCTCTCGGCTAACGATCTCACCCATATGATTATTTCACTAACGAGATTTACTAAAGACTTTGTCTTCTCTCTCAAGATTATAAGCTTTCATGTCACTTTTGGGATGAACCCTACTCCAAAACAATGATGACCAAAATTATGATAATAGGCATCCCCTTGGTATACCACACGATCATAGGCTAACCTATGCCCAACAGGTTGAGAGTGGTGGTGTCAACCTATCACATGATGATGAAATTTTCAATAAGAATTGATGTCAAAAAACTAAGAAGCAACTCAAGAGAGTCATATCAGTGCTATCTAATAATACAATCCCTACCTAAGAAGGCCTAGCCAGAGGCACTGTCAATGGACCCTCGAAATTTCGCCAAGTCCCTCCCACATCCAAAGTCAATGGAGTCCCTGATTGAGGCACCCCTATATAATGTCCATCCCGATTAAGTCATCAAGGTCGAGGCAACACTTCTCGAGAAGAATGTCGAGGTGTTATATAGTCACTAAGAGACATGCTTGGAATCGACGCGAACATGACCCAACACCACTTGAACATCTCTCCCAAGACTTAGTCGGTGAAGCAAATGCTAATCATATATGCCCTACAAGCTAATCACGTGAGTGATGATACATGTTATACGATACACACTCTTTTTGTTTATTATTATTTATTAGTATTTTATCATTTTATCTTGTATGTTGCATATATTGTGATGTCCATAGATCTGTGCAACGGGAATCATATCCTGATAATAAGACCGATCAACTTTTAAACACAGACCATAAATAATCATAGTCGTACATTATTTAAGAGGGGCGTCGAGATAATCGGATAGACTGGTGTACTATATACTTGTCCATATGTTGAAGGCGATTAGTCTCATAGTTGCTCGTGTGGGGACGCTAGAGATATAGTACAGGTGCTCATTGAAGAATAACTTAAAGCCCATCACGGTAGAAGGACTCAAAATTTGCCATGATAGAGGAAGGACTCGAAGCCCACTATGGTGGAAGGAGGACTCGAAATCCGTCATGGTGGAGGAAGGACTCAAAATCCACCACGACAGAGGTGTAGTCTAAATGCGCTTGAGACGTATAAGTCAAAAAAACTGGACCGTGACAAGAGAAATTCGTCACGGAGGATGCATATGCCAAAATGTGCCCAAGACATGTCAGTTAGGAAAACTTAACCCGCTGGAAAAGAAATCCACTATGATGGAGGCATATTTCAAAATATACTCGAGATATGAGTTAGAAAAACTCAACTCATATGAAAAAAAATCCGTCATGGCGAAGGCACGATCCAAATGTGCCCGAGGTATGTGAGTCAAAAAACCCAACCCGCATTAAGATAAATCCATCATGGCGGAGGCATAGGCTAAAATGTGTCTAAAATGCATGAATTGGGAAATCTTGACCTATGCTAATAGAAATCCGCTATAGCAAGTACATAGCAAAATATGTCCGAGACATATGAGTCGAGAAAGCTCATCCCGCATGAAGAGAAATCTACTACGATAGAGGCACAAACAAAAATGTGCCCGAGTTATATGAGTCAGGAATACCTGACCCGTGTGAGAAGAAAGCTACTATGGTAAAGACAATTCAAATAAGCCCGAGGTGTATGTCAGAAAAACTCGACCGACACCAAGAGAAATCTACTATGGTGAAAACCCAAGGCAAAATATGCCTTAAAGTAGTAAAACCCATTCTGCATTAGAAGAAACTCGCTACGATGAAGGCATAGGCCAAAATGTGCTTAAGATGCGTGAGTCGAAAAACTCGACTCGTGCCAAGAAAAAATCCACTATAGCGAAAGCCTAGGACAAAATATGCCCAAGATGCTTAAGTCGAGAAAACCCATCCCACGCAAAGAAAAATCTGTCATGACGGAGTCGTAAAGCAATATTTGCCCAAGGCATGTAAGCTGAAAAAACCCGACTCAAGCTCGAAATGTGCAAATGGGTCTGTCAAATGGGTAAGTGATAGGAAATATATTATTCATTCGACATATAAGCACCACATGGAAGCCATCATAGAAGGAAAAGGTCCAAGTCAACCTTCACTTATCTGCTCACGTGGACAAGAGTCCAAGGCAAACCTTTCAAAGCTATCTCCCCCCTACTGCCCAAGTGGACAAAATGCCAAGAGGGGAACATTGGAGTAGTTATATATTTTCCACTTCAGGGCCAAGTATAAAAGTTGATCATCGATAAGATGTTGTGGGGCTCTCTTCAAAAAAAAAACCCCACACCCACTAAGTCCTTGATAACTAAGTTGAGCGTCACATGAACCAAGTCGAAAAAATCTCCCAATGTTATCTTAGTATAGATGGTGCTTCAAGAGCTCGACGCTTCAACCTTGGAGCCACCTCGAACACTCTTGCACCCTAATAAGTTTCAATTAACAAATGTAATAAAAAATATAAATATAATTATAATTATATATATTATATTAATTATATTTCCTTTTTATTTAATTAAATTAATTGTTTTCCTTTCAAAATAAGCGTAACCTGCATGCCTCTTCTCAACAACCGTCACGGCGTTAATTACAACAGAAACCGGCATGTATGCTCTGCTTTCTTCCTCCACCACCGCCACCACTCTCACAGAACCAACCTCCTGCAAGAAGAAGAGCACGAGGAGGCGGAGAAATAACCTCCTTCGCAGCCAAAACCCGCGCCAACGGCCTGAAACCACCATCACCAGCCGCAGATCACCGCCACCCACTCCCCTCCTCCTCTCCCTCCATGCAGCTCCCACCACCCTCACCCGAGCCGAAGCCCTCGACCGCGTCCTCGACGACCTCGAGACCGCCCTCGCCCGCGGCGTCCCTCTCGACCCCTCCCTCTTCTCCTCCCTCCTCGAGACATGCGCCCAAATGCGCTCCCTCCGCCACGGCGCGCGCCTCCGTCGCCTCATCCCCGGCGGCCTCCTCCGCCGCAGTGCCGCCCTCTCCTCCAAGCTCCTCCGTCTGTACGCCGCTTGCGGCCAAGTAGAAGAAGCACACTGCATCTTCGATGAAATGCCGCAACGAAGCAAGACCGACGCGTTTACTTGGAACTCGCTTATTTCGGGGTACACCGAGCTGGGCCTCCACGAGGATGCCATGGCTCTATACTATCAGATGGAGGAAGATGGCGTTGAGGCCGACGAGTACACCTTCCCCCGGGTTTTGAAGGCGTGCGCTGGAATCCGGTCAGTTCGCCACGGCGAGGCCGTCCACCGCCATGCAGTTCGCTCCGGATTCGGCAGCGACGTCTTCGTGCTCAACGCGCTCGTCGACATGTACTCCAAGTGCGGCGACATCCTGAAAGCGCGCAAGGCGTTCGACAATATAACCAAGCGGGACGCGGTGTCCTGGAATTCGATGCTTATGGGTTACATCCGTCATGGGCTTCTGCCGGAGGCGCTGAAACTTTTCAGAGGAATGGTTCGAGCTGAGATCGAACCTGACCCCATTACCATCTCGGCTATGTTATCAGGGCTCACCGGCACGAAGAAGCTCGGGCTTCAGATTCATGGCTGGGTCATCCGCCGGGGGCTCGAGTGGGATCTATCGGTCGCGAACTCTCTGATCACAATGTACTCGGAGCAGAACAGACCGGACCTGGCGCGGTTGATCTTCGAGTCGATGCCGGAGAGGGATTTGGTCTCATGGAACGCCATCATCAGCGCGCACCGCAGGGACCATCGCGTGCTCGCTATGTTTCGGCAGATGGAGGAGGACTCGGGGGTGCTACCGGACCGAGTCACGTTCGTGTCGTTGCTGTCGGCGTGCGGGAACCTGGGACTGGTAGAGGAGGGGAAAAGGTTGTTCGCCGAGATGGAGCAGAGGTACAAGATGAAGCCCGGGATGGAGCACTACGGGTGCATGGTGAACTTGTTGGGGAGAGCGGGGTCCATTGATGAAGCTTACGAGCTCATATCGAAGCGGATGCCATTCGATGGGGGGCCGACGGTATGGGGGGCGCTGCTCTTTGCCTGTTCATTGCACGGAGAAGTCAGCATAGCCGAGGTTGCGGCGGAGCGATTGTTTGAGCTGGAGCCCGATAACGAGCTCAACTTCGAGCTTTTGATGATGATCTACCATGACGCCGGAAGGAGGGAGGACGTAGACAGAGTGAGAAGAATGATGGAGGAGAGGGGACTGGAATCATCAGAATCTTCATTGTCGCTCAAGTAAGTATTTGTTGTTGTGTTCACTTGCTGTGAAACATATAAACTTCGACCTGCCATGCATTACCAAATCAGCTAATATTAGATTTCTTTTATTGTTATTTTAATCTCGGTTTCACACCATCAATGAGGACACAATTGCAGCAATAAGAACAAATAAAGATAATTATAGGTTTTCACACAATGCTGCCACCGGCCAATCAAAAGAAAAGATATCCTTGCAATAAAATTTCTTTATGTTACCGCATGGACAATTTTAAAGTAAAGCAGCTAACGGCAAGGAGTATATCAAGTGGCCAAATAACAAAGTGAAGTAATATTTCGGGTACTTTGCAAGAGAAAAGGATCTTGATATAGTGAAATAAATTCTTAAGGACTTCAGAGATTGGAGAAAATGAAAAGAAACTATTGTTTCCTATCAATAAAGATACACGACCCTCAACTTAAGGGTAAGAGTTTCAATGTCAAAATTTTACAATGGCTAATGAACAATTTCCTTATGCAAATTAAACATCAGTTAAATATAATTAAGGATTGGTAAATAAATCAGCATCTACATGTGTGATGCATGTATACTAGAACTCTAGGGGTCTCTTACTCTCAAAATCCACTAGTTCAGATGCCATACGGTTACCATCATGACTGTGCTTAGATATGGAAATTGTGTCTCGAGAAGTTATTGTGGAAAAAGGAAATCTCATCCAATCATAACTCATCTTTTTTATGATTGTTCTGCGGACCATCAGGCAGCGGCAATGTTGAAGTAACTGGTTCATTGGAGTCAACCTCTTCACCTAAAATTCTTGCAGTTAATTGTCGTGCCTCCGCATCTAAATCAACCCACTCAGGAACTATTCTCCTAGCGCCCTATATCACAAAAGCACCAAGATAAGAAAAAGGAACTGACGGGTGAATCTATAAACTTATTAAATTTGCTAAATTACTAACCTGTAGCTTTGGCTCCTTTGTCATTGGATTGTTACAGAGATCAATTGTCTTTGCCTTTGCCTTTGTTGCATTCCCGCACCAAGATTCACACCATAGCCATTCTTGGGGAAGAGAGAATATGGGCACTGTGTGCTGAGCATAGTTTGGAAGATCCTAGAAAAATCCAGAGGTAAATGTCTAAGTTGGTATCAAGCTAATCAGAAACATAATCATATATAAAGGAAGAGAATGGCCCAGCGCAGGGTTTTGGTTAAGTATTCTTGCAAGTGGAGGTTGTTTATAGGAGTATCTGAAAGCTAGTTTACAACTTCACATTAAAGATGGACTTTGGTGCTTAACATGACCTTGGATAATTTAAAACCTTATATTCAGCAAATACTGGAGGCAAAGAGGGATTGCAAATTCTGTTCACCATGTAACTTGTTACTTTGGTCATGTGTCATGTGCATATATGGATGTCTCATAACCAACTTCCATCACTAATTATAAGTATAACCCCACCAAAATAACATTCAGTAGCATATTGTGCTGATACACGTTATGATATTTATAAAGTAAAAGTCGTATAATGGCATTTACAAAAGCACAATATATGCTTTATTCATCACAAGTCAGTATGGAAACAAGTCCAAAAAGTTTTCACTGAGATGCAGATGTTGAAATGAAAAAAAAATGATATTTTTAAAAAGTTACAGGTAATTCTGACCGAAGAAAATCTGAGAGAAATTGCCCCAATAAGGCGAGATCCACCAATTCAAATTAGTAACAGTACGAAAGGTAAATGAAGATGAAGACTAGGATTTGACGGTTCTTAGTTTGACTCGGGGCCTTGTTGATATTTTCCTCACTGGACCTCAATGATGGGAGAAAATAGCCACACCAAATGGTTGGGATAATGGTATAATTTATTGCTTAAAGAAAGTCATTGACCTTCTTAGTCATTGAGGTATTTGATTCTAGCAGTACACTTAAATACCCACTCTAATCAAATACCAAATCTCAACAAAATTGTAGCAAGCTTTAGTTAAAGCTAAGAATTTTATCATTACTTCTAACAATTCCACTGATGAAATAGAAGAAAACATTGTGAGACTTCTTTTGAGTATAAGATTCTTTTCTTCAAGATGAACAAACCCATAAAAGGAACATGTCTTCAAAGGTGGATAATATGGAAACACTTTGAGAGCTTAACACATGTTTGTTTTATCAGTCCGATCCGTGCAATCTTATCTCATAATGCAGAATTTTGATGATCTTCAACAAAATAATTTGGATATAACTAATCTAGAATAAATCTTCAAAGGAAATAAATGATAACATAGCCAAAAGATTACCTGATCAAGATTAGAAAGACTGTTGGGATCTTTGCTAAGAGTTTCATAGTATACTCTTAGGGTATCTCCAGCAGCAGTTTGGCGGAATTTCATCAAATCAACAACATATAAAGCACTGTGGGGCCATCATAACTTGATCAGATAAACTACAAAAAGAGGAGTCCTTGGACTGAAATAAAGATACAGGATGGACACGAAATATAAGTTACCTAATGTGATAAGGCTTTCCCTGTAAATGGTCCTTCCAGAAACCCTATAACAAGTTACAACCATATAAGAAATTAATTAATGAAAAAGCTATATCTTTTTCTTAAAAGAAAATTGTTTATCAAATTATCGGATATAACAACTAGCAAGATGGCACCAACTTGTCTCCAAAAGCGATATCCATCCATCTCCTTGTTATTGTCACAAAACGGTGTATATGCAAGAGATCGTCCTTTTAGATCCATGTCATAGAGATCTCCCATATCTGCCCTTACAATTTGATCTGCATCTACAAAAATTACCTGAATGCAATGTTGCCAGAGGATTCCAATAACTTAGTAAGGGAATAGACCATAATAATAAAAGCACTTAAATATTTGATGCAGAAACTAAAGAATTTGCACCTTTCTAAGTGAAAGTGGAAAAATAACATCAAGAAATAAAATTTTGTAAGCCCAGATTATCCGTTGCTTCTCTTTCTGTTTATGAAGCCATGTTGGCCACTTGTATGTAATGAGCTCATATTGGAAACCATACTCTTGAGCCATGTGAGGTATGACATCCTGCATAAGAAATTGATATTGTTAGTTTGTTACCGATACTATAAATAATTTAGGTTTTGTATTTGAACTGCACAAGAACAAAAAAAAAACGAAAAAAGAAAACAAACACAAACTTACTTTAAACTGAGGAGAAAGATAGTTTTTAATAAACCAAAATTTTACTGGCCTTTGAGTGTTCTTAAGAACACTCAGAATCATGATCTTGAGGAAGCGCTCGTACCTAGAAAAAAAAAGTGAAAATGATTGTGATAAACAAATGTAATAAGAGCATTTTACCTAAAATTTCATAGCTCATGAAAGCAAACATACTTCTTCCTAAGAGAATTGCCAATGATTGAAAAATGTGTTCCATTTGTATTACCCTCTCAACAGTTGTAAATAGAACAACCAAACAACCATTGTATAAATACTATATAGAAAGTAGCAAAACAAGAATGGATACAGAATTTTCAAGTACAAGTTTGTTCGAAAACAAGTCCAAGTTTCTCAACAACAACAAAAAAAAAAAAAGCAAAATGCAATGTGAAGCTAAGATGGAAATTTTTGCTTGATAGGAGCCTATATATACACCCAATAAACCACAACCTAGTGGTCATGAATTGAAGATAGCATCGGAAACAGAAAATTGGTCAAAACCGTAATGACTCCCCATATACATGAATATATACTCTTCTGAATTTTATTATGTGGTCCATAACCAGTTTTTAACCTAAAAAAGCTTTGAAATTCCTTGAAGCAACATCTAGCATCATAGCAACAAGCTCACAAGAAATGGTGTCCATTAATAAAGTAGAAAGATTGGGTAATAGATGCCATATTCTTGATTCAGCAAAAGGTGGGGAAATGCCATATTCCATTGGGATTTGTTATAAATCTGACAGTGTGACCTTAAGATATTTTATATGCTCATGCAGGCAAGATAAGTCTTGCTATGTTTGGATGTAACAAAAAGAATAAAATTTCTTTGGCAGTACTGAATTCTATCTATATTTGAACAGCAGAAATATATATATATATATATATATATATATATATATATATATATAAATAATTATAATCATGTACTTACAGATGTCCAGAAGCAATTGAAAATATATTTATTGTCTCTCCTTGCCTTCCAGCCTTCTTGTGATCCTGAGAAGAAAATTCACATCATTGTTGATATAGCTTAATGTTGTTGAAGTACAGCTTATAGTGAACACAATAAACAAAAAAGAATCCAAGTCGCATAAAAGGGGGCTATAAGACAGACACATTGAACAAAATTATATCATTGAGCTCAAGGGCATCAAAGATCTAGTGAGAAAATTACTATAAGTGTTGTGAAAGACGCTATGCACTAAAAGGCGTCGATGCCTGAGTTAACCCAAACAAAGCAAGGCACTCATCAATATAAAAATTATTAAAAATATAATTAAAGATAAAGATAATAATTGAAATAAAAATTAGACAATTCATGTATTTCGTAGCATTCAATATTTAAAATATCACTACTAACAAGATAGACAAGGTGGGCTGCCGGAGACCCTAAACAAAAGCAAAGAGGGTAGAGGGTGGTTGAAAGAAGAAGAGAAAGAGGACGAACGAAAAGAAAGAAGGTAGCCCAAAGTTAAAGGCCTACAAACAGAGTCAAGTAGATAGACAAAAAAAATCCAGAGACCAATCTACTTAAGGGGAACCAATCAGTCCCCAAGGGGAGGTGGTGGCGAAGCAGGTGGCAACTCAAGGAGAAGCAGTGATCTGCTCCCTGGTCGTAATATAGGTTTTGCTGCAAAGAAGTGATCGCAGGATCAGTCATCGCAAGCTGGGGGGAAGGAGGAGCTATGAGCGTAGGTGGCAATGACAAGGAGTTGTGCACGCAAGCAGTGGTGAAGAGCTATGTGTAGTCATTGGCTTGGTTGAACTGAATCAATTAATTCAGGGTCAACTCAAGCTCAACCATATTGATTTGGTGGGCAGCCAGCCTAAGCAGCACCCAATTAAATTCGCCAGCCTGAAGATTTTGGAGGTGCTTGGACCTTGCCTGGGCTCGGGCACTTAGGCATGCGCTAAAAAATTAGTATAAAATAAAGCAAGAAACCTGCCTAATAGACCTCATACACGCTCTAAAAATTATATAGTGAAATATTGTATAACCAACAAGCAAGATAAGCTCACAAGAACAAGCAAGATAAAGCATAATATACAAAGAAGACAAGATAAGAACACAATAAACCAGTTACAGTATCTGACCATCATCGGTAACAGCAAACTGAGGAAAGAAAACCTTACAAGTCTAGTCTCTCCCTTCCTTGACAACCCACCGCTGCCAATCATTCCTGATGCCCATTTTAATATATTTGTATTCCAACTATTTTGACCTTCCTGTAGATAGTTGACATCATAAAGTGCATTATAAATTTACAGTGTAAGTTAAGATGGTATTAAGTATTAAGACCACATACTTTTCTCTTTTCCAGCAGTTGATCATCAGAAGCATTCAAAAGTTCCTCATGTTCCTTCCCCCTCTTCTTAGCTACTTCCAAGTGTACAAGTTTACCCCTTAAATCATTTATGGTAATGAGTTTTGCAGATCGATTTCCTGGACTTCCAGCTCCACCTTCTTTGAGTGCATAGAGGTCTGCACTTCGACCAGGAGCAAGCTGTAGATACCATACCCCAGGGGAAACTTTCATTTGCCAGTACCCTAAATTGGCCATAACAAGTGTATCTACTAAGTGAGGCCCTCTCTTGGTACCAAGAATCAACTGAAGCCCACGAGGTGGATCATGGTCCTTCTCAGCACAATGCCCTACAAGACAATGTTTTGTTTAATGGAAACCCCTTAAAAAATGCAATGTTTTAATAGTAAGGACAGCTATACCTGTCAAAAGAAGAGCTTCAAGTTCAAACACAGCCTGCAATGTCCTCAAATCACCCAAGTTCTCCAGAAGAATATTGTCTAAGTCATGGCTAAAGAAAGGAAATAACTATATAACAAATTGAAGGAAAAAGAAAGTATGTATTTTGATGCATAATTGTAGATTCAACAAGGAACAGCAACAGAAACAAGATCAAATAAAAAACAATATGACCGGCAAGCAACATACATGGCAACAACTGGCTCAACAAGCCACGGCTCAGGGACGTCAAGATTCATAGTGAGAGTCTTCGACAGTGGCATATTTGAAAAGAATGCCTTGGGGCCATTTACTGAATAATCAACATTGCTGAAATCATCCAATGAAGGGACCACAAATCGATAGTAGTTTTTCAAAGGGAGATCTGCAAGAGAACTCTGCATAAAACACAATACGCACATAAGGTCCTGTACAATGTACTCCTATGTAAATGCACTTTCATAGGACCAAATAGATGCAATACATACGAGCTGGAAATATAGATATTTAAACAAGAAATAAAATCAACAGATTGGTGTGGTGATTGACATTGTTCATAAATGGTTAGACGAATTCACACATGAATATACAATAAGTAGAACGGAGAGCATTCAGAGAGAAAAAGTTCTAGTAGAGCATGAAATACCTTTTATTTAAACTTGCTACCATCACCTATCTGAACTTTATCTTGAAAATACAATGTGACTGTTTTCCATATGTACTTAAAAAATGGGTCGAATTATGTCTAATAGCCCGTTAATATATAGCTTAGACTTTAGAGTTTTTAGACACATACATAAATTTCACTCTTATTTCTAGGATGGTTGTGACTTGTGATTATAACCTGAAAGAAAACTTTTATAAAGAACTAGGCTGGCAAATAAGTACATCTCAAACTTTCTGAAGGATGAAATAGCTTAATGAATACCAAACCTTCTCTGAAAATAGAACTTATGCCATCAGATTCATAAAGCAAGGACTGCATAGCGAACTCCAACATACCACAAAACACAAAATTGTTACTCGGATACAAAAAGCCAAGCCAACTCCAAGAGACCACAAACCTTGAATTTGTTTACTAGGAGTACATGCATATAACAATTTTCACATTATCATATGACAATTTTTTAAGCTTTCAAGCCTATCTCAAATTTCACACTATTATATGGCATTTCCTTGAACTTTCAAGAATATATCAAATTTCATAACCAAGTTCCAAATAATTTCTACATTGATAAAAGAATATGATAATCATAATGCTTATTTTTTAAGACAATAGACAAAACTAACATGTGATTTGCAAATTACCACAGTTAATATACTTTGAAATTAATACAATCACTATGAGGTATCTAATCAGAATTTATATATATAAATGCCAACCAATTTCTATGTTAAACAACTGTCAGGATTTTCCATATGCTAATAATTACAATTTCTGTATAAAAATAAGACATAGACATTGAGGTTTATGTACAGTGGAACACTCTTGCATGAGCCCCTGAGCTAGGCTCAAGTCAACTATGCCAGAAACTGTTCATAATCAACCAAAGTTCCAAAGTGATTTATAATTCGCTCATTTTGTCCATTTAAGATTATTTAACCAGGAAGTCAAGACAAAAGAAACATAAAAAAGAAACTTAGGAGTTAGGACTATCTCTTTAAACTAGAGGAGGTGCTGATATTATTGTTATTTATTACCAATTCATCCACTATTGGATAAACAAAGAAAAAAAACATGAGGAAAAGTGAAGACAAAGAGTGACCATCATCCTCTTAGGAAAAAAATGTCATAGCAAAGACAATTAGTATAATGAAACTCATGATTAATCACAAATTTCCATGGATGTCAAATATAGTTTTTAGTTCTCATTTTCATTTGCCCTATTTACTAGTTCACTTTCATGGTAATTAGAGAAGCATCAAGATCAGAATGGATCCATCACCATCTCCAAAGCTGCAAATAGATTTGTTTGAAGATCTTGTATGATGTATATATAATAATCATTTTCTATACTACTATAGTTATATGATATGATAAATAATTGTTTTTTAATAATTATATATAATCATTTCTTTATAATTTTATATAGGTTTTTATCTTATACTTTTTGGTCTCCTGTCATTAGATATTTTATGAAATACGATGGTAAAAAAAAAAATTTAACATGATTTTCAATGATTTATTTATTATTTTTTATTTTTTTCTGGTTGATCTGGCCAATTCAATTGATCCCAAATCCCAATAATATATTCTGGAATGCCCTAGTTAATCCTGATACAAATATCAAAAGTCTAAACTAGAGCTTTCAATACATCAAAGTTGTTAACCACATAATGGTTTTATTGAATCAGTATACTCAGGTACTTCTTAGCAAGGTTTCCAAACCAGTATTCAAAGTTTCAAACTCATCAGAATTTTATTGAATCAGTATATGACATAATTACACCTAAATGCCCCAAAAAAAAACTAACTAATTGTTTAATATGTTTTCACCAAACTATACAGTCAAACGGTCTGGTACACCATCAGATTATGACGAGGTGCAAATCTTAAAACCATGAATATATGTAATTGTTTCTTTATTCCAGATACTGGTCCGACAAGTTATACATCCAAAACATGAACACAAAAGAAATTTTGGTAGCATTTGGCATTACTTTGACATGAAAATGAAAAAGAGGAACTTTTGATGACAGATAGTTTTACACATAATGGCATAAACTAATTGTTACAATACAGATGTATCAGACAGTAAAAAACAATTGGCTATTTAGGAACCTAATTTGTTCACAGGTTCTGGAGCTTGAATATTATATGAAACAGAACACAACATTAGAGCCAAGAACTTACAACTGGATTTAGGACTATTCTCATGCTTGGTCGAATGCACTTCCATAGTATACGAAGAAGTGGAGAAAGCTTTTGCCCCGAAGGACTTAGAGGATCAATTACAGCATCAATATGTATGCTGGAGTTTCCAGTATTCAGATTGACAGCACTGAGAAAGAAATTAGGAATTAGAAAATATAATGATGTCTGACATTTAGTGAACTAAAAAACAAGACTTTACATCACTAAATGTCAGAAAAAGCTTTCCAAAATTAGGCAATAATCCTTAGTGGACCTATTTACATAAACGACAATGGGCAAAGAGAATCAATCTGTGGACATGAACACATGGATATCTATGGAGAAAGAGGTGCAGGATTAGTGTACCATAATAATGACAAATGATCATCTGTAACTAGAAAGTCAAACAAGATAAAATGTGTATCGTACAAGTGCAACAACTTGAGGGTACTTCAGAATACAAAATTTGCAAAGACCTTTTTCTTAAATGCATATATATTAAGCATGCTTATCCTTTGCATTTTACAATGGCAACCAAGAAGCATGCTCCAAAAGACTGCCTTAACAGGAAGGTTAGAGTGGAGCATCTCTTTGCAACATTCTAAAAAATGGGCAAGCACCAAAATGGTCTCAAGCCCTCAAAGGCACCTACCATAATCCTAAGCACCAAGAACCAATGAGACTTTAGAATCATTGCACCAGAAAGAAAATATCACAACTACAACAATGGCCCCCTTCTATGAACAAGGATCTTTATGTAAGAGTTATCCTGCAGTGTATAGATGATACATCAACATCTAGCACGAGATGACATGCATCCTAGTGCAATCAATGGACCAAATAGATAGGAATATTTTAATTCTTGCCCTATTGCTGCAAGTGTGATTGTCATCTCAATCTTTCTATCTGTATATAAGCATAGAATATACAGATATGCACTGGATTTCAAAAAACAAAATTAAATAATGCTGGAAACAAGAAAAAAACACCTATTTTATCCCCTTTTTCAAACCTTTTCTGGTTATATACAATCATGTTAGACAGCTATAAACTCAATTTCAGACCATAAAACAATAAATGAGATATAGAAGCCCTTAATTATGTGTACATGCAAGAATAACCCCTTAATTGATGGATAATTTCGTAATCAAGAAAAATATACATGGCCAGTTTTTTACTAGTTAAAAAATCTATACAACTATTAATACTGCCAATAGGGCCAAACTGAAGCAAAGCCCATCCCCCACCCATCTCCCACCATGCAGACTAAAGAAAAAGTGGACGACCCACTGACCTCACAGAATAACCAAGACCAAGTGTTGGGTGTTGAAAAGCATCAAACAAAAATTTTCATAATTTTTAAGTGATACAATATGAAAAATTAAAACGTTGGATGCAAACAACAATATTAACAGAAAGAACAATCTTTCAACATCATCATTATTTGTGAAGAATTGCAATGTTCATATTAGCCTCACCATACCTGTGATACTTTGGATGCAATATTTATTACAGTATTACATATTTGCTAATAATGAAAGCCTACATTTATATATGTGATACTTTGTAATGTTCTTTATTAATTGCATATGCATATTGTTTGGCCCTCTATTATGGATCATATAGGATGAATGTGTGTTATGTCATGTTAATGTTTGGCTTACATTATAGCAGGGTTTTGAATACTGCTCCGTATTGGCGTAACAAGCTCTGCTCGGAACGATACGTACATCCTAAAATCTTAAAAATATCTTCATCTACCACGCCAGGGCGTACCGATGGTTTGCCTCGATAACGGTCGAAATCAGAGATGATACCGGTCGGTACATCTCAGTATCGATCGGTACGCCTTGATACCGGTCAAAACACTGGTACTGCTCGGTAGAGAACGGTCCACGTACCAATGTCCTCTCGGATCGGTACGTATCGCTCGTATCGAGCGGTACACATCGAAATTGAGAACCTTGCATTATAGTATACTTTATGCAGACTTTATATTTCAGAATTTTTAATTTTCCCTTCTGTAGATCTATCATCATTTATCATTAAATATAAATACTTCTGTCTCTTTTTTATGTTTAAATTATTCTTTAAGCCAAAATGAATAGCAGTCCGACATGGTCGATTCACTCTGCTCAAGATCAGTTTCATATGTTGATCTTAATCCCTTGAGCCTTGCCAATAAGTGATCTCTCTACGCACAAGGTTCAGCAATTAGTTTGTTCTATAACACGTATGCCAAACATACCATTTATATAGGAACAAGCTACATAAATAAAACAAAAGAAAATATACTAAAGCAGTGCACAAATATGAACTTAAAAATTGGTTTTGTTAAAGCAACCGAAAAATGTTATACACAATCCAACATAAATTTGTGCCATGTTATCAACTATTAAGTGTATCTCTGATCCAACTTTTAGATAAGTGCAATAATTGCCAAGCCAAAATAATCTATAGAATCCCTAACAGACATGCAACATTGACTTCTATCTATTAGTTAGGGTTTTCATTAGTTAGGTTAGGAAGAAGAGATCTCAGGTAACCGGCTAGCTATGCTTTACCAATCTGCATATATGAATGAACGATGGAACAAGTATTATCAATGTTGTAATTCTACAATGACACATGCATAGCATGGGTCTGTAGCTAGTTTTTTATTGTACACTAATATCCCCATACCTGTAAAGTCAAAGTCACATTCTAGAATTCTTTTCTATACTTTTAGTAGCAAAAACAAAAAAAGGATAGCCAATCATCAGTCAAGACGGTAGTATGTTGTAAGAAAGCATAATTGCAGGTAAAACAAGTGAAAGCACATACCTATGTTTTGCATTCAAAATTTCAAAATGGGCCCTGTCAGAACTCCGTTCACGTGTAGACAGCAAAGAGGAAACTAACATGATAAGATCACTGTAAAATTTACTGCAAGTAGAGGAAATGGAGTAAGTGTATGTACTGGGAGTTTATGAATTGGAAAATATAAAAGCAACAGAGATTATTTCCAGCCTCCCAGGTATTACCAAAGTGAAAAATGAAATACAACAATATGAAAATCGAAGATTGAGAGTAAAACATGAAATTATGAATATGCAAAAGACATAGTTCAAAGGGAGGATTACAATCTGATCTAGAAGAAATCTACAAAATACTCCATTCTTTTATAAAATATCATGCTAGAACATCATGACATTATTTGTTTCATTACAATAGATATCATACTTCTTCCTGTCTATCTAATTGTTCAGCGATCTATGTAGTGTCGGAAGGATGGAAACTTACCTTTCGTCACCATGGCATTCAAATAAGATGTTATCCAATTTAAATGGATTCCTAATTTAGTATGACCACTATTCCTTCAAACAACCAAATTTGTCATTCTAACAAACTGGTATTTTTCAAACAATACAAAACCATGATAAACAGCCTTAATGCAGTGGCATACAGAAGTACAGAACACTTGATTGATTTTGCTAGTCCAATTAAACATCAATTTCAAAAATACAGATGTATATTGAGATAATCATTGAAAAGTTAATTTGGGGCATATTAGCTCATTACTCTAACTGGACACAAGAATTGATATAGCTGTCACAGATAAGATGTAATACTAGGTGTTAACCTAAACCCACTGAAAGTTGTTTCAGCGAGAAATTTACCCTCAGAATTCTGCTTCCCTGCTAATCTAGAAAACCTTTCTCAATAGAAGAAATTAAAGCATTGGTCTTCTTGTTGATCTAGGACAGAAACCCAGGACCTAATGGCTTCTCAATCAAGCATGAAGATCTTCCAAGGGTTCTTGGAGACAATTCATGATCTACCGAATCTTCCAAGGGTTCTGTGATGGATCCAACTCAATTAAGAAACTAGATCAAGCATTTATTACCCTTTACTCCTAAGATGGAGAATAACTGTGTCTCTAACACTTACAGGCCGACCAGCCTAATCAACTATATTTGTAAGGAATTCACAAAGTTCCTACTAACAAGTTCAGTAAGCCCCTCATCCAACTCCTTTATCTGGTATAATTAGCTTTTCTGAAAGAATAGATGTTGCTGGTTGTTTCAGATCAACAATCCACCTATGTGCAAGGAGTGGTGGATTTTGAGAAAACTTTAATAAGTTATACTGGGATTTCATTCTCAACATCTTTAAAGCCAGAGGTAGCATCTCCAGTGTAGAGGGAACAACTATATCCACTGTGGGATATATGTATTGTTAGAACTCTCTGCATGCAGTTTACTACATCTTTCTCTTGCTGGGCATTGTATAATGAGTCTACCAAAATTTTCTTCCCATATATGAGGCCTAACAAATGAAGAGCCATTTTATCCGTTAATCTTCATTCTAGTAGTGAATGTCCATTTACCTTAACAACTAGCAAGCTGAATTAGTTGTCCTGTATCCATGGGATCTCTTCATGAAACCATGGACTAGTTCATGAATAACATGTTAATTTTCTCATCAATTGATGAAGGTCAATTAATGGAACATGAAGTTGCACTATACTAAAATTTTCTGGCTTGCCATTGTCTTTGATAAATGCAAAATCACGGTATCTAGGTCCTAACATAGAGGAAATGTGTCAAGATTGATGTTCAATTATCAAGCCTCTAGCATCCCTTTGAATATTTAGGAATCCTGCACATACCTGACAAGCATGCAAATTTGGGCTGGATCCCTCTTCCAAACAAAACTAAAATAATACTGGAAGAATGGAAATCCAAACTATTTCACAAGCATATTTATCATATTATCTCAGTGCCCATCTACCTCCATGGTGTAGGTGGACTTTATAATGCCACAGGTTAGGGATTGAAGGACTTCCATGAAGCACAATCCATAAAAAAGAAGTGTTTCAACTTTCAATAAGGATGATTATAAATGGAGATCATTTTATATGTTTGGATTTTTTTTTTTTTGTAAACCTATTAACAAACTCTTCAAACGATTTCATACCCAAACCTTTAAATATTTTAAGAGATTATAAACAACCATGAAGAAGTAACAGCAACATTGGAAATTTACCTTGTCAGGTCATCAGGATCAACATCTACCCATTCCACTTGATCAATAATTTCATAGATGTATTTAATTCTTAGTTCATATTCCACAGACTCCAAAAGACTCAAATCATCACTTAGAAAGGGGCTCCCATCTTTGAGGATAAATATCTAAAAATTAATGAGTTAGTATAAAATGAATAAAAAAACAATTAGAACTTTTAGCATTGGGCAAATTATATTAAGTAATATGGCACTATGTCGCTCACTCTTCCATTTGTAATTACAGCATTGGAACCATATTCAAGACCAAGTTGCCCATGCAAAAAACCTGAGACCTGCATATTTGAAAAAACAAGTCTCAATTAGGATATGTCAAAGCAAAACTCAGATAAGCAAAAAACAAAATCTGCAATGTTGTCCACTAAAGACCTAGAGCCACCATGAGATCAGGTCTCCAAGACAAGAAAACTGAAAAAGAGCTTTAGCCAAAACTTTCATCTATTTTCCTTTCAAGCCCTATAGTAGAAAACAAGTGCCATGACAAATTGGCCACAAGAATAAGCCCTACTACAAATCATTGCATAACAGAGTTACAACTTTTACATCTCAATGGTCATAGCTACAAACAAATAAATAATCATTTTATTTATGTAATGAAAATCTTTTAATTATGTGTCTATGGAGAATGATTTAAATATCCAGTAGTTGTACAAAAAGTTATTAATATACAACAACATTAGTACAGCACCAAAAGAATTATTAATCTACTGATCAAGGCTTCCAATACCATTAGTACAACACCAAGAAGGAACTTTTACTATATCAGCCAAATCTTCACTACCTATCAAAGAACAGATGGAAAAGAAAAACAATAAAGAATCTGTGACCAGAAGATCCTTCATTTTCGATAAATTGAATTCTATGAAGAGATCTATTATTTAAGTAGTCCAATAGAGTCATATATCCTGGAGACTTTGAATTCAATATTAAGTCTTGAAGTCACATTTCCATAAAATAAACTGTCTTCAATTTCTGATCTAATATATACATTGGAACCAGAAAGTTTGCAGTTATACAGTTGACATCTAGGTACTTTCTAGATTTTTTGGTATGACTACAAAAAACTCATCTTGCAATTGCCAATTCTTAAGATTTTATACTGATGGCCATGAAACATTTGATTTCGATTTGAACTAACCTACGAGCAATTGTTCCATGGTAGATATAAGAAAACTATTGTATAACACTTGATATTTCCTTGATGAAATAATGTCAGAGCTAGTTTAATTTAGTATCTCTCTCTCTCTCTGTTCTTTTCTTCTTACCTTTGAGGCGGGCGCTATCCTCGAAAAAGAGCAGCTCTCTGAAACAAGGAATGAAATATCATATCGTACTGGAGTTTCGAGATTCGCTCGGTACAGTACGGTACGATATACCGAGTAGTATATTTCGATATACTGCTCGGTGTGTGTGTGTGTGTGTATATATATATATATTTATTTATTTATTTATATATAAAGTAAAATATATATCGTCCGATAGCAGGCAGTCCCAACAGACCAATACGTAGCGTCCGGTATGGGCGGTATTATTCGAAATTGAAGACCTTGCCTTGAAGGAGAACCAATCTTGATAGAAGTTATGCCAAGAGATTGCAAACATATCACAACTATCATAAAATATTGTTTTGCCAACATTGTGGCAAAGACAAATGTATAAAAGCAGGCATCCTTAGTTATACTTTCAAATGTCTACATCAAGGATTGATATTTGGCAGTCCAGGCGTGAACTTGAATGGTGACAATGGTCCATTGTTTTTTTGGCATTTTAGGCTTTAACCCATCACTCCCACTCCCTCTCCCTCTGTCTCTCTCGATCTCTCTCTTGCGTGTCTGTTTGTCTCGATCTCTCTCTCTCTCTGCCACTAATCGTGCCATCCATCACCACCAGCCTGGTACTCCCACTCTTCCCTTCCTCCTTTTCCTCATCCTTGTCTCCTCCTTTCCCTCTTCTCCTCCTACTCCCAACGCCCCCTTTCTTACCATGGTATGTGCCAACATACCATGTATCGATATGCCGAAACAAACCACATTTGTACTAGTCTATGCATGGACCAACATGGTCCAATACCTGAAATTTCAATCCTTGGTCTATGTAGTTAAACTTGGTCATTTGACATAGAGACCACGTCAATATTGTAACAAATAAACCAAAATAATCTTATATCTAAAACTCAGGATCAAAAATTCAGGCTGATTCAAGAGGTAGTTTTCATTTATTCCAAGAAGACAAATAACACATTGAACAAAACAATATACAGACATCACTAGGAAGCAAGTAATTATTTACTTTGTAAGAGTTTCCTAGTCCTTTAACGGGAGCCACTTGCTTGATTTCACTATATTTTTTTAAACAAAGCAAACTATTTTGTTTATTTTTACCTCAAATACAAACTAAGAAAATGTGATAAACATGAAAAATCTTGTCCAGACTAACAAAAATAAATGTGTACCTTCTCCATCTGTTTGTTAATTACATCCACTGAGAAGCTTGAAAACGTTGAATTGTAATAATCAGATGGCAAGCCAAATTTTGCAGCTAGTTCACAAACTCTATCAGTAAATATGCTGAAATTGTCATAATCCAACAGAGACGCAGTCATGAATTGATCTTCATAGAATGAGCAGAGTTCTTCCAAAAAGTCTAAGACTCGGTCGTTGCAGCTTAAATTATTAAAAAAATTGTCAGATTATAGAATTTACGTATCAGTAAACTGCACAAAAGCAGGGTGATAAGTAACATCTCAAAAATTAACTTGAGCATATAGGGGATCCTATAGAAATGAGGGAAGAAGACTGACCCGAACAAGGATACCGCTGTGTCAAAGGCCTTCACAAAATGTGAAGCAGTTGATGAAGCTCCAACAGTGCTATAAAGTAGCATAGCAACACGGGCCCTTTTAGATCCTCCTATCTGCAAGAACAACATCACAAATCAATAATGTGATTTGAAGTTCACATCAGGCAATTGCATCTCAATGCGCAAGAGTGAAGTCAAGACCAAGTAATTTATTCCTTCATGCAGCAACTTCATTCCTGCCCTTGATGTAATATCAATCGCTAGAAGATGTGTAACTGGCTTCAAATCATCTGCAGCTGCATATTGAATTACACAGTAACAAGTTAACTAATGAAAAGGAGCCAAGAACACCAAAAAGTTCTTAATCAATTAATCTTACATGCATAAGAGTGTAAGTAATGGACATCTTGAAGAATACTTTCCGTCCCAACATACGATGATATCAGTGAGCTAAACTTTTTGTGTCCCTTAGCTTCGCTGAGGATCTAGGTGTTTTATTGGTTATAAACCCAAGTACTTGAGAAATGAAAGAACAAAATGGCTTTCAAAATGCAATTAACTATAGTACCTGAGGGTTATAGCGGCGATAACCATTCTCAGAAAGAAATTTTTCTAACACGTCTGTTTTTGAGTTAATATGGCCGTAATAAACTTGCTCTTGAATTCTGGGCAGTTCTTCATTCATAGCATTAATAGAAGCCTCCTACATAGCAACAAGTAGTACAAAATCATGAAAATTTTTTAACAAGAACCATGTCAATAATTTTACAGACTGAATGCACTATCTAGAAATAACAGACAAAACTAGATGGTCTTTTGTTCACAAAATAAAAACATCTGTTGATTCTGTTCTAGAACTATCCCACACTTTGCTTTATCATAATTAATTTTCTTTTGCTACTCATATATATAATTCAGAAGTGCATATCAGGAGGGCCTCAGTCATCCCCATGTAATATTCCTTGCTTTACTAATGTAGCATTAATTCATAGTTCTCTGGTCCAGTTTATAGGCATCATTTTCTCATCTTTCCTCCAAAAGATCAGCTGATCCAAAATTCAAAGAAAATAATATTTTCAATTTTAGCATTATTTATCCAAGCAAATAAAAGGCAGTTTATTACTTTTAGAAGATGAGGAAGAGCTTGGATGAGATCAAGTCATACAAGAGTTCCTCATGATTACAGTCTTCTTACCAGTACAGATTTTGAGTCACATGAGATGTTGAAAATTGATCCTAGTCTACTGAATCCAAGGTTCCATATATTTAACAATACCAATATAGTGGTGATAGTACCAATGCTCAACAATCACCATAGTTATAGACTTATGGTACACAAAAACAAGGAATGCAATTTAGTTCGCCTCAGATGGTCCGACTGGCACATGGACCAGCTCAATTTCGAGCGGTTGAAGTGTAATACAGGATTTATCACTAGGTGAGCCCTATGAACCAAGCAGTAAGGCTTCTGAACAGGCCTTACCACCCGGTAATGGGCCAAGACTAGATAGTAAGCCCAACATTTAAAAAAAATAAAAAACAAACAAAAATTAGAATCTTAGCTTATCCTCTCATGCCTTCTCCCCAGCGCCTGCGTCTACTTCCATCGTTGATTGCATCCCTCATTGCCACTTGTTGTTCGTGCCTATTGTCATCAACCGTCATCAATACTCTTCTCTTCCTCCTCATCCTTGACCTCCTTTCCCCTTCCTCATCCACCACCACCTTCTCCCCTCCCTTCTTCATCCACCTACTTCCCTTCTCTCCTATGTCATCGCTTCTCCTCCTTCCCTCCTCCATTGCTTCCCTCCCTCCTCTCCTTTTGTGCCACCGCCTCTCCTCCCCTTCTTCTACGTCACCTCATTCCCTTCTCTCCTTCTACATCCCCACCTCTCCTCCTACTTCCCTCCTCTCATGCATCATCCCCTCTCCTCCTCCTCATTCCCTTGACCGTCACCTCCTTTATTAATTTTTTCAATTTTCAGCTAAATTTTTAGCCCTTTTTTAGAAGTCAGTACATACCGATGTACCAAGTGTCAGTACACCAACAACAACGGTATGTACTAGTCCAGCTAGGGATCGATAGGGGTCCAATACTGGGTCCAATACTAGATCGCATTCCTTGCACAAAACTAATTCCACATAACTAGAGCAGTAAGACTACTTTGCCTATATGAACAAAATGGCTAGTAGCTACCCACTAATAATGTATGGTTTATATAGTAATTAAATTCATATACATACAAGTTTCTAACATATATTTTTAATGAATATATAACTAACAAATTTTTTTTAGGAATGATTTATGAATGTGTTTATGGCATGTTCATAATAAGTGGTGATCGTTGTTTCGCCCGAACCGATTCGAAACGAGCGGCACGTACCGATCCAAGCACTGATCAATACGCAGACCCACCCCAATCCGATCCACCATATAAAAGGGAAGTGGGAAAACCTAATTCCGACTTCTCACGTAAGCACCGCCTATGTAGGGCTAGCAAGTATCACCTCCGATGCTACAATAAATGCTTCTCACACAGTCGGCCACTGACGACCTCCACTTGTCGTGACCTCACTGCACACCACCACATCTGGGGTAAGTCTCTTCTCCTCTTCCTCTTCCTCCTCCCGTCTTCCTCCTCTTCCGCCGCTTCCTCTTCTTCCCTCTTTCTTCCTCCTTCCTCTATTATCCCTTCCTCTTCTCCCTTTTTTCTTACTCTCCGAAACACCGATACTTATCAGTGTACCGTGTGTCGATACACTGGTACATACCGACCTGACAAATCTTCAAATCGGGTCTAGTACCCGATTCGGAAAACCCTGATAATAAGTTCTAATAAGGATTGAATAGGGATGTTAGGGGACCAAAACTAGTACTGATTGTATCAATACTACACTGACAGAGTATGCTATGGCATTGATAAGTATAGGTAACATACCGAGATTTTAGTAATTGTCTAAACTCTAAGTTAACTAGTCTCAAACCTGACTTAAGATCTGTTTACCTTCTTGTACCATCCCAAAACCAATTAACAAGTAGCCTAATCTGGCTTGTGAGAAGGCTTGGTGCACATGCCAAAGAAAACACTATTATCCCTATTAACTTGATATAAGACTGAAACTTAAAATGTCTTATGAAATCTTAATACTAATTAACAGCTGATTTATCAAGTCCATGAGAATTTGACAACCTCATCATCTATCATCCTTGCTATGCCTTCCAGAATCCAAAAAATGATGTTGCCCAAAATGAAGGCCTCCATCTTAAACATATCATAATTTACTCAATCTAAGTGTTCTACAAACCGTACGACACTTAATCTAAGTCCCAGGGAAACACATTATTGAGATTACAATGGTGCAAATACCAAGCCATCCTGATCGAAGTTCACCAACCAAATAGGTATGTGGTTTACTGACCACCATGCCCAAGTAATAATAACACTAAATATATGTATTTTTGTATGGTACTGTGATATACCATGCTAGAGTCCATATTGGATTGATATATGATA
Source organism: Musa balbisiana (assembly GCA_004837865.1). NCBI lineage: Eukaryota > Viridiplantae > Streptophyta > Magnoliopsida > Zingiberales > Musaceae > Musa > Musa balbisiana. The sequence goes on along the minus strand of CM017192.1, from coordinate 2,878,591 downwards.
CAGATTGGCCTGTCATATCATTCAATAAAAAATAACATTGTACAAGTAATGTAATGACTAACCTGATTTGCTTCATATACAAGACCATTCATCAATAAGCAGCATTCCAACCTAGATAACCCGAGTTTAAAGACAAAAAGAGAGCTGCCATCAGCCTCTTCTTTGTAGGTTAGTTCCTTTTCAAGCTTTAATAATGTATCATGAGGAGGAGATTTTGCCTTTGATCTGAAAAAATCAAAATACATGTCAACCACAAATTTTTGATCTCTTGTAAAACTAAAGATGCTTAGTGTCCACAATTCAAAAATAGCATAGGATTGTACAAGAGAGAGTCCACAAATGCCCCTTCAACATGATGTGCTTCAAGGTTTTCTTCACCAAAATCATCCCCACTATTCCATAACTTGTTTACCTGCAATACATTGGACATATTCTTCAACAATTATTGGCAACCAAAACCAGACCTTGTCCATTATCACATCAAAAAGAAAATTCATAATGCATAGTATATGAAACTAGGGTTTCATAACTACTTCTGCATAGTTTTTAATCATCCAATGGAAAAGAAGTAAACATCACAAACAAAAAAAGTAAAAACAACTGCATAATATGCTCAAGTTAAACATGAAGAGAACAACTTCAAGATGAAGTCACATGAGAACATACAAAAATGCCACATACAAGAAGGATCACAAGCTGTCATGTATAAGACTAGACTTTAATATCCACTGACCATGTATAACTTCATGTGAGCACTTTAATCATCTAGAGGACAAAATATTAAAATCATGCGCAAAATGCATATGTACGATGCTTAAGTTAACAGTGAGAAAAACAAAATAACATAATTTCATAACATAAAGAGAAAGAAAAGATGTTGCAAGCAAGAATAGATGTTTATTCATACTCATAAGTGCACAAGCAAGAGTAGATGTCATTCTAGAAGGGGTTGCAACACAAGTCAAATAAGATAACAGATGAATAGATGTCATTCTGACACAATAGCATGCGTCCTGCGGCTCCTGCCAACGAGTTGTGCCCATGGGCAACTTAGGTTAAGTTAACATTTGATATGCACTGACCAACATAGGGGCACACCAAATAGCATAGAAGGGCATCTGTACCCAATCCATGAAATGGCAATCCTTGTCCAATGATCTTGTCCAAGAAAAACTATTATAAATTTCATTGGAAGTAAAATAAAGGTCATGAGCTAACCATGCTGCTGATATCATGGGGTTCATCATTTGGAGTTAGTTAAAGCATGACTTATTCATCTTCAAGAGTACAATTTTCCTCAGATAATTAAGGGACTAAGTATGACAATATACGTCAATAAATTGATAAAGCAAGAACTTAATCCTTAATTATCATTTCCTTGACTCTTGAGTCAACCTTAAACCTAACCCTAGGGTTAGTGGATATATTGGGGCTTAGCTATACTTCAGTTATCTTGATTGACAAGAGACAATAATCCATGCTAATGAACTCATCCTAATTCCCAGAGATTATTCTATACATGCAAGCCACAGTCTAAAGCAGTACATGGACTATGACAAGCAGCATATAACATTTAAGAGAGTCTATAATTTTATTAGTGGACCTAAATTGGAGAGAACAAATATCTGGTGCTAGGAGAGACACAAGCAGATAATTTAATTTACCTAGTCAGGTCCATACGGACTGGTATTTAGTGGTCTGAGCATGAATTGGGATACAGACCATCCCATTTCAGACACTCTAGTTTGGTTTCTTTCTAAAAATTGTAGTCCTAGTTTTTTAAAGGTATCAGGTTTTTCCCCTCCATGGTGTGCCCAACCACAACCACCTGCAACTTAAAGATACTAGTCTATCAGCATTCTATATACACTATTTTTTTTTTTCATTTTAAGGATCCTAAGAGATTAAATTTTATTTGACAGCAAAGCAGCAGATATTCCTCACAAAGTTCTCATATAAAGTTGCATTAAGCCTTTAAAACTAGCAAAAAAAACAATTATCAACTTCAAGCTTTGGCAGAATTTGGTTTCTAAAAATAGAAAAATGCAACAGCAAAATGAAAAACAAAGAAGCTAAACATCATGAGATTATCTAAAGAATAGATTGAATGCAATTGTCAGAACTCAGAAGAGATACCAATTTCACTGCAACTAAAAACAAAAATTCTGCAAAGAACTAATATGACATACATTGCCCAAAAATTGGAAAGCCAATTGAGTGTCATAGTTCTCCTTAACATACAGGAAAAGACGTATAATCTGCATAAGGACACAAACAGCAAAAGAAGAAAATTAGAAGTATATCAATGTAAAAGGAAAGCTAACAAGTGCAGGAGAATAAGCAAAGCAAGCTCAGAGTCAAACATTAAGAAAAAATAAAATACAAGTTGGAGTAGTAAAAAAACAAAAGGATTCCGCATAATGTAATTTACTCCACAGCAAGATCATGCTCAGAATCATGAAGAGATGCATCTAGTCAGAAAATTCTAGAGGTTATACAAAAAGAGACAAACAAGCCCCACATCTAAGGTTGATATAAAGTTGACCCAAAAAGGATCAAATGATAATGGACACTTGTTCATTTATCACTTGAGTCACTGATAGTTGACCCGAAAAGGTTGATATACGGGAAAAATCCAGATCCAACAGAAAACCTTAAATTATATTGAAAATAGAGATAACAGCACCTAACTTTTAGCATGCAAGTTTACAATGGCCCGAAGAGTTGCTACTAGCTTAGGTAAGGGTAGTGTGAAAGGCTAAGATGACTAGTGAAAGAAAGCAAGGAGAGGCATTTGGAGGACCAATAACAGTCAGAGAGAGAAGGCAACAGTCAAAGAAAGAAGAGAGAGAGAGAGAATCATTTAAAATGATACAAATCAGAGGTAAAATGAGAGATAGACATTTAAGATAATATAAATCAGACATAAAACGAGAGAATCATTTAATATGCACTAAAAAGGTCGATAGATGTCAACTAGAAGAGGTATGACAATTAGTAAAAATATAATTTTAAATAATAGTGCGAAGAGAGCTAGGGAGAGACCTATGAAGACTTTATCAGAAACAATAAACAAAGATTTATATATTCTTAATTTAACTGAAAATATTGCTCTATGCCAGGCTCAATGGCGACAAAAGATACATCTAGATGATCCTAAATAGTTGGGACATCACTGCTTGTTTTGTTGACAATGTTGTAGCAGATGATTAGAGAAAAACATGCACTAGTATCTACAATTCTACATCAACATTTCAAATAATAGTATAGACCAGGATTTACTACTCCAACAAAGGATAGGTATCAAACAACGTCAGCGGTTGGTAGTAATTGTTTAATGGTGTAGTTGATACTGGATGGTATGGGCTGGTATAGCATATGATACATCAATACCGCACCAGGGGATATCGGAAAGGTGCAGGTTAGTATATTGCCAGTACACTAGTAACATACCGGTCCGGTAGAATACTGAATTCAAAATCTGATTGAAATTTAAACATTGATCTACTCATCTACATGTAAGAGGTCATATATAGTTGAATATTATCAATTTATCATACTTATTTTTAGTTGTAGATGCTATCAAAATTGATGGATGGTATGGGCCGGTATAGCATATGATACATCAATACTGCACCAGGGGATATCGGAAAGGCACATGTTAGTATATTGCCAGTACACTAGTAACATACTGGTCCAGTAGAATACTGAAATCAAAATCTGATTGAAATTTAAACATTGATCTACTCATCTACATGTAAGAGGTCATATATAGTTGAATATTATCAATTTATCATACTTATTTTTAGTTGTAGATGCTATCAAAATTGATAGATGGATATTCCACATCTAAATACAGATATAGGAATCAAAAAGCCAATCCATTTTCAAGGACAAGATATAACGAAGAAAACCTAAAAGTGAACGAACAATTTACCAAACTGGAAACATCTTCTGTTCTTTTCTTGTCATCTTGTACAGCAGATGAGGGAAGATGGCCGCCATTTTCTTCTATCATCTTGACAAGTTTCGAAGAATACAGTATTATGCCAAATCTCATTGGAATGCTACTTTGATGCAGTGACAGAATCATGTCGATGGTCTAAAAAGTTTCAGGAAAAAGAAACTATCAGAAATATTGTAAATGCATGAATTTTAAGTGAGTTGTCAAAAGTACAGAGGAATACACAAACAAATCTTAAATGTGTTCATCTAAGAAGAATATAGTAAACATGCCTCAGCTCCGCAGCTTGTTGCAGGATCAATTACATAAACAGCATGGAACAAATTTTTTCGAATGTATCGAAGCTGACCAGGGAAGACCGGCATCAATATCTACAACATCAGAAACAAATGATTTAAACAAACACAAATTATCAATCTGAGATCTGTTCAGCTCAAACCCAAACAGAAAAGAAGCACCTCATTGATATTGCTTCGCCAACGTTTGTACATGGCATCTTCTTCCAAATTATTCAGATAGTGAACATGTCCAGAACGAAAGTCAATGCGAAATGCATTAGATTCAGAAGGTGGTGCTGCTGACAACAGTTTCTGAATCGCACTCAAAGGAAGCTGAAAAAAATCAGTAGTAGTTTGTTCTGAGCAACTATAATGGAATATACTTTAAGAAATTCACTGCAACAAAAGAAGAAAAAGAGTAACATTATGTTCATCAAAATAAAGAACAATAGTAAGCAAAATTGGCATCTTAGCAAGATAAAGAAAATCAATATAGTAGTCTAAGTTAATTCTTGGGTACAGCAACACAAACTGCAGCAATATTTTATTCAGATACAGCTAAAGTCAACAGTCGTATAGGTGTAGTGTACACATACCACAAATAATTAAAAAAATGCCAAACAAACACATGGATACCTTTTGTTCCATAAAATGGTTCACAGTTTTGCTACAACCAAAGATGTAAGCATAAATAAGCATTAGCATAATTATGGGACTAGCAAAAGAAAACAGAAAAATAGATACTGAGATAGAACATTAACAATGAGAAAACTGAAGACATGAAGCTAATGTGCAACCATGAAATTTTACAATACACAAGTCATGAGTTACTTAGCATAAATCACCTTGAGTTTTGAAAAGTGATCAGCAAATGATAACTCTTGTTGAACAAGATCCATTAACCTACAAAACAAAAAATAGATGCATCCATTATAATCAGATTGTGATGTTTATATAATATACAATATCATAAAAGGAAATAAGACAAAGTATAATGGAAATTGTTCCTCAAAAATTGCAGAATATGGAAAGGAATTATTTCTATGGTCACTCCAATAGGAAAAATTCAATGATCACTCCAAGCATTCTGTTTTCCATTGTGAACATCAAAAGCCTGTTTCCAACAATAAAAGTTTGTTTAGGTTCCCACTCACATAAATCATAACAAGAATGAGCATTTAGTCAGTTTTTCTTGAAAGTTGAAACACTCCTATACAGGTCCACTTTCAATCTTTCATGCAGATACCATCTGTAGTCTCTGAATTAGATATAGGTGGAACACAATTGAGAGCTAGACTTTGCGGTGCAATGTACTTGTATGCAAGTTTAACCTATATGCTTCCACATCTAGTTTTCCTCTGCTCGCCTAATATAAAGGAGAACATCAATAAAGTTTTTTTGCATTTATTCTTGGGAATAGTGTCCCATGCTTTGCTCTCAACCCCAAGTGTCGAAGCACATTAATACAAAATGGATGGCACATGAGAACCACCAATTCAAGGCCTAGGAAGACTCATGCACACAGCCATTTATACCCTCCTAAATTTAGGATGCTAGCATGAAATTAGTAGGGTTTATAAAAGTCCCAGAAACATAAAGGATTGGAAGAACAAATTGAATACTCAATGTCTTTCTAGGTGAAATGAAAATTTGATAATTCATTGCCAAGCCAAATAAAAATATATAATTTTTCACTTTGTTTGAAGGAATTTTTCAAATGCACTTCAAAAAAATAACATTTTGAATTACATACTGGGTTATTCAAATTTTAAAGGTAAATTACTCATATAACATGAGTTAATAACATGCCCTAAGACCTATCATGACCAAAAATCATTTCCAATTACACTTGCTTTTATAATTTATCTAAGTTATTCGGAACCTCCCTCAGAATTATCATCACTGAAACTGAAAAAGTCAAAAATCAAATGAAAACAATGGAACTCTTGAAATGTCTATCTACCATAAAAAGTGAAACTTCAAAGTTTCAAACCATGATCGAGCAAAGAAATAAAGACATGTTTTGTTCTTATATTTATCATTATTCTCATAATATAAATAATTTCTTCATCATTTTCTATTCATCATTCATAATAGAAGGGAAGAAAAATAAGATACGTCGGCACTAGTACTGAAGGTGGAGGAGAAGGCAATGATATGTTGGCATTATAACAATCAGTATTATATAATACCTAAGAACTCCAACATAGTTACTAGTTACTACAAAGTACAAACTGCTTAGGATTTCAATATCATATTGGTGCAACCAATGTACAAGTACACTAGTACATTGTTAAATCGTTATGGACAGTGTGACTGGCATACTGTAATATTTGAAACCTTATATCATAGTGTACTGTAATCTTTTCAAAACAGAAGCATGGCAACCTCCTTAATGCAGCTTTCCGAAAAGGAATGTGTAACTAATGTGTAAACCATTGAGGCACTAATTAGCTGGGATTGATGCTAGTTATACCAGATGCTCTCATGTTATGGCCAAGATGACCAATCAAGTTCATAATTATTCATATATTCAACAGAGCGGGAGTTTCATATTATTAATTTGGTGAAGAAAACAATAAATTAATGGATAATCATCTAAAAAAGGAAAATCACGAAGAAAATAGGGTGAAGAACTGTAGCAAGAACAATTCCCAGACATGGGTTTTGGTTTTGAAATTCCTATTATTTTTTAAAGTTATTATTAATAGCATGGTCCATTCTACCATCCAATCCTAATCCTAAATTCCAACGTTAATTTCAAAACTGTACTGCACCTACTAACATTATTTGTATTGCCGCTTAATAAGACATTGGATTCAAATTATATTCAAATAAACTTAACTGAAATTATCTTAATATGATTTAAAATGTGACTGTGTTTAAGGAAAAGATTCTAGAGTAAAAACTAAAATATAACTTAAGTTAGCTAACTATAAATCAACTAATGTATTAAAGTAATATAACATACAGGTAAATAAGAAACTCACACCTGGCTTCATAAAAGAAACGAGTATATTACTTTGTGACAAGAACCAGATGCTGAACAATGACCAGCATAACTCTAAGGTGTGACATTAAAAGATTCAAGTATAACAGTAGAAAGATACAAGCTTTCCTAGGCTTAACACGAAATTTAAACACAATTAGAATGGATGGGAAACATTACAGGTAAAGATCAATATCTTCAATATTGATCAGGGCACCATTCAAAGCCACTAAAGACTTGCCAGGGGGAACCATTCTCTGATTTGCAAGTATCTCATCCTTGATAGAATCATTAAGCTGCATATAAACACATATTAGCATCTGTATCCAACTTTAATATCATGTATCATAGTATGAACCTACCAAAATATAAAGCAGAAGGCTGGAAGCTTTACCTTCATACGAGATAATGAAGAAACTATACTTGGAAAATTTTGATTGATTTCTTGCATTGATTGCAAGGGATCAGAAGCATGAACTATCCTCTGTACCGTCTGATGTCCTAAATCTGCAGAAAAAGTGATTAACAGGCATCAGTTGGAAACAGGGATAGAAAAGCTTGGAATGACAAACACACACTAATCATAGGTGACATAATATCCAAAAATGGGAGAATGAATGAATCAAATTATAGTTCATCAATACCCTTAAGTTCCCAAACCTCCAAGGTGTCAGATACAGTTGATGACAACAAATAATCCCTGAAAGCCATAACCTCAGTTGTCAATTCTGGCTTGCGTTCCTGTAGGCCGCGAGAGAATAATTACAAAATGAATAATAATCAAGAATAATCTAAATTGTAAGCTCAAATCTAGATTTCGTTCAGGGCTGTTTAATTTTAGGAACAAACCAGGATTTTGGAAAAAATAAATCCTCTAACTTCTTGGCTGAGATCCTCAGTCCTAGGATCTTCTAGAGTAACACCTGCGACAAACAGGCAATTATCTAAATCAAGGTTTCAGATTTCATGCTAAAGGGACTGCTGCTAATAGTACAGACCTATCATGATGGACCAAGTTATGCTGACCGGCTTAGGCCTTCTACCAAGCCAACAGTGTGTCAGCATATTTATGGCATAGGACAGAACCTCAAACAATATTATAACAATGTAATATGTGCCACTGGCAATTACATCATAAGCTCATTATCGAATAATGGAACAATGAAGTGAAAATAATAACATGACAACAAGTTTTAACTTTTCTCCAAATAAAGTAAACAAACAAATACTAAGAAAACATCGTCATCATCCATAATGTGCATATTGAGTAGATATTGGTAATAGAAATATTTCTTGTTGTCTTCCAAATATAATTAAAACATATGGAAACAATATTATTTATAGACTACTATATGTTATTCACATCAGATTGGGGTGAAAAAATTGATACTGTCAATTTTTTAAGAGTCCAGATGGTACTGTACTCATGGTTTGAAAAACCAGGTGGACCAGTATGTACCACCTGGTGTATATAGGTCCACCCATAGACCAGAATATGGACCTCCTGGAATCAAGCGGTCCACTTGTGAATCTACTGTCCAGTAAGCCCTGCATTCCACTGATAAGCCTGGTCTTCTTTTTTTTTCTTAGTGTGCCTCTCTATCACACAGCTGCTGTCCCCGTTGCCCATCACCATCTTTTCTTCTCCGCCGACTTCTCCCCTCTCCTTCTCTGTCACAAACTTGTCCTCTTCTTCTCCTTCACAAACTTTTCCAATACCACAGCATACCAACTGGTGCATACTAGTTCGAAAGGCTAACGATCAGGCATTGAACAAATATTTTAAACCTTGTTTCAAACAAAGGAAAAGGCAAACAACTTTTAGGTCACAAGTGATATAGCTAGTTAGCTACTGCATTGTACAAAAGCTTTAATTAACAGCCAAGAAGCTGAATTTTCAACATGAAAGCATATCAATCTTATCAAAATGATATATGACCTTCTTTTATCATAGTGTCATCCATTGCCTTGTACTCCATATTCTTCAAAGCAAGTTCAACTCCATAACCACCCAAGTTGACTGCATCAGATGAGCCAACAGCACTGCAATAGCTGCTAACTGCTTGGCATCGAGGAGGCAGTACAGGTCTGACAACATACTTAATTTTTCCCTAATAATAAAAGGCAATACTTGATTATATAATCAGACAAAGAAAGAGACAGACAACATAACAAAGTATAAACTACAAGAAAATACTATGTTCCAGAAAAGTATGTAATAGTAACAAAAAATTTTAGGATTATAATAAAACCACAAATTTACCTGATAAATAGTCTAGAGGTAACAGCATCCTAAGTCCAAAAGAAATTGCAATACAACAACTTAATTTGTCATACATAATTAGAAGTCAATAAGTTGTTATCAAATGACACAAGGAAACAGTATAAGTTAGTAAAACAAGAATTCAAAAAATAAAAGAAAACAACTTTCTTTCTTGTAGAACAGTCAAAACTAATGAGAATCATGATAATCCTAAGGTAGAATGCTCTAATTTTCAAATTTATGCCATATGAGTATGTGTGAAAAACAACACTTCGAGCCTAGTACCGAAACAAATTGTATATAGACCAGATATTGGAAAAAGCATATCCATTGCCACTTCGAAATCCTGGTAATGAATTTTGATCCAGCTACTAATTGCTAAAATGTTATATAACCACATTTGCTTAATATGGGCATGGGTAGCAAACAGGTATATGCAGAATACAGATTCAAATCATATTTCTGTCAAATACAGATAGGAAATATCCATAACAAAAAAAATTGAAAAAGACAAAGGAATAAATCCTACATCTAGGATAAGAGTACAATAAAAAACAGAGGAAAAAGATTTTGAAAAATTAGATATATAGTATTGATGGCATCTGCTCTTAGGTTAATACAGGTCAACACTTTTGGATACATTCAGATATTCAAATAACCAATTATAACTAGAAGTCTAGAACTGAACCCATGCAGCCATGTACATTCATTTTCAGAAAAATTTGAATAGATTCAAATATCAATAGGGATAAACAAGATACACATTTGTGAACTATATCTGGTACCACTTGGATATGGAAACAAATGCCCTGGCCATCTACCCATCAAAGGTAGATATTAGAAAAGTACATATTCATATAAAATAAATATGTAATACCAGATATTCCTTGGTGGATCTTCTATGCAGCAAAACAGTTCTTTCTTGATGGTGGATCTTGCATTATTGATAATTGTCAACATGGATGGCTTACTTTGTACTTGCATTTTCCCATCATTCTATCAGCCATATCAAAGACTCTAAGAACACTTGGATGTAAACAGATAAAAAAACAGAGAATATTTTGACATTTTAATCTTCTCTATTCAATGTCAGTTATCAATGCCTAAAGCCTTCGATGTGAAGTAGCTTCTTTTTCATTAAATAGGTCCGATGTGCCCATATTCTTGTTATTACTTACCGTTAAAGAATGGAACTTTAAACAAAGAAAGCAAAATTAGATCTCCTCAGCTTGATTTACGGAATATGGAACAGTAACTTGATAGTGCATCATATTCATGGAATATCCTGCAAGGTTTTAGCATTGCTGATTGCTGGTAAATGATTAGCCAGCAAACCAGTACGATAGGCATGACTGCATGATCAGTTTTGGATATTGAATGGCAAATTTAACATTCTAATTGGGAATATATAACTAAATTATAAATTTTAAAAACCAAAAATATATCTATAAAATGGGCAGCACAATGCACTGGACTCCTGCCAATACAGAGATTCTTTGCATAATAAAAATGGAAAGGCAATATGTTTAGACCTGTTTTGATGCTTCTGCCAGGATAATGTGAAAGTCTTTGAAGCATTCTGTCCCAATAGCTCCATATAAAATGGCAACCGGACTGATGATACTCGAAGCCAGATACACATGGTCAAATTCAAAAAGTTCAGGCTGCTCCAAGTATCCAAGAGATCTGACAACATTTAACCAGTGAGCGTGCTCAGGACATATGCAAAAAAGTTGACAAAAAACAATGCAGATAAATGCAATTTACATGTTTGATGAGGTTTCAATCCAAGCAAGAAGTTCAGCGGTGTTAAACAGCAACACACTGCCAGTGTCTACCCAGCAACAATGTCTTCCATGGGTTCTTGTGGTCGTGCTTGTCGACAGATAATCTGCCTCGATTTCATCTGGAATTTGTTTTTCTCCAGTAATAGGGACTAAATTAATTTCATCATTTATAGGAAAGGAAGCTAATGACTCCTCTGCCAATTGCTTGTAAAGCACTAGTCGAGGAGATGCCGATCGAAGAGTAAGAGAAAATTCAAAAACTGATGCCAAAGGTTCGTTTAGAAGTGTGCGGCCATCGTCAACAATTTTTTGTATGCAACATCTAGCTGTCAAACAATCCGAACCTTTATCTGGTTCTAACCAGAGATCAATAAACTCCCAGAATAGGTCCTTTCTTTCTTTAGCCAGCAACTCCCTGTTGAAAGAGTAATCTATTAAATTGTTGAATAAAATTATGAAGATAAGGCAAGCCTGCAACCAATAAGCAATTATGTACTTCATTTGGAAATAAAATTACATAAAGTTTTATCATAACATTTTCCTACATATATTTAATTAGACTTTTGTATCATGATTCTCTAAATAAACTTAATTTTGATGCCTAGCTCTAAGCTTCGCACTATCCTATTGACGCATCATAATTAATAAGAATGGCATGAAAAGGTACCTACAACATGCTCGAATCTCATTAATAATATTCACACTACTGCAAATGCTCCAAATTTAGCAAAGGTCATATTTCTGAACCAATAACATTAAAATTCGAGAAAATGGGAATAAGGAAGTGCCATCAAAGTGATAGAAAATCAGTCGGTTTCCAAATTGCTCAGCTTTATAACAAGTGGATCGGAAAAAAAAAGGAATAGACTACGTCACCCTGATTCCAACAACAACGAAGTTCCGGCCCACTTAGCCCGGAGCGAGACTTGGACGTTCTTCGGGCGGCGGTTTACGGCAAAACCCAGGCATCCGCTTCCCCCGAAGCCGCCGAACAGAAGAGAGATGAACAACGCCCCCAAAACCCACGATCTCCATCGAAGCTCCATCTCGAATCTTCGAAGATTCCGTTCGAACTTGCGTCGAGAAAAGCTTGATCCACGCATCAAACGACGAAGGATGCCATGAGGGGAACCCTGGAGGGACCAAGCAGAAGCTAGCGTTAGGGTTTCAGTCTCCCTCCGAGAATGACGATGGCTAGATCCAAAGGTGGTGGACTAGGCCGTAGACTCGGTGGTCGCCGCACTCCAAGGGCACAAGGTTTCTCCAACGATAGGTGATGATCTGATATAATGTCATCAAGGATCGGAAAACCGTAGACAGGGAGAGATGAACGCATCTTCGAGCGCACGAATCGTGACGCTGATCGGACGGTCTAATAAAGTTTTCGCTCAATGGACGGTTCGGATGGCGTGATAATACGTGGAAGCTCTCCACGGGGACTGTGACTCCCAACTCGTCGCTGATCGTCCATTAAGCGTCCTTTACTTTTGGGGTTCATTCTAATCCATCGTTCTAACGATGATGGATTCCTAAAGACGCATGCAGATTAAGATTAGATGAATTAATATTTCAATTCAATATATGCTCGAGTAATTCTGACGATGATGAAGTAAATGTAATAAAAATAATAATTAATCTTGGTTATCATGTCTAATATAACTTTCTATGATGGTTTCACGAGAGAAATATTATATAAAATGTTTCTGAAAAGAGTATTCCTTGATTACCCGTTTAGATATAGGCTCGATTATTAGCCCCATTTTATCTTATACAAGCATGTGTATCATCACATGTCAAGTCGTGTCATATAATATGTAGGTCGATACATGTATGGTCTGTAGTTTACTCCGTAGATATCAACTGGTATTAAGACATCCAAAACCATCTCTATCATCCATCACAAACATTGCATGTATGTGGTTCTCTTTTTTTTCACTATATATAATTTCAATTAAAGTGAGCCAACATTCTTTATTGCGTAATATATATATATAGTATTTAATAATCGATACCTTTTTTTTTCGAATAGTATATTTAATTTTAAAAAACCTAAAATATTCCTCGCTAACTATTCCTATCAAAAATATTTTACTTATCTTTATTAATTTTAACCTATTACAATATTTTCATTTGATTCTATTAAAAACACTATAAATGATATTATATTATGTTTTTGTCATTGTCTATAAATTATTATGATACCATATTTTTATATTTATAGTTAGTTTAATTGAAATTAAGAATCTATTTGGATCATTTATAATTTTTTAAGTGAATTTTATAATATATTTATTATGATGGTCAAAATACTGTACTGAATTAATTTTTAATTTTTATTTGGATGATGTTATTCCTAAATCATTATAAATATCTATTTAAATCATAGTATGATATATCAAATATTTTTTAATATTTTGATTACATTCAACTCATTTATGGTGTTTTCAAATAAACTTCATAATGTTTTCATTGTAATTACCAAAAACACTACAGCAGTATAGGCTCAAAACCCGGTAATGAGCAGAAAAAAAATTGAGGCATAATTTAGATATTTTTTAAATTAAGAATGTAATTAAAAAACAAAGCAAAAGAATGATACTAATTAAAAATATTTAAAATGTGAGTATTTTCTTTTTTAAAAAGGGTCTTTTATTATTTTTCTTTCCCGACTTAATATCTAAATCCGGTCGAACCCCACATACCCTAATTCTTCGTCGGATGGCAGCGATTTGCTTCAGCAAACATTGGGGTGAAGCATCCGAACCCGCAGGTGAATCCCAATCGGAGAGACGTACGTAAATATATATATGTTATCGGGACACGAGTTCATTGCATGCAAACCCTTCGTCCTCATCTTCCGCTTGTTTTCTGTTTCTCGCTTTCATCGGACAGCAATCATGGCGGACTGGGCGAACCTTCCTGCGGACTTGATCAGGTGTATCCATGGATGTCTAGAAGATCTAATGGATCAGATCAACTTTAGGTGTGTCTGCGTTTCGTGGCAGCATGCCGTGGAGGGGAACCCTCACCATCACCTTCGCCCTCTTCCCCCGTGGCTGATTCTCCCCGCCAGTGGTCATGGCGGTGGCTATACTTTACTCCCAACGGTCGACCTCGTCAGCTACGCCGAGAGAAGAAGGATTAAGAATATCCGTCTCCCGTGGGAGTCCACGGACGACGGATTGGTGCTGATGGGATCCGCTGCCGGATGGGTGGTTGTGGCCGACCAGGCGGCCGAGTTGCATCTGCTAAATCCCATCACAGGAGCGCATGCCCGCCTCCCATCCATCTCTACCCTCCCGGCCATCGAAGCCGTCCTACAGAGCGATGGACGAGTCACCGGCTATCTCTTTCGTATCTCACCGAATCTGGTACACGAGACCAGCTGCGAGTCCACGCGATACATGCTCTACGACAAGGTAACCGTGTGCTCCACCTCTTCAGACTCATGGACGACGATGATCGTGTTCTACCATGGCCGGTTGGCCTTCGCCAGTGCAGGGGACGAGCGGTGGTCTTTGTTGCAGACAGAAAACGAGAGTTGGGCGTGCCACGTGACGTACCACAGGGGGCAATTCTACTCGCTGCAGAACGATGGGTCGGTCAGCGCTTGGAATCTCACAGACGGCGCATCGCCTCGAGTCAGCTTCAACGTCCAACCCCCGCGGCTGATCGACGTATCCATACTGGACGACTACCTGGTGGGATCAGGAGACGACCTGCTACGGGTATCGAGGTGGAGGGATCGGCTTGAGGGAGACGAACACAGAACGCTAAGGTTCCGAGTGTTCAGGCTGGATGAGAGCGGATGGGTGGCCCTGCAAAGCTTGGGTGAGCGAGCACTGTTTGTGGGATCGAACCGCGGTATCTCGCTCTCTACGGTGGCGTTCCCCGACTTCAAAGCAGACACTGTCTACTACGCCAAGTCCGGTGTCGTGGGTATATGCCACCTAAAACATGGACTCATCCTGCCTCATGGTGCGAGCATACCGAATCTTAAAGATGGTTTTATCGTGCCCGATTACATGTATAGCTGGCCGCCTCCTATCTGGTTCACACCACGTGCTTGCTGAGAGAAAAACCTGTGTGTATTTATGTGTATCTGTATAAATAGACAATGTATTTTACTGCAATAAATAGGTCTATATAAGTTTTTGAGCATAAGTTTATGCTTGTGGAATTTATTCCTATAATGAATTAATATTTTTTAATTATAGATATTTGGCAAAAAATTTGTGCAAAAATATTTGTGCTAATCAATAATGGTTTTCCTCCTAACTGCAAAAAGTATAATTATGGGGAACAAGACATCTGCTAACATGTTAAAGACGCTTATATGATACATGCATTAGATATTTAAATGTTTAAATTAGAATAAATATAATATATTTATCATATTCATATAAGTCAATCATAGTCTTTACCCACTTTGGATGTGAGACTATTGGGATATCACATCGACAGTTAAGGGGTGTATTCAAACTCTTTTACACTCTCCTCAAAAAATTTAATAAAATAATTATAAAGTAAGTTTGCTAAAGTTCGTTCATTCATTTCGGGTTAGGTTTGAAAATATCACATGAGATGAATGTGATTATACAATCTTTTTATATAAGCTAGTGATATTGAATCAATGGGTACTATTTGGGTCCACATAAGATGGCTTACATGTATATAAATTAAGATCCCATAGATATTTGCTCAAGTCAATCCCAATGGTGATGGATGACTCAGGTGCACGTAAATAAATAGCTCTTCAAGGGCTAATGAATACTTAGATGCATATAAATTAAGATTGGATAGGTTTTCTAACTTGATATTTGCTCAAGTCAATCCTAATGACGATGGATGCCTCAAGTGCGCATAAGCTAAGATCGGATGAATTTTTCAACTCGATGTCTACTCAAGTTAATCTCGACGATGATCGAGTAAATTTAATATAAAATATTTTATCTTGATTATTGTGTCTAAGATAACTTTTTATAATGAGATGATATGATGAAATATTACACTGAATGTTTCTGAATAAGACATTTCTTAATTGCCCTTTTAGACATACATTCACGATTATCAGTCCAATTTTATAAGAATATTTCCTCTATCAATCACCACAGGACAGAGAGATATATAAAATAATATATATGCTGATAGATGTATAGTTTGTAGTTTACTCCATATGTATAAACTCGGTTATTAAGACATCCAAAGCCATCATGTTATCCATTACAAAAATTACAAGTATGTGGTTATCATTTTCCACTGTATATAATTCCAATTGCAGTAAGCCGGGATTCTTTATTGGGTAATTTTTCTAGAAAAATATCTATATTTTTAAGTATCATTTTCCACTCTATACTCTATTTACTTTTTTTTCAAACAGTAAATTTAATTAAAAAAATCTAAAATATCCCTCACTAATTATTCCCATCGAATTTTCTCAAGTTTTTTACGAATTTTAAACTATTATGGTATTTTTATTGAGGTATTGAGGTACGCGTAAATCATTATGATACCATATTTTTATATTTATAGTTAGTTTGATTGAGATCAAGAGTCCATTTGGATCATTTATAGTATTGTTGAGTGGGTTCTATAGTGTTTTTATAATGATAGTCAAAATACCATAACAAGTCAAATTTTTATTTTTATTTAGATGTTGTTATTTCTAAATCATTATAAATATTTATTTTAATTTATTCCATTTGACTCATTTGTAGTATTTTTTAATAAACTTTATAATGTTTCTATTATGATAGTAAAAAATAATATAACAACTCAAGTCCAAAACTTTATAGTAAACATAGTTTGTCATATCGATATAACGATCGAGTTATCTTGTACCAACATATGATATAACGAGACATACTAAAATATCATATATATATATTGGTTTTATATCAAATCGGTACATATCGCTTTGAGCGACACACCTCGGTACGATAAATCATGATAATAAGCATAAAATTTTTTGAGGGATAGTTTAGATATTTTTAAATTAGAAATATAATTTAAAAACAAAGCAAAAGAAGAATACTAATTAAAAATATTTAAAATATGAGCATTTTCTAAAAAAAGGGGTCATTTATTATTTTTCTTCCCCAACTTAATATCTAAATCCGGTCGAACCCCACATACCCTAATTCTTCGTCGGATGGCAGCGATTTGTTTCAGCAAACATTGGGGTGAAGCATCCGAACCCGCAAGTGAATCACAACCGGAGAGACGTACGTAAATATATATATGTTATCGGGACACGAGTTCATTTCATGCAAACCCTTCGTCCTCATCTTCCGCTTGTTTTCTGTTTCTCGCTTTCATCGGACAGCAATCATGGCGGACTGGGCGAACCTTCCTGCGGACTTGATCAGGTGTATCCATGGATGTCTACAAGATCTAATGGATCAGATCAGCTTTAGGTGTGTCTGCGTTTCGTGGCAGCATGCCGTGGACGGGAATCCTCACCATCACCTTCGCCCTCTTCCCCCGTGGCTGATTCTCCCCACCGGTGGTCATGGCGGTGGCTATACTTTTCTCCCATCGGTCGACCTCGTCAGCTACGCCGAGAGAAGAAGGCGTAAGAATATCCGTCTCCCGTGGGAGTCCACGGACGACGGATTGGTGCTGATGGGATCCGCTGCCGGATGGGTGGTTGTGGCTGACCAGGCGGCCGAGTTGCATCTGCTAAATCCCATCACCGGAGCGCATGCCCGCCTCCCATCCATCACTACCCTCCCGGCCATCGCAGCCGTACTACGGACCGATGGACGAGTCACCGGCTATCTCTTTCGTATCTCACCGAATCTGGTATACGAGACCAGCTGCGAGTCCACGCGATGCATGCTCTACGTCAAGGTTACCGTGTGCTCCTCCTCTTCAGACTCATGGACGACGATGATCGTGTTCTACCATGGCCGGTTGGCCTTCGCCAGTGCAGGGGACGAGCGGTGGTCTTTGCTGCAGACACAAACCGAGAGTTGGGCATGCGACGTGACGTACCACAGGGGCCTGTTCTACTCGCTGCACAACGACGGGTCGGTCAGCGCTTGGAATCTCACAGACGGCGCATCGCCTCAAGTCAGCTTCAACGTCCAACACCCGCGGCTGAGCGACGTATCCATACTGCACGACTACCTGGTTGGATCAGGAGACGACCTGCTGCGGGTATCGAGGTGGAGGGATCGGCTTGAGGGAGACGAACACGGAACGCTGAGGTTCCGAGTGTTCAGGCTGGATGAGAGCGGATGGGTCGCCCTGCAAAGCTTGGGTGAGCGAGCACTGTTTGTGGGGTGGAACCGCGGCATCTCGCTCTCTACGGTCGCGTTCCCCGAGTTCAAAGCAGACTGCATCTACTTCGCCATGTCCGGTGACGTGGGTATATCCCACGTAATACATGGACTCATCAAGCCTCATCGTGCGAGCGTACCGAATTTTAAAGATGGTTTCATCGTGCCCGATTACATGCATAGCTGGCCGCCTCCTGTCTGGTTCACACCTCGAGCTTGCTGAGAGAAAAACCCATATATATATATATATATATATATATATATATGTGTGTGTGTGTGTGTGTGTGTGTGTGTGTGTGTGTGTGTGTGTGTGTGTGGGTGTGTGTGACAATTAATTTTTAGCACCACGCAAATCTACAAACAAGTTTTCCTACGTTGTGTCTTCCGTTAATATACTTGCGTGTGTGATGAGGGGAGAATGCTTATCTATGTTTTCATGTTAAAAAAGAAAAAAAATGAAAATATCTAAAACATAAACTACAATAAAAAATATTGTTTAGATGTTTAAATTAACATGAAAACATTATTCATCAATAAAAATATAATATTTATTAATATTCATTAATCAATGATTATTCGTGTCGAGTCACCTTAGTTCACCCAATTAAAAAAAAAAACACACTGTGATAGGAAAATTATTTTTTGAGAGAGTTAAATTAAGACCTAAAGAAATAAAAGGGATATGAAAAAACTTATAAATCTTACAATGACAAATACATATTAATATATTTTTTTTGTAAGTACCAAAATAAGTTTGTGTTGATGTTTGAAACTCATCACTCCACATTGCTTCTCATGTTCATTTGGTCAAAAAAATGAGCATGCTTTGAGATCTCAGTTATACATAATAAGATTAGTATCAAGCTGAATTAAATTATAATAATAAAAAAATCATATTAAGGAGAACAGTGTGTTGTATGAATGATAGAACAAGCCTTTATGGGAGGATCTTTGCTATTAGGAGGAGGCTGTAGAACTTAAAACACAGAGAAAATGTGTTGTTAGAAGCCAAAAAGGGATATTCCAAATGAGCTTTCTACCCTATTGCTAATTTAAGACAAGAGAAATCTTAATTATAGTGGGAAGTTCTATATTTTAAGGGTTAGTTTGTTTGAGGTTATAACACTAAGTACTAAATTTAAGTAGGAGATGTTGATAGCATCTCAAATGAACTTATTGTTCATATATTTCTTTCACAAATTTATTAATTTACAATTTAATTAATAAAATATTATCACCATTAAAATTAATTTATAATAATTTAAAATTTAATTAAAATAAAAAATAGAGCTAACAAGCTGTAAACAACACTACCAAACAATATAAATATAAATATAAATATAAAAATATATTTATATACACAGACAAATATATATATATATGTATATGTATATATATTGAAGTTGTTTCCTCTTCCCCCCTCCACTTTTAAATCACCTCGTTTTCCCCACCGTCGTCAATTTCCCCTCCCTTCTTCTCTAAATTGGGGAATTCTTTACCCCCATTTCCACCCTACGGTACATCGACTTCTTCCCGCGTTTGGTCGCTTCCCCGTGATCGCAAGGCGATCTCGTCCCTCTCGTATTGGGGTTGAGGAGTCCCTGTCTCGTTTGGCCAAGTTTCTCATCGATTTTGGTGGCATCATAGGTGAAGATCCTTTGCGTTCCGATTCTTGGTCTGTGATTCTAGAATTTGGAGGTCGCAGCAGGAATGGGATCACGTGGGCGATGACAGTTGCAGTGTAGGGGCTTGATTGGGTGGTAATTTGTGTAGTTTGGCTTTGGCGTCGATGTCGATTGTTGTAGAACGTGGAATTGCAAACCTTCTCTTGTGATTACAGCTTTTATTTGAAGCTGGTCAGTGGGTTATAGTCGGAAAGGTGCATTCGAAATATTTGTCCCATTTTTCTTTATGTAGCATATTTTGGAAACTAATCTTTTGGCTTATGTTAGGTTATCATGGAACAAGTCGTCGGGGGAAAGTTTAAGCTGGGGAGAAAGATTGGAAGTGGATCTTTTGGGGAGCTCTATCTTGGTATGACGCATTGCTATTTCCTTTTTGAGCAGTGTTGCTTATGCGGTTTTCTCTTCTACGTTCATTGTGTTCTGATGGTATTCATGGGATTGATTTGGCTCAGGTGTTAACATACAGACCGGAGAGGAAGTGGGTGTCAAATTGGTATGTGCTGATAATCAATCAAATTTCTGAATCCTGGTGGCCCTTTGAATTGACACATCTGGGCAAAGAGCATATTTTATCATGCATTTAATTGGTCATAAGAATATTGAATCCAAATGTATAGGACCCTTAAGTAGGTTATGGTTGTTGGGAGCTCGAGTAAGATTACATGGTGGTTCCACAATTAGAAAGAAATTCCTCTCCTTGAAACTATTATCTCCAACTTGTCTGACAACCATAATTTCCCTAAACTTCATGATTTTTTTTTGAAGTGTTTTACCGCAGAGATTCTTTTCCTCTTATCATTTAACTTGTTGCTGTGTATAGAAAATGGCTGACCTTTGTCTGCTTGTCTCATCTCAAAACATAACATAACTCTGCATCACGGAAGCCTCTGAATTCTAAACTGTTTGTGTAATTTGACCTACAATAGAAGTTTTCTTCAACTGTATAGAGCCTAGCTTGTGTTTGTAGACCATAACCTCATTATATACTAAAATTCTAAAAGTATTTTAAAATAGAATAATGGTTGCAATAGGGAACAACCTGCATTATTTGAATTTTTTCTCTTTGTTAAGGCATCATTTAGGAGTAGCATGTGATCAGATAGGTAGATAAGACAACATAAAAAAATAACAAAATTCTTACTGGATTTGTTTCCATCCTACTATTACATTCTGTTGGTCTAATTGTGGCCTTTATTTCTACCAGGAACCTGTTAAAACAAAGCATCCTCAGCTGCAATATGAATCAAAATTGTACATGCTTCTTCAGGGTGGAAGTAAGTTGGTAATCTGTAATTCAATTATATGGCTTATATGCTCAGGTTTGGTTTATTTGTTCTACTTTCTTCAAAATAAAGCTGGAATCCCACAACTAAAGTGGTTTGGTGTTGAGGGAGACTATAATGCAATGGTGATTGACCTGCTTGGGCCAAGTTTGGAAGATTTGTTTAACTACTGCAGTCAGAAGTTTTCCCTGAAAACAGTACTTATGCTAGCTGACCAACTGGTAAGCAGTTGTTTTCTCAATTTAAAACATCTTTGTCTCTTACCAAGAAAGCCATTAATTGTAGCAGAATTTACATTTTGATACACTTTTATGTTCTTGAGTACTAGTTTTATGTTTTGGCTTTTTAAATGATGTAATGCTGGATGATTTTTTCTGTTGATGTTTCCATGTAGATTAGCCGAGTTGAGTACATGCATTCAAAAGGGTTTCTTCACCGTGACATTAAACCAGACAATTTTCTCATGGGCTTAGGTCGTAAAGCTAACCAGGTTTGTAAAATTTTTTGCATATAGTTTCAGTATCACAAACTATAGTTTCAGTATCACAAACTACAATTTGGTTACAATTAAATTATTTATCCATTGTGTGCATTAGTTGTGTTGGCAACAAGCAGATGTGGAAATTGTAGTTAGTAATAAGTGGTTATGCATCATTTTCCCCCAACATTATAGAAGCAAAAAAAAGAAATCCTGGATAACCACAGTTTCTTGGAGGCTTACAACCACAAGTGGGTTTACAGACCATGGTTAGACCTGTTAATATAGAATAAGAAATGAAAAAGGTGTCAATCATAGTTAAAAAAGTTCATAAAAGAGCTCTCAAATATCATATAATTTTACAGACCATGGTTATCTTGGAGTGGTTATCTTTCAACTAGACTCTTCTAAAAGAAACCAGACTCTTCTAAAAGCCTCTCAACTATCATATAATCTTGGAGTGGTTATCTTTCAAAACCACAAGTGGGTTTACAGACCATGGTTAGACCTTTTAATATAGAATAAGAAATGAAAAAGGTGTCAATCATAGTTAAAAAAAGTTCATAAAAGAGCTCTCAAGTATCATATAATTTCGAGCTTTGTTGTGTTCAACATGAAACATTCTTCTAAACTTCTGGGTGACTGCTAGACTGTTAAAAATTGCAGGCCAAAATTTTGCCTAGATAGAAACTATATTGAAATATGTGGTCGTGTATGACTATAAGATGTTAAATTTGTGGAAGATGTTGGTGAAAAAGGAAACAGAAGAATGAAGGGGGAAGTCATGAAGATTAGGCAAGTGGGACAGCCTATTCAGAGGTGCAAAACTCTTGTGAAACTGAAACTACTCCATTTTCTCCTTGAGAAAAGAAAATTGAAAAGAGAATAAAGGGATTTGTGTGTTAAACTGTAGGATACATGCAAGGGAGCTATTTTTGTTATAGCTTCAATTTTAACAGATAAACAACAGGCTTGTGGATATATGGTTACTTAAAGGAGTTTATAACTACATATTCTTCATGAAAACCAATTTGCTTGAGCCAGCCATGGGAGGATATTGATGAGCGTCTGCACATTCTTTGGTACAAGACTATATTAGAAGAGATTCCAGATAACATTGAATTTGTTTCTGATTTAAAATTGTGCTACTCTAATATAAAGCAAAGCATTGATCGCTTTTTGGTGTATTGCAATTTTTCTGCCTTTGTTTTGTAGTGAAAGTTATTGCTTGTGGTCCAAATTTCTATGGCAGCACCACTGGACGCTTCATTGCTAGTAATATCTTTTGCATGTGCAACTATTACTGTATGCAATTTTGATGTCACTTTCTTTATGCAGGTTTATATTATTGATTATGGCCTAGCAAAGAAGTATCGAGACCTTCAAACTCATAAACACATACCTTACAGGTGAACCATAGATTGTTTATGATTTTAGTCATATTGAACAACTGCCTTTCTCTTATCATCATTTCTTTTAGTTCTTGAATCAATTAACTGAAATTTGAACTTGATTGTGGTATTTGTGTAGTGTAATTTAATAATTCTTTTAGTTGAACTGGGTAATAGGGAAACTAAATTCAGATTAACAACATATTTTTGGACGACTACGATATAGTTGTCCCTTGAGCACTTCTTTCATGATAAAAAGCCATCATAATTTCAAATGGTTAGACATGACAATTCAACAACTTAATCTTTGTGGCTAATATTAGTCAAACTTGTGTCCACTAGTGTCACAATTAGTTGCTTTTTGATGTGCCTTTAGGAGTTCTTGGCATTCTAAGTAAAAGGGTTTCCTTCCATTTCATGGCTTTAAAGTCCACCTTTTGTTGCAATGGAAGTACAAAGTGTTTTTGTTGCCCGGATGATGTTGACCTGCTTGTTGAAGTCATATATGATGACCATCTATTATTGAGTTGAAGTTGGCTTAGTCTGAAACTAGCTGGCTGATTGAACCTTTCAGGTGCCACGGGTTGCTGGCGTTGTAATTTTTTTTCTTTTTACAACCTCAGTTTCTTGGAGGTTTTTAGAAGAGTCTAGAGTTGTTACAAGCATGATATGCAGTACCGAATGGTACCACCCGGTACGGGCGGTATGTACCGGTCCGATGGCATACCGTTACGCGGACCGCTCGGTACTGTTACAGTGTTACCGTATTATACTGTAACAGTACTATAGTGATACAGTGCTATAATGTAGTAGTGCTACAGTACTATATTAATAAAAAATATATAAAATTATTCGGTACATCCTAGTGTACTGCTCGGTACGCCAGTACCGTACTGTACCGAGCCAATGTCGAAACGTAGGTACGGTACGATATTGCGAACCTTAGTTACAAGTACCTTAAATTGATTATTCTATTGATGTGGTCTCAGATCACCTATAGGACATACTATCAGAGATTCTTTAGAAACTTGAAGTACCATTTTACTTAATCTTATAAATTACGTTTCGTATTGTGTCACCATTCCTTATTGTTCAATTAGTCTTAGTTTCATATCGTAGGATGTAGTCCTAATAAGTCTAAAACACTCTGCATGCCAAATAGATCTCCTTACCTAGTGTAGGACTGTAGGTACCATATTTGTTGTGATGCCTCCTCCTCTAGGTGGAGAGGAGCTAACACCATCCTCTTCCCTTCACGGGTCCCATCAAGGTTGAAGTACAGCTTGGTTAAAAAAATCCATGCTTTAGGGACATCCATCTTGTAATCAGAAACAATACCTGGAGAATATATCTGATGATGCATGAGATATCTCACTTCTGTTCGATCTAACTGTCAGATACTCAGTTGAAACAATAGGGCAAACTACGTGGATCTCTTTGCATTGTTTGAAACCAATTCTTCTACATGAACCATTTTTGCTAACGCTCATTAACGTATCTACAGAGAGAATAAAAATCTAACTGGAACAGCACGGTATGCCAGTGTTAACACCCATATCGGAGTTGGTGAGTATCATTCTTTAGAAACCTTTACTGGTAATCAGCTTTGCTTCCTGTAATATTTGGACTTCTAATTGCTCTATCATCATATGCTTGCAGAACAAAGCAGGAGAGATGATTTGGAGTCACTAGGCTATGTGCTCATGTACTTCTTAAGGGGGAGGTCAGAAGTTAGAACAGCATCGTATTTCCTTCTGTTATTCTTTTCCTTGTCTGTGATTGTAGAAATGGATGTTTACTTAGTCATGCTACTCATACATGGTTCTGCATCCTAATAGGCATTTATTGCTTTTCCAGCCTTCCCTGGCAGGGCTTAAAAGCTGGCACCAAAAAGCAGAAATATGATAGGATTAGCGAAAAGAAAATGCTTACTCCAGTCGAGGTGCTTTTTTAACTGTGTTTCTTTTTCTTATGAATATGATTTCAGAATGTGAATAACTCTAATTAGGTTGTATGATACACATTATTTACATCCTGTTAATGGGTTAACCATATTCATGATACATTGTAAAACTAGGTGCTGTGCAAATCCTATCCAGCAGAGTTTATTTCATACTTCCACTACTGTCGATCCTTAGGATTTGAAGACAAACCAGATTATTCTTATCTGAAGAGGCTTTTCCGTGAACTTTTCATTCGAGAAGGTTGGCTAAACTTGTATTTCGCACACAATAAATATTTACTGTCGTAGCATTTCTTGTAAGTGAATCCTTGTTTTAATATTTTTGTGTTTGATGTCTATTGAACAAAATATTTTGCAGGTTATCAGTTTGACTATGTATTTGACTGGACCATGTTGAAGCATCCTCAGAGTTCTGCGAATCCCAGAACTCATGTATGCCCTAAAAAGCTATACGGAATTCACTGTGTATATTATGTTTCTGCCTGATGTGCTGACAGTTCATTCTACTGTTTTTCCAGCAGCCCAGTGGAAGAGCAACTGGAGGAGCTGGGTTATCTCTGGAAAGGACAGAAAAGACTTCGGGTTTGTTTTTTGGTATTGAAATTCAATAAAGTTATATAATGATCATGGATAAGACAATAATTGACAGCTACTATTTTCTTTCAGTGGGACAAGAAATTCGTGACAGATTCTCTGGTGCGGTCGAAGCTTTTGCTAGAAGAAATGCTTTAGGTTCTGGTTATCATGGTGAACACTCTAGGAACAGAGCTTCAGAGGATTTATCTTTCTCAGCCAAAGAAACTGTAAGTCGTACGAAGCTTGTTAATTGTTTCTAGCTCCCTTTGTAATACATTTACACTTATTAATTTATGTCACTTTATTCATGAGCTGCCACACCAATCCTTATTGCTCAATACGAGAGGTTTATGACTGTGTGATGAAATACTGGAGCTCAAATTGGCCTCTACTGGTGGTATACCTCACACCAAATTGGGCCTCTTATATATATTGATCGACATAGCAAACTGGCCTTAGTTGACCATGTCGTAGATTTTTTTCCAATCACCCACAATCTTTCTTTTTCTTTTTACCATTCAAACTGGCTATTCGCTGATACTTTTCAGCGATGTTGCTTGCTTCGCGAAGTGATGTCTTTTGCTTCTCCCATCTTAGGTTCTTGATTCAGAAAAATCACGTGCATCCTCCTCCAGAAATGGTAGCATATCCAGAAGAGCTGTTCCCTCAAGCAGCAGGCTTAACTCCTCGACAGATTTCAGCGAGCAACATCTCAGCCGCACAAGCCAGGTTTCAAACAGCAGCAGCAGCAGCAGCCGCACGCCAATCATGCAAAGGCTACATCAATCTGGGCCTGAACCAAGGTCTTCACCACTCGCCAGGCCTGCAACTGGGCGGAGCTCTCATGATGCCCGCACTCTTCGAAGCATGGAGTTTCTTTCCATCAGTGCTGAGAGGAGGAAGTAATCCACAAAAAGAAACCAGGTGATTGGAAAAAGGCAGCCACTCTTTCATGGTTCTTGTTCTTGCTGTGGCCTTCATCAGCTCTTTCTGCTAGCTTATTGCACACATGTTACGATGGGCATTGTTTATTGTGACCGGAGATTCGGTAATTGTGACTTGGTTTTTAAGGTGTTCGATGACAATCCTCAGTCGAACTGCCATTGTTATTCATTTCTCATGAACAAAAATATGTTGGTGTCTCATAGCAAATGTGAAGGGAGCTCTACTGACATATCTGCTGCTTCCTATGAGACAAATGAAATAAAAAAAAAAGAGTAGTGAAAATGTTTTGAAACTCTGCTGATTATTCTCGTGTATCTGTCGATTTTTCCTCAGTGGATGCTTTTTTCCTAAATCTTTAGAAAAATTTCTTTCTGCAAGAAATTCTTTTGAAACTTGTCAACATGTTATCATCTACTTCCAATAGCAAATGCTCCTCCAGTCTGCTCCCTCTCATCTTTCCCGAAACAACCTTTGCGTGTGTATAGATATAGTTTTGTTAAACACACATTCTAATACATTGTAAATTGTAACGTTCATCTATGTCTATATATGGTTTCAAGATGACATCCTCCCAAAGCAACCAGTGGTTAACATGCATCTACTGACAGGATATCAGTGATACAGAGAGCGCATCGATGAAGAATCATGCAAATTTGGCTAATACATTTCATCTCTTTGTAGCCATCTATACATCTTCATATGTCTGTACATGCATTTTGCCGTTGACATGCAGAGACATCAATCATTGTCATGGTAATGCTTAAAGGCTGCCTCAAATACAACGAGAAAAGGCAACACTAGCTTCGGATACACTGGATGTAATTAAGCTGTGCAGCTTCCCTCATTTCCCAGCACACATTTTGATTTCTCTCTTCCTCTCTCTCTCTCTCTCTCTCTCTCTCTCTCTCTCTCTCTCTCTCTCATCATACATGGGTTCATCTGACATTCCCATGTCATTTTGGGCAATGAGAGTTGGCCATTTTGCATGGTGGCGGTGGTGGTGGATTCTCAGGCATTCAGGTTGCTACCCCCAGTCCACTTACACCACCCCATCCATCAAATCCTTGCCATTTATTTCCAGACATGGATGAGTTCCTTTGATTTGCTTATATGCTTGTTTACTGCAAATTCCTTGGATTTGCTTATATTCTTGTTTACTGCAAATTCCTTTCCCACTGTGTAATAGTATCAAGGCCTTCCTCTTCCATCTCCTCCCCCCTCATGTGTCCTCAGAGGAGTGAGAAAGTTATAGAAGAGGAGAAGCAGGAAGCAATGGAGGAGGAGGAGGAGGAGGAGGAGGAGGAGGCAAAGGTGAGTGATGTGAGCCTCAAAGGGCTTTCCAAGAAGCTCGAGGAGTTTGCCAAGGAAAGGGACTGGGAGCAGTATCACAGCCCAAGGAATCTGCTGCTTGCCATGGTATCGTCTCATTCCTCTTGCTCATGCATGTCTCCATGCCTGTGTTTTGTTTGCATAACATTTGAGAGTATGTTTCTGATTCTAATATAAGGTTGAAATTATGGTTAATGTTTGACATGAATCAATAGTCATCATGGCTTTTGTTTCTGGTATTTAAGTTTCCAAGTTGCCACACACACACAAAACAAAAAAAGAAGAAAAATCAGATCTGGCAAGATATAATTTCCAGAAAATAAAATTTCCAAGAAGAATTATTTGTACATTAGGCATCACTGTTTGTGAGGCTTCTCTTCTTTTTCTTGTGCCCATTGGAATCATAGAAGGGCACTATTCTCAGTTCTCTTGCCCTGGAGCAGCAACATGATGAATCATTCAATAGACAAAATATCCTTTTTGCTTGTCCTTTGTAAAATTTCTTCTGCATCCCTATACCTCATCTGTTCATTTCAGGAAGGAAAAATCACTCTACCTTCACAATACAAATTTATATAACAAGTTTTTCTAGGCTCCCTATTCTTCCAGTTGTTTTATGAAAATGTTACTACTCATTGCCTGAAAGGTTCCCCTTTTGTGTGGTTGTTCTCTTGGTTTGTTTATGGCTTTATTCTCATCATACTCAATCTTCAACCTCATGGCAATGTGTGGGAAGGAAGTTTACACTTTTGAAGTATGCATGTAAAATAGTCCACTTTGAAGAATAGAATAGTGATGACCCTTCTGGATAAATGTGATAACTTTACATAAAAAGGATAGTGTCTTCAGCCAGAAACCAGTTGAGAAAGAGAACTCTCCAAAGTACTGCATGGTCTTCCATCTCATTCGTTCTCTATGGATTCCTCCAAGAACACCACAAAAGTTTCCAAAACCTTGAATCTAATTTTGTGAATAAGTTCATGGCCCTATGATCTATAATAAAGTGTTAGATTATATGGTTCAAACTTCATACATGTCCTCTTCCTTGTCTGATGCCCTTTTCTTCCCTGTGAAGAACACAGTCCATGTCACGACATAAAGTAGTGGACTCATCTTGTGTCAATCCATCATGCATGGGAAGCAGTCAAAACCTAAACCATTTCGGGCACAAGGAACCTTTTGGTTTTTGGCTCTCCAAGTGGGCGACACATTAACATGGATGTCAAGCCCAAGTCTGCACTCTATTCCCCTTTACTGATATCCTTGACCCTACGGACGCTGAGTGGTACAAGTGCATCTGCTTCTCTCAATGTATTCATCTGCCATAAGGTCCTCATGATGATGCTGACTCGGGTGGCGCCATCAACAGCTCTGTTAGCAGCAGCAATCACAAGAAAGCATCCTGATAAAAAGATTAACAGGAATCTAATGCAAGCCAAGAGAGTTTCTAAGAACCAAATCCTAAGAGTCGAGAAGAAGCGCAGTAACTTTCTGAAGAACTCATGTGTGGGTTGACTTCTTGACGAGAACTGCAGGTGTCAACACAAGTATCTCAGGTAGTCGCGAGTGAACTCAACCCTCTCTTGAACAGGTTGGGGAAGTGGGAGAGCTAGCAGAAATATTCATGTGGAGGGGCGAGGTGGCGAAGGGCCTGCCGAACTGGGAGGAGTCGGACAAGGAGCATCTCGGAGAGGAGCTTTCCGACGTGCTGCTGTACCTAATACGACTGTCCGATATCTGCGGCATCGACCTCGGTGAAGCAGCCACCAAGAAGATGGTCAAGAATGCTATCAAGTACCCTCCGAAGGCTCCTTGAGCTTGGGTGCTCTGTTTCTGACTGCATGAAAGAGTTTGATATAACCTGTTGAGTGTTCCTTGAAGCTATCAATTATGTGGATCTGATACATTAAATATCTTAAGTATTTTAGCTTCGATTTCTTTATGTGCACATACATATCTTTAACAAAATTCCTCCATTTTATATTCTTTTAATTTTAATTTCACAATTTTTGAACCTGTGGGGAGCCGAATTCACTTGGTTTGGTTTATTTGAACCGGTCGAAGCGCGTCCATGCCCGGTTCAGATCCGATGAACCAACGGATGAGATTTATTCACTTGGGTTTCAGTAGTTCGGGTTAGGGTTTCGGCCCTCTATAAATACCCCTTCGTTACCACCCGAACGCTTTCCTGCGGCAGAGAGGCGGGGAGCGGACATTGGAGATCTCGAAGCAGTCTGCCTGCGAGCAGCCATGGTGGGTTGTATCTCCTTCTTCTTGTTTGTGAGATTCTTTCGGTAATATTTTGTTGTTCTAATCTGATGGTTCCTTCTCTTTCTCTGTTTGATCAGGTGAAGTATTCGAGAGAGCCCGCGAATCCTACCAAGTGTAGGTCCTCTATACCTATCCATTCGAGCCCTGTTAAGACTCGTTTTATTTTTTTCTTTAGTGCCTTAAGATCTAGAGTTCAATTTAGATAGTGCCAGTTTTGTCTCTTTGTTTTGAATTATTTCCTTTCCAAAGGTCTGCCTCTTTTCCTGATGTTTGCTCTGACATAGTGTTATTGGTTTTGGAAGATATGATGTATGTGGTGGATTTTTCTCGTCTCTTTTTGAGCTTATGTACGATTTTGGTTTGTGAATTTGCAGCTGCCAAGGCCATGGGCCGGGACTTGAGGGTTCACTTCAAGGTTCGTGGTTCTCACGCCCTACTGCACTGATTTTTTCATGCTTACTTTTGAGGTGTATGTGTGTGAATTTTGATGGTTCTTATTAGTCGAAAATGTATTTTTTGTCGGAAACTTTGAAGGCTAGTAATATCAGAGAAAACCATTGGAAGGCGTGGGAGGCGGACCAATCATTTTGGTGTTTACACTTAGCTGTGATGATGTCAATATTGTTGATTGCTGGGTTGGAGATCGTGAACTGTAGCAATCTTTCAATCTGGAATATTAATTTTTGTCCACTTGAGCGAACCGATTCATTCGATGTTTGACAAAATAGAACTTATGTCAGTTTTTAGTAATTGGTCTGCAGAGTAATGCTTAAATCATTATCTTGTGTTTGTTAGTAATCTTGTTGAGGAATGTCTTTCGTTTGGTTAGGGGATAAAAAATTGAATGTTTTCAGTCACACCAGCAACAGTTGATGCTCTAAGAAAAGCTGTTTGTTAATAATGATACTTGAACCATGAAGAGCCTGGAGGGAGGAGGAAAAGTTGCACCCTGGGAAATAGCATCTTCGGAGACTTGAATATGTTTTAGTCTACTGTGTTTTTTATAAGAAATAGATGCTTCTGTTAAGCCTTCTTGTTTTTCTTCTTTACACCGTTTTATCCTCTCTTCTACCTAATTGTCCAATTGCCAAATGGCTGGTGAGAAGATTATTCAGCTTTGTATCCCATGGTGCTTCTTTGAAATTGAGCTCCATTCAATGTGAACTTTAGATATGAAGGCTTTTTTTTATTACACAAACCTTATTTTTTCATTAAAACTGTATGCTCCTTTCCTACTCGTATAACACTTGGTGAAATAGAAATTATGAATAGACACAAAAGATGTTGTTTCATGTTGAGGTGAGATTTCCTCATGTAGAAAAAGCAGGGGCTTGTTTTTGTTATAAGTGGACCTCTCGTCAACTTTAGCAATAACATGCTCGTTGTTAATGGGTGTAACATTGAAGATTTATTTCATGATGTAATGTTCGGTGAACAATGGAACATTGACTTTTATTCATTTTGTTTATTATTTATTATTTCTTGTAGTATGTTGTGGATGCAAGATCTTGGTTAGAAGCATGATAGAGAAACTTACAGCAGCTGTCAGCAACCTTATTTAGGTTGCTGCTCTGATTTAGATGTTGATAGGATAATCACACATGCTAGGAAAGCCTGTCTTGTGTTTTATTTTGTATGTTGTCAAGCTTGTTACTTGCCCCCAGTATTTTTTTTAAAGATCAAGATTGGAATAGTGAGAGAAATGTTTGTCATCATTTCCTAGGTTCTATTATACAATGTAATTTCCATCATCTTTTGTTCTTAGTTGGAGCGATGTTTTATGCTTACATATAAGTACACATCATCAATGAACATAGCTATAAGTGTGCTGAAGCAGCATGGCTTATGTCTTTCGACAAGTTTATTTTATAATATATTAATAATTTAGCCAGTCAATCATCATTCTTTAGGTTTTCTTTTTTCCTGCTGTTTATTTTGTGTTGTGAAGTCTAAGCATGTATGATTTAGTCACCAGAATTTGATGTTTGAGTGGTTTTCATTACCTAAATAAAAGCAGGGGCATGTTTTGCTCGTAAACATGCCTCTCGTAGACTTTAGGGAAATCACATCCATTGTTCTTGGGTGAGCCTCTGTACACTTTTTTTTATAACAGAAGGTTCAGTAAACAATGGAACATTTGACTATAAAGCATGAGGCGGTGCCCATTTCGGTGTCTGGAGGGTCCTTATGGATCACCTCTGGATCCACGGAGTGTTTTTTGGATGATTTTAGATCATCTTACCCATGGAATAATTGAGCAACTTTGCTGCTTCAGCCAAGTCCCACTGTTGGCAATTTTTCTAACTGCTTGCGCTATTACTTTCTTTAATATGTTGTACTTTTTTCGTGTGATTCTATGGTTAAGATATGAAATGCTCATTTTAGTTTCTTGTATATTCTTATAATTTTATCCTGATATAACATTTTCATTATGAGATATTTTAATAGATAAACATTACGCATAAACCTATCAGTTAACATTTGGATAATTAATCATATGAAATGCTTTAAAATGAAAGCAAAGGATATGTTTTGGATGTTGATTTGTTCTCTTTTGAAAAACTCTTTTTAATTATAAATTTTTTTGATTTGTCATCAAAATTCTACATGATTGTTTAGTCGAATAAGCGCACTGCAGTTTGAGGTTCATGAGCACACTGTTATACATTTTACCAATTAAGTTGTATGATATATATGGACATCATGTACATCTGGTAAAGGACTTTTCAAGCACTTACCAATGTCTAGTTGACTTTTTGTTTGTAGTAGTCATGATTAGTAATGATTAACAAGCAACTATGCATTGACATCATAATGCCATGTAATTAATGTGTAATTTAGTCTTCTAGATATTTCTTCCTCTTTGGCATATAGCATATGCCATTAGTTGACTGTGTTATTTAATAACAGAATACACGCGAGACTGCCCATGCCCTTAGAAAGCTACCATTATCAAAGGCGAAAAGATATCTTGAAGATGTAATTGCTCACAAGCAGGCGATTCCTTTTCGAAGGTTCTGTAGAGGTGTTGGGCGTACAGCTCAAGCCAAGGGCCGTCACCCAAATGGGCAGGGACGTTGGCCTATGAAATCCGCAAGTTTCATTTTGGATCTGCTTAAGAATGCAGAAAGTAATGCTGAGGTATATTTATGTATAAACAATGTCTTGATAGCGTCACTGCTATTGCATTTGTGCTAATGGTTTTGGCTTTCCTCATTTTCAGGTAAAAGGGCTGGATGTTGATGCTCTCTACATATCACACATCCAGGTGAACCAAGCTCCAAAGCAGAGACGTAGAACCTATCGTGCTCATGGACGAATCAACCGTAAGCTCACTGTCGAGCAACAAAAAAAAAAAAAACTTTATTAGTCTTTTTAATTGAAACTTACTTGACATGTATCTTGACAGCTTACATGTCCTCCCCATGTCATATTGAATTGATTCTGTCAGAGAAGGAAGAGTCAGTCAAGAAGGAGGTGAGTGATTAAAAATTTCTTTAGACTTCTAATAATGGTAGTTTGTTGAATTCTGATGACATTATATTATGTCTGTTCATGTAATTTTCATGTGAAATGTATCTTAGCATTGTTCATTAACATTTTTATATTTCTGAGAATTCTGTGTTCCTGCATGAAAGCAAGTGGTCAGTGATTGATTCCACGAATATTGTTGGTTCATAAGTTTAGTTTGGTAGGTCATTCATTATATATGTTGTTGAGAACATCTAGACGAACATTTGTATTGGTAATTGATTCCACGAATATTGGTTCATTTGATATTTTCTCTTGTAGCTTAGCTTCTAAAACTTGTTTAATTTGCAGCCGGAGACCCAAATTGCTCCCAGCAAGCCCAAGAAAGCTCAAGCCCTTCGAAGTGGAGCCTCCTCTTAAGCAATATTCTTGAGAGAGAGAGAGAGAGAGAGAGAGAGAGAGAGAGAGAGAGAGAGAGAGAGAGAGAGAGAGAGAGAGAGAGAGAGAGAGAGAGAGAGAGAGAGAGAGAGAGAGAGAGAGAGAGAGAGAGAGAGAGAGAGAGAGAGAGAGAGAGAGAGAGAGAGAGAGAGAGAGAGAGAGAGAGAGAGAGAGAGAGAGAGAGAGAGAGAGAGAGAGAGAGAGAGAGAGAGAGAGAGAGAGAGAGAGAGAGAGAGAGAGAGAGAGAGAGAGAGAGAGAGAGAGAGAGAGAGAGAGAGAGAGAGAGAGAGAGAGAGAGAGAGAGAGAGAGAGAGAGAGAGAGAGAGAGAGAGAGAGAGAGAGAGAGAGAGAGAGAGAGAGAGAGAGAGAGAGAGAGAGAGAGAGAGAGAGAGAGAGAGAGAGAGAGAGAGAGAGAGAGAGAGAGAGAGAGAGAGAGAGAGAGAGAGAGAGAGAGAGAGAGAGAGAGAGAGAGAGAGAGAGAGAGAGAGAGAGAGAGAAGCTACGGATCCTTTTTCTTTATCGTTTGAACTAGATGCCGATTAATTGTGTCATGAAATAGTACTGTTACACTCCAAGATTTTGTTGCTCTTTGTTCTGCTTCATGAATGTTTGTTTGCCTTTGCGTTTGTGTTATGTAGAATAATTATATGGTTACATTCGATTGAACAACACGATGGACACGCGTAATCCATTTTTCCTAAAGAATAATAAATTAACAAGCTCGACATTAAATTTTATCTATCTTACAATGAATTTTTCTTGCTAGCAAATTCAATGTAATCTTATTGATAATATCTTTGGTTGCTAAACTAATATGTTATAATATCTTATTTTTTTAATTATCATTTTTGATGAGAAATTTACATAAATTTCAAACGTGTAACTAAATTGAAGGGTCAATGAAATTAAAGGAATTTATCATCATTTGTTTTTGAATATGCCAAATTTTCATAGAAAACTATTGTAATAATTATAGTTAATGGAGTTTTGATCTAACAATTTATCTATTCTAACTCTTTCTTCTGATTGCATGTTATTCCCAAGACAGTTCATGCAGTGAAGAGTGTTGTTTTCCCAGTAAAGTGGCCGTTCCTGCTTCCATCTCTCTCCCACCAACCATGGTGTAGGAGAAAGAGAGAGAGAGAGAGAGAGGAGTACGTCTCGTAGGTCCCGCCACCATCGCTTGGCTTTAAGCGAGCTGGTACGCCGGCGAACACGAGCGCACTGGCGATGATTAGACGTCGGCGACGCTGTCCGTCCCGTACATCGCGCAGGGGCCACTCCGTAGCCGACGTGCGGGTGGCGCAGACACCGAGGGCGGCAGCCCTCGTGGGGAGGCACGATTTGGTGGGTCCCTCACCGGCACGTCGCGTCAAATCACATGAACATAAACTCCCAGACCATTTGACTGCACCCCCTCGCTGCATTCCTCGGAGGAAACACACATCCATCCCAGTAAGTGGGATCAAAGACAGAAAAGATAAAATGCGTATGAACTCAAACAAAACTTTTTAGTACTGGATTTACTCTTCTTAATGCATCCAATGGCCTGTGTCTTAAAGCTCCATTACCATAGATATTATTAGGTCTTCATCTGGATTCCTCCAAGTTAGGTTCAAAGAGTCATTTACATGTCAATAATACTTAGGCTACCTATGTACCGACGACAAATTCCTATTGATGCATGCTTTGATGTCTTTCTTGAAGTTAGATATTAGGCCTTTGAAATATTGGTTCCTGAAAGCGATTTACATGTCAGAAGTTAGATATTAGGCCTTTGAAATATTGGTTCCTGAAAGCGATTTACATGTCAATAATACTTAGGCTACCTATGTACCGACGACAAATTCCTATTGATGCATGCTTTGATGTCTTTCTTGAAGTTAGATATTAGGCCTTTGAAATATTGGTTCCTGAAAGCGATTTACATGTCAATAATACTTAGGCTACCTATGTACCGACGACAAATTCCTATTGATGCATGCTTTGATGTCTTTCTTGAAGTTAGATATTAGGCCTTTGAAATATTGGTTCCTGAAAGCGATTTACATGTCAATAATACTTAGGCTACCTATGTACCGACGACAAATTCCTATTGATGCATGCTTTGATGTCTTTCTTGAAGTTAGATATTAGGCCTTTGAAATATTGGTTCCTGAAAGCGATTTACATGTCAATAATACTTAGGCTACCTATGTACCGACGACAAATTCCTATTGATGCATGCTTTGATGTCTTTCTTGAAGTTAGATATTAGGCCTTTGAAATATTGGTTCCTGAAAGCGATTTACATGTCAATAATACTTAGGCTACCTATGTACCGACGACAAATTCCTATTGATGCATGCTTTGATGTCTTTCTTGAAGTTAGATATTAGGCCTTTGAAATATTGGTTCCTGAAAGCGATTTACATGTCAATAATACTTAGGCTACCTATGTACCGACGACAAATTCCTATTGATGCATGCTTTGATGTCTTTCTTGAAGTTAGATATTAGGCCTTTGAAATATTGGTTCCTGAAAGCGATTTACATGTCAATAATACTTAGGCTACCTATGTACCGACGACAAATTCCTATTGATGCATGCTTTGATGTCTTTCTTGAAGTTAGATATTAGGCCTTTGAAATATTGGTTCCTGAAAGCGATTTACATGTCAATAATACTTAGGCTACCTATGTACCGACGACAAATTCCTATTGATGCATGCTTTGATGTCTTTCTTGAAGTTAGATATTAGGCCTTTGAAATATTGGTTCCTGAAAGCGATTTACATGTCAAAGAATTGTACTACAATTAATCCCATTGAAATGAACTCCATCACTGATGTCCAAATATTGATGAACATGTTGCATCCTTGCTTTGAAATAAGCTACCTCAGCTTTTCATCGATATCCCAATCAACCAATTAAAAGAAGAAAAGTGAAAGAGAAAGCATGTGCTAATGTCTTCTTTTTTTTTTCCTTTCCCTCTAGTAGTGTATGACCGACCGACAAACCAACCTCATTGGTGATGAGGAGTTCCCTACCAAACTCAATGTCCCAATAAATAGTAGTAGTTCAAAATATAAATACCCTCTTAAGAATAATCAAGTAGATCATGCTACTATCTGTTATGATCTGATTCAGTGGGATAACTGACTCATTAATTTATTAAGATTAAATCATTGAATCAAAATACTTATGCACCTAAACTAATAATAGTACATTTATTGGACCATAATCAATAAAAATCTTTCCCTTCCATGTGGTACTAAATTAGTTGTTACAAATACAATCTATCATAATGAGATTGAAATCAAAAGTTCTATATATGAATATAATTCTATCCAATGCATACTATAATAGATAGATATATTCTGGCTCCAAACTTCATTGAGAAACATTTGAACTTAGATCACAGCAGTTCTTTCTTCAACTCATCATTTGTTGTTTGAATCTTCTGCTTCACTTAATCACACTCAATCCAGAGTTCATGACCAGTTGAATATACTAGCATTACACTCCAGCAAAACTTTTGACTAACACAAGTATTGGATATGGGGTTTTAGGTATTCAAGCGGCTAGTTGGACATATTCCATTTCATCAATCTTAGGGTAATAAAATGTGGAAACCTTTTTTTTTCCTGTTGGTGATGATTTTTCTTTATAACTTATTTAATGGTCAAAGTCCTTTATAGTTTCTTGACATAAGCTATTCTTTGATATGTTTGTGTCAATTTTCATACTACAAATTCTTGGTAAATATAGCTGTAACATATTTAAGAGTTGCTTCCAATATATATATATATATATATATATATATATATATATATATATATATATATATATATATATATATATACATATTTAAGAGCTGCTTCCAATATATATATATATATATATATATATATATATATATATATATATATATATATATATATATATATATATATATATATATATATATATATATATATATATATATATATATATATATTTGTTGTCTCTCATTCCAACACATGAAGCTCTTCCAAAATGGAACCAATTTAAAGTTGTGAAGCCCTTATTACAAAATGGTTTAAATTACAAAACAACTTAGATGATATGCTTGCTTGGCAATTATTAATATCAATATCTCAAAGGCTCCCTTCATATTCAATTATGCTTACATTTGTAGTAATGAACAAGCAAAATCATGTAATTATTTTCTTGTAGATGATAGAACATCTTAGAACCACACAAACTTTTCCCTTGAAAACAAAGAAGAAAACAAAACTAGAACTACTGTTCCATATATGTGATTTAAGCACTTCATTTATGCCTGTAAATGATAAATGCTTATCATTTATAACCCCAAATCTGTTTTCTGAAAAGGAAATCATATGCACAGGGTGATAAATATTCCACAATACTTGAGAATCCGTAAGATAGATAGTGAAGGTGAGACAGTATGACATGAAGAGAAGAAACAGGTTCACTTGCAGATGAGCATAAGCACCAATCCGAAGACAATAAATAACTAGATCAGTGCATTCAGTAGTGATTCTGTGTATATCTGTATTCTCAGCATCTACATCTTGAAGCATGGATTTCTTAAGCAGACAACTCAGGAATGGACTGTGAAGATAGAGTTGCTTGTTCTTGTTTGATTGGCAAAGAATTCCAAGGGGAACTCATAACAGTCAGTCAATCTCTAAAAAGAAGTGGTTTTTCTTCAAGAATTGTTGTCAGGGAGAGAGATTTATGTTCCTTAGTTCTTGGAGCTTTACTGATTGCAAAGAATTTTAATGTAGACAGTCATCAAAGAATCAATACAAATCCTGCTCCCTCTCAAGCAGCAAGAAAGAACTGCAAGATCATAAATCCATGTATGCTGAAAGAAGTGAGTAAGAGGAATGATCTCAAGCAAACAAAGTTGCCCATAATTCTCTAACTAAAATGTTGCTCGACCACAGTCTTGTGTTGTCGGCCAGATTAGTAGAAAATGAAGAACTATATGCTTCTTCCTCTAAATATATTATTTGTCATCATCTCAATCACTCCGCAAATGTGAATACACGCTGTCATATATTTCCTAATAGGGTTTATAGCAAAATAATGGTTGAAAAAAAGAAAGAAAGTCGAAGTGTCGAATCATAAAGAAAGCTTAGAAATGGCAATATGATACCGCCATTTGTATCCCATCCCTGCATGCATGCAAGAAGGAACTCGAAGCATACATACACTGACAATGTGGAATTAAAGTGATTAGTTTAGTTGGTAAATAAAGAATTTGACAGATTATCGTAAGATTATGAGTTCTAATTTCATCTTCATCACTTATCCTAAAAAAAAGAATAATAATAATAATGATTGAAATAAATGAGTGCACGATTGCAGCACTGAGAACAATCCATGGGTGCTGAGACATGAGACTATGAAGCAAGTTGAAGCCTTCTGATAC
Source organism: Musa balbisiana (assembly GCA_004837865.1). NCBI lineage: Eukaryota > Viridiplantae > Streptophyta > Magnoliopsida > Zingiberales > Musaceae > Musa > Musa balbisiana. The sequence continues at coordinate 2,838,772 of CM017192.1, read as the reverse complement.
CGGAAAAAGAAAGGTTGGATCTGAATGACTAGCCAGCCACTGGCTGAAGCTGATGCATCCCAGCTTTGCCATAATAAGAATCCAAGTACAATGGAGTAGTGAACTCCCAAGTCAAAGCGACAATAGTGAGCACATATACCTTTTTCTTCGTTACCTGCCGCTCGTAGATGCCTCTCCCAATATCTAGCGGTCCTCTCTCCGGCCACCTATTAGCTTTCATCTCCACGCGCGTTCTCTGTACTTACATTCTTCCCCCCTCTTCCTCCGCTGATGCATATGCTACTGTACTTGCCAATGCTTCTAATGAAGCAGCCATGTAAGAGAAAACCGACATCTCATCGTCACTGTAAGTCTACATGTTCTTATGTTCAATCAGCACACGGGAAGAGAGCACATAAGCTAATGATAACGATAACCTAATAGAAGATGTAAGCTTATACAAGAACACAAGGCATGATATGCTGAGCATGAAAGTTTTGGCTTAGATCAGGCTGCCGCCGGCGGTGGAGGAGGGTGGTGCTGGTTTTGTTGTGGCTTCTTGCGTTTCTTCTTCTCGTAGCTGATGCCACGTGCCTTGGACTGAACCTCGCGGACCTCCCGGAGATACAGACGGATCGCACGGGTGCCGAACGGGTTGGACTCCGGCTTGCCCCCGTTCTCCTCGTAGGCCGCACGAAGGCGGCCGATGAGGGCGTCAAGGCTGCCCCAGGCTTGACGGAGAGGGCAGGGACATGGCGACGGAGGGTTGGGGTGGCCGAAGAAGGGGCACACGTGGGTGTGTATTTTGGTCTTGCCGAATTGGTCGAGGTAGCGGAGGAACTCGAGGACGTGGGCGCTGCTGCACTGAGAGAGGGAGAGCGGCGGGCGGTGGTTCCTGAGGTATTGGCCGAACGTGTTCCAGTCACGGCGCTTTTGAGATTCGTAGCGGCTCAAGGATGGAGGGGAGGCGGAGGAGGCAGCTCCAGCACCGGTGGCGGTAGCCGATGAGGAGGCGCTCAAGTGCCGGGGGCTGCCGTTGGGACTGCTGCCGCCACTGTTGTTGGAGTGGGGGCTATCTGGGTTTGCTATCAAATCCATGGACGACGACGGTAGATCTATCTCCTGCATAAGGTTTTGAGAACAAAGTGTGTGTCATTCCTCTGAATTTTCCTTGGATTGCTACAGTGGACATGGAAAGAGAAAAAGAAAGCTAATCAGACATTCCGACGTAGATCCAACAGAGTTGGACACGGACATCACCTCGATGGTGGCATGCAGCAGCTGAAACTTGGTGAGAGAAGCGAGGAAGGATCACGAGGAGATACTCGAATAGGAAAGGAGCAAGGGAGGATGAGAGGAAGGGAGAGATGGGGGGGGGGGGGGTTAGAGCTTACTGTTTCCCTGGGAAGCCAGCTGAGGCTGATGTCTACTTGTGGGAGGAAAAGATTCCGAGAGGGTACATGCTCTGTATGCAAAGGGAGTTCACCAGTATGGAAATGTTGCTCGTTTTCTGGGACTTGGGGTTTTGGAAACCTATGAGACAATTAAATGTGAGAGAGAGAGAGAGAGAGAGAGAGAGAGAGAGGGAGGCGTAGGTGCAGGTAGTGTTAGGGTTTGATAGGGGCAATGAGATGAAAGGTGATGTGATAGGGTAAAACAAGAACAATGGTGCGTATGAGCACCACAATTAATATTACATCTACCTTTTCTTATTAATCTGGAATCGTGGGTTTCAAGTGCAGCCCACTTGGGTGCTTTCCGACGTGGAATTCACGGGACAACGTTTTCTTAGACATACAACAAAACACTATATTATATATATATAATTACTATATAATCGGGTACCACATGACGTTGCAACCTTTACCATTTGAAGGACTCTAAATGTTACCCATAGGGAAAAAGATGGGTGGCAACGGAGAGAGAGAGAGAGAGAGAGAGCATCTCCACCCACTGTAGTGTTCGAGTTTTATATATGTTGAATCATATCATATCATGTCATATCATATATGTATATATATATTAGTGTTCAAGTGGAACTACGTGACTTTTTATTGATATCTTATTTAAATTAATTTAGATAAATATAAATTTAATTTATTATAAAATACTAATTACATAAATTATCATATTTATAATATATTTTTAAAAAATATGTTTTGAATAATATGATTGTCATGAGCTAGGCATAAGCTCAATATTAATATACGCATTATATAAGTATAAAGATATATTAATTATGATTAAAATATATTATATGTATACATATATGATGATATATGGTGTGCGAGTGTATGTATTTTTCATAATGTACGGTGTAAGAGTGCATGAATATGTTTCGATGCATGATGCATATCCATATACAATATGAGAGTACATATATTTGTTATGATATATGATGTAAGAATGTACATATATGTTATGACATATGGTGTAAGTGTACATATATATATTATGATATATAGTGTGAAAATATATGTATATATATATATATATATATATATATATATATATTATCTTATGATGACATGCGGTTTGAGAGTATACATATATGTCATGATACGGGGGTATGAAAGTTCATTAATATGTTATGATTCCTATGTACATATGTAAGCATTTTGGTTTATTTCGACATAAAATTTTATATTTTTATTGTGCATATGTTATATAGGATTATGCTTGTTAAAAAATTATAAAATAATATATTAAATATTAAATATTTTATGCATATAATTTTAAAATATTATATACGTGACACGATGTATGTCTACCTATCTAAAATTATACAACCTTATACTTATTGAGTGATAACTTACTATAATTTCTATTTTATAGGTAAGGTTACATACTCTACCAAAGTAATTGAATAAGGAAACAAATTTTATATATATATACATATATGGATAATGACATATGGACATTTTTATATATATAAATTTTAGATATATTATGTGTGTGTTTTTCTTTTGATTAGATATCTTTTGATTAGATATAATAATTATATATAAGTGTCAAAATCAATGTGTACAAATAAAATCGTATCGTTTTGTTTAGTAAATCAATATATTTCAATAGTAATAATTAAACTAAAATACAACATCTTACTTTAATCATATATGTAGGGTATATATGGAACTAGGAATATGATATTACATTCATATTCTTAAGAGATTTCATAACTTAATAAAGAAAATAGGGTTAAAGCAAATAAATGTTGAATTTTCTATTAGTAAACATTATGAAGATGAGATCATGTATTAATTATATTGTTCCCATGAATGCTACTCTACTCACTTATTGGACAACCATAATTATACAAACAAAGCATCCAAGTTAGTTTTACAAAGAGTATCCATTTGTAACTAAAGATTTCACAAAGGAAAGTTTAAGTTGTGTGTTATTCTTCTACTTGTTGTAATCAAACTAAGATGACCACTTTGTGTTGTTTTGGTACTTCTTGTTATAGTTAATTGTTCATGATATACGTGCATGAAAAGTAGGTAATCATGAAATATCAGATTTTCTATTTCTCATGTTGATTGTTCACTTGATCAACTTCGTGAACCATTTATTTTCTTTAAAATTTAATTTAAATACTAACATCATATCTATTCCATTGAGGAATGAGAGAAAAACTAAAAAAATAAATATTAATAATAAAAAATATATCCAAAAATCGATGTAAAATTAATGGTATGGTATTTCTCCCCTATATCCATGGAGAAAGTTATTTTTTTACCACATGAGAACAGTTATAAGATCTTTAAGTTATCTCAATTCAAGCGCATCCTCCTTATATATATACTCTCTCAAAATTCTGACCAATTTTTATATATTTTTCTCTCCAAATATTTCAGAGAAAAAAAATAATCAAAAGCACTTAAAATATTAATTTGCGCTCCTATATCAAACCATAAAGATACATAAGATATTTATAGAAGAATCAAATCTTAATCTTCAGAGTTCTTTTTTTTTTTTTCCACGAGGACTCCTTCTCATATTAGGATTTATTATTCCCAGGATATTATATCCAAAAATCTTAAAATATTTATCAATCCCGACACAAACATCTTTATAAATGAAATATTTTTTTGGACCCTACGATATCCCTAATTTTTACTCATGTTTTTAAATATCATATTGGTTGATAATAAATCATCGAACGAGTATGACAATAAACTTTTTTGACTATCGATATCGTGTAAAAATTATCTCGAGGAACACATTCCAATAATAAGATGTCCAAAGGAGAGAGTTAACTCTCAAGTGGAGTGAAAGTAGAATTGAAGAAGTTTCGAATTCATTATGATAAGTCGTTTTGTGCTAGCGTTTGAGCTTTGTCTCATTCGCATCGTTCCTTATTTTATCCTCAAGAAATTTGTTTTAATTTTAAATCATCATAATTTTAAGTTATTAAATGACGAACAACAAAAATTGTAACCTCACAACTTTATGATCAATGCCCAAATTAACATTTACTTTTTTGATTATTTTATTTTACCATTTGATTCGACGTAACCTCGTTATCGTACTCGTAAGGAGGATAATAACGATTAACCCTTTGTAGAAACGAGATTTCACTTGAAAACAAACACCCGAATTTTTTATTGAACTTTTATGATCTAATATATTATTTTGATATTATACTTTTGTCCCGACAAAAAGATATTTGGCTAATTTCACCTTTGGATCCACATGTTAGGCCTGTGGGAGCCAAATCGTATGAGAGATAATAATGGGAGCCTAACTATGTTTTCTGAATAGCAAAGACAGTGACATCGGGTGGTGTTCTTGCTTTGCTCTCTAAGAGAACACAAATCTCGATCTGACTCATATGAATTTGGAAATTACTCTCATAACGAAGATGTAAAACAAGATGGATGACTGTGGGAGTGCACAATTTCTCCATGCAAACACATCATCGAAAGAGACAGCCCACCACCAGCAGGCTAAAAGAGAAGACCCACCCGATCTAACTATGCAACAAGAGTAGGTTTGTTCATAGCTAAAACAGTTCGCTTGTCTTGTGATGATAGCTAAGCCTCCACATGTATCGAAGGTTTCAGGGATTTTTATTGAAGGAAAAGGACTGCCGAAACTATTTGGACATTCGAACGACTCGCATGATGCGATTCCGTCAATTAAATGATGGATCGAAACATGATAAAGAGGACAAGGAGACAGGGCTCCTTTTGTTTGCATGTGTGCACCAACTGTATGCATGATTTCTTTTTCTTCTAGATCACCAGCAACATAGTATGATTCCAACACAACAACACATTTGATTCAAGTCTTCCTTGAGATCATAAATCTCAATAAAAAATATATATATATTTTTTTTTTCAACGATTGTAATACAAGGTATGCGACACTACCATCGCTTCGGTACAATAATACTCGACGTAACAACAGAATGATATGCACAGCTTACGCGACTCTTATACCCCACGATCCGTGAGACCATCATAAGCGATAAAGTTTTGCTGACAAACCTACATGCAACTATCAATTCTTTTGGAATTCACATGTTATGGGGACCAGGGAATCAAAGTTAATCATAGCATCACCAGTTACCTTGCATAGCCGGTGTGATCGGTCAGACAGCATAGAGCTTTATAATCTGGTTTATTTTGGTGCGGCAAACAGGGCATCCCCAATTCTTGGCTTCAATTTCCCTTAAACATGACATGCATCCTGCCATATGCCCACATGGAATACATGCTCCCTCCACTGGAGCATCCAAACAGATCACACAACAACCTGTCGTGCTACTACTGCCTGCTTTGTCTTCGCCGGTTCCTGTTTGGGACAAGCTGGATGTAGAACTATCTTTAGCTTCAGCAGTTCCAGATGCAGTCTTCACAAGCGGCATGCTTAGATCTATGGGGCTGCAATCTATAGATGGGTAGTGGATAGGGCCATCATAAAATGTATCTGCCGTCATTGGAGGAGCAGAAGGAACTACTTGGGTAGAAGGTGCCCCCTGGGATGATTGAACAACTGGAGTATCAGGGTTCGGCATGTAAGGTTGCAATGCATTTGTATTCAGCTGGACCTCAGGCACAGCCCATCCGTTGCATGTATTTGGTTCATTCATTAGCACTTGACCATTCACATTTGAAGGAGCATCAACATCCGGAGTGCCCCAGCCATTGTAAGAAGAGTAATCCGAAGAGCTGCCCCAACCATTTGTGTTGCTTGCTTGTGGATCAGATTGGATAAGAGGAGGCACGCCCTCCGCTATAGCTGTCTGTGTGGAGGCATTTATGGCCATTTCCAACTCTATATCTTCCGGGTTTGATGTAGGTGCAGCTGTTGATTGTGTTGAAGCATGTGAAATTACTTGTGGTGGACTAGGCACTGAGGTGCCTGTTGGCATTGCTGGAATGCTATCCATGACCTGTACCAGGCAACAATTTACAGATCATCGAAGCAAGTGATGAATTCGAATTCCATTACCATGCAGGTGGAAAAATGATGCAATTGTTATGATGTTAGAAATGCAAGTAAAATTCCAATGCTTCAGTAAGCTTTATAATTGACATGGTTCCCAGGCACCAGAAACAAAGGAGTTGCAAATGGTTATGCTACACGATCATAGAAAATTACTTGAATAATTTGGATGGAATTTATTTTGACGAGTAAATACCTGGGAAATTCCTTGGCATGCACTGAAGAACCATCGTAATTGTCGTTTGTCACCTTCATATGCAGATAAAAACTTATATCGTGCTCCTGAATAAAAGGAATAATTAAATCTACAAACATAAAACTGATCTGAGAAATAATACTGCAATTAATCCACAAGATGCAGGTGTTTCTGATGGTAGGAAAACCTCCTCTCATATTAAAACAACCTCAATTAATGTCCATTATCAGCCATCAATCTTCACTGAGAGGATTGAGTCTATCGTGCTTAATATTTGATGTTCCCAAAACATCTAGTATAATTAAGTCACAAGGAAAAGCAACATCAGAGAAGTAGCTTCCGGAAAAAAAAAGATCCCCTTAAGTTAGATTGCCTGAGGTCCTAAAAGACATTACATATGGAAGGGTATAATGGACTTCATAAAGAAATTCTTCTGGATTATGTGCTACTTGGGTTACCACAGGGAAAAAGAACAAAATGCAGTGGAAAAAAAGGAGAATATTATCTTTTGTCTGATAGCACTATGCATTAGAAGCAGTAGCACAGCATGCACAGAATCTTTTTCCATTTCTTTCTTCAACTTACATCCAACCAATACATAAAAAAACAAATTATGTATGATGACGACAGGGCAACTTCAATGAAGACTTCGCATAACATAAAAACAAACAAGAAAGGAACTTCCAACAGTTTACAAACAATTAAAAGTATGATACGCCAATATATACACCTAATAAAATTTGGAAGCATAGAATCAAAATATTGCTTACCAGTGATGACCATAGCTTACATGCAATAATGAGCCGTGGAGCACAGTACAAAGATTTTTATAATACCAAAGCATGTAACCACAGACTTCATTGGGATAAATTGGAACTATCTATGCACCAAGGAATTGAGAATTCAGGTGGTATAAAATGTTAATCTGACTGTAAGCACTCAGTCAATTTTATAGGAAACCATTTCCGTAAGTAGTCACCAGCACATGTGAACCAGTAGAGTTCAATTAGTGAGCTAGAACAAAAGGTGGCCTAAAATATATAAAAAGTTGATGCACCCTTAAGCTTGAGAAGTCCAAACAGAAACATAAAATGAGATGTTTGCCACTACAAAACAAAAAACTAAAGTAGATAATTTGTTTTAAACAATATGAAGAACCATAGAAGTAAGATAGAGAATCTTTTTTCACCAGCCTGAAGCCAGACTAAGTACCACCCGGAGGGTCTCTGAACAGACTTCAGTGACAAAATTTGAAAGTCATGGATTCACAAGCATGTGGAGTGGAAAATGTAAGCATTTTGGCCTCTGTAGAAGAGCCAAAAGATTATAGCGCTGAAAAGAAGTTTGATACTCTCAGAGACTACAGAAGCATTTTGAAGATAGAACACATGTTTGTTCTTCTTAAAACATGATATTTTATTTTTTTTAAATTTTTAGGTAACAAGAGTTTGTTAAGGAAGAACTCCAAACCATGTTATACCTCGTATTTGCTTTTCTCAAGTTACTCTCTCATTTAACAAATTCTAGAACAATGGAGAGACATACTTGTAGCTTTATCAACAATGATAACAGCAGGATCTACTTGGTTGAATTTGGGCTCTTCAATATGAACGTTCCAGAGTTGAATAACAGTACGTGGTCTCGCAGTCTGCCAAAAAAATAACTGAGTGAGTAGAAACCAATGACCAAACTGATTTGTTGACTACTTCAATGGAAAAAGAAAGAAGTATCTAGCCTTTTCCTGATAAAAGGAATAACAAACGGAAGTCAGTTCAAAATCATGTAAATCTGTATGTTGTCTAGAGATTAAAGATGATTCATTTATGAGTAAACTAATACTTTGGCCAGTCCTCCTCTTAAACTGATACACTGTGCTCTTAGTCATAAATCAGCATGTGTTTCATAATTGAAATTCACAATACAAAAAATATTCAAAAAGAAAACACCACACTCCAGTGGGACAAATATGAATGCTCAAGGCCAAACAAAAATAAACATTGCTCAGATCATTATATTAATCAAAGTGCAATTATGAAAAGGTAATTTGTTGCAAAAAATGCTTGAACAAGGTGCACAAAGTATCCTTGCTAAAGCATTTTCTGCATACAAACATGAGTGGTAATATTTGCCAAATGTGCAACATACATAGTCAAACTACTGGTGGCTTAATATTAATGTTCAGCAAAATATTGAAAGCAAGATAAGAAATCATCTTAGAGATGGAAATGGAGAAACCATACATGATGACGCTTCTGTGTTATACCTGCAGATCAGAGTAAATAGCTAACTCAAACTTGAGGGGTCTTGTTGGATTACGAGCATCACTTGGCAAAACAACTACCCAACTGCAGAATCAATGCAATGATGATCAGCATCTTCAGAACTCTTCAAGGAAATGAAAGTTCACATAAATATATTCTCTAGATTATACTAATCACAGATGATGTTTCTCAAGGAAAAAACTTATATAAACATAAAGGACTAATAAAAGAATATACAGACATTTTCCGTGTCAACAGTTGTCGAGCAAGTGCTTCCAAAAAGCCTGGTCCATGAACTTCACGCAGCCATCCAGCGAAAAGAGAAACCCGGTTCTGAACACAAGCAACATCAACAAAAGAACCACATATAACTTGCAATCACACAACAAATTTAGAACCCATGAATAACAGAGACTAAAACTAAAAGTTAACAAGGATTTAGCATACCTCAATGGCCCGGACAACATTAATGTGCCCCTTTTCTCTAGCCAAATCAAGTGCAGTATGACAATCATCATTCACAATGAATGGATTTGCTGTGATATTTACGAAGTACACAAGAACCATCAACAATAGAAAATGCAAGAGGAAAAAGAATATTTTGAACAGTAGCTGACATAGATATACCTCCATTGGAAATAAGGAGATGAACGGTTTGCTCAAGGCCCTTCTTTGCAGCATGGTGCAAGGGAGTTCCTGCATGACACCCTACAGTGGAAAAATAAAGGAATTTAAAGCTTCACATACTTTTCCATGTTCGATAATTTAATAAAAAACACACAAAAAAAGATGAAGGTACATATACCTGCTCCAAAAAATTAAAGAAAAGAAAATTATAATACACCAAATGAGACATATGCTATAAGCAGATTTTATGTCATAATTCATTTAATTACAAACCCAGTTCTTCAATAAAGCATGCAGATTTTATTTGTGTAACAAATGGCTTGAAAAAGAAAAGCCACTTGTATAGAAATAAACAAGAATGAAAATGGTACAGAATCACAATGCCTTGCAGTCAGTGTCGAGGGAGAGATTTGAAGAGAAGCAAAGATATGAGAGAAAGTTATGTTGTTTGTTTGGTTACAAATTTAGGACACAAAAGGAGAGAAGTAGAATGAATCACACTCGGACATTATGAGCATACACACACAACGACCTGAAGGCATGCACTGCCACAAATCACTGTTTTCTAACCACAAAAATGGAAAAATAGGGGTAGAAGAAAACTTTAATTGATCCATCATTCCTTTCCTCTTCATCCTAAAAGGACAAGGCAAAACAATCTTCTCTTTTCTTTTCTTCTCTTTCTTTTCTATTATGAATTTCTGTATAGATTGTCAAAGAATGAGCTAAAAGCCTCTCAAAACATCTGCTAGGTTAATTCATCTCATCAACTTACACAAGAAGTATCAACACATCATTAATTATAAGTAGATATTGCCGTTTGAGAACCTGATTAAGTTAACAACAATACTCATAAATAACCAAAAAAAAAAAACCCAGAATCATCATTCAACTCTGTGGATCTTGCCATCTTACACGGAGGGACAAAAACCAATGTGACATAGCTTCCATCGGCATCAATTAGTTCGGCTCTAAGAACCTGTTAAAATAACCCTAGCTCATACTCCAAGTTGTATTAATTACCGAACCTAGTATTAATTTCGTGGCAGATTTATTTCGACATGATGCATTCTTTTTATTTCAGGTGAATCAGATGTGACACAAAATCCTGAATGTGGCACCAGAATAAACTTCTCACCAGGCCTGTATACGTTGACATTGGCACCCAGTTCAATCAGCGCCTTCGCGACAGGCAAGAGATCATGCCTCAAGCACGCAACGATCAAGGGGGTTTTCCCTTCTTTATCCATCCACTGCAAATAAACACCAAGAAGCCAATCCAAGAAAACATAACTTCCAAAATTCTTTCGCAGCATTCCCTTACAGTTCGACGCAATTGGAATTCCAACAGATCGTAATTGACCCAACACATTCAACGTGTATAATTGTGTGACTTACTTCAAGTCCGGCGCCTTGGCTGCGAAGGGCTCTAATCCCCTCGATGTTGCCATAGTTGACCTGCTGATAGAGCAATTCCTCCTTGGATTGCTGCGCTCCCATCGAGAAGACCTCCCTCCAGAAATCCAAACCCTAATTAAACGACATAAATCGAACGAAGAGATTGAGCCTCTCCAAAAAGGGCTCTCAGAACAACAGGAAAGCCAATCCGCCACCAGAAAAAGGGATCTCCTTTCCCCAAAAAAGATCGATGAAACGCCGAAAGATGCGACCTTTAATGGAGACTGAGAGGAATCGATGGAGGAAATTAGGAACGAAGGAGCGACGACGCTCAGGAAGAACTCGGGCTTGAAGGCACAGATTTTGTTCCAGAAGATTATTTATTTGCTTTTGGGTATTAAATAAACATATGCATGTAAGTAATTATCTATATAGATAATTAAATTATACTGCAAATGAAAAATAGGAAAAAATATCAATTTGGAACACTGCAAATGTTTTGATATCAAGCAAAAGCATGTATCACATTATTTTACATTGCATGGAGATTATATTCGGAATGATTTATATAGTTGATTTTGTTTTGGAATAATGTCTTATAAATTTCTTGTATATGTAAAATGAATTAAATGTGTTAAGAGATTGATGTCATTACCATTCTAAGATTAAATCATCTCAACTCAATAATAACATGTGATTTTTATTTAATTTATTTTATTTTTTCATCTATCACACCACGAGATAGATAAATTGTTTTGAGTAAATTATCTCAACTCAATAAAAACATGTGATTCCTATTTAATTTAATTTATTTTTTTCATCTATCGCATCACATCACATCACGAGATAGATAAATTATTTTAATTAAAAAAATTATTTTTTTAAAATTATTATAATCTTCTTTTAAAGATTCACATATAACTAACGTACTTTCTTTTTTTCGTAAAAAGATGATTTTACTATTACTTTTGCCACATTGATTGTTACCTTCGTCTTTAGTGACCTATGTGAGCAGCTCCCCCACCTTCCGCTCACCACCCTCCTCTATTGTCGTTGACGGTGACTCGTGCTGCCTCGCCCTCACTATCCTCGCTTATGATAGTCTCTATTGCTATTGCTCCTCTTCATGTTGATCATGGGTGGGATGCGAGAGTTGCCATCGCTTTTACCCTTAGTTGCCTTTATCATCACCTTGGCTAAGGGGGCTGAGGGTGAGGGCACTTGGGCGAGGAGGGGGCGTGTGAGGTTACGTGAAAGGAGGGAGGAGGCATGAGGGTCATCACTGCCTTTGCCCTTGGATGTCCTTGTCGTCATCTTGACGAATGGGGTTGTGGGCAAAGGTGAGGGCATATAGGCCGCTCCTTTGCCCCTCGTCACCTTGACAAAGGGGGTGTGAGGGTCAAGACGACGAGGGCGAGGATGTGTGGCCAAAGATGATGACGATAATAAAAGAAGAGAAGAGGGGAGGCGAGGGAGATCGTGTGGGTTGGAAGTGACGACCTACGAGTCGAAGGCATGACCAATATCATCATCTTAAAAAAAAAAAAAGCTCTATGGAAATTTTTTAAAAAAAGGTGTTAATTAAAAATTATAAAAAATAAGTGTCTTTTTTAAAACTTTGCCCATTTCTTTTCTTATGGATAGCTTAAAAAAATCTTAAAATTTGAGCGTATTAGTTTAAAAAATAGAAAGAATTTTTCATCACATTAAATCACATACAAAACACTCATATATGCACTCAGGACCACCAGAATGTATTAACTATTAGGATACATGCTTGGCCAACATATTAATTAATGTATTAGCTATTAGGATATATGTGGAGACAACAACATATTAATGTTGTTTGGTTTGGACGATGCCTCCTCCATCACACAAATTGATTCGAATAGAATTTCTAATATTTAAGGTCGAGAAATCTAAAATTTACTGCAACTCTTTTTTAATGGCCTGAATTTGGATAGTTGAAATAAGAGGACTTGTTCATGCTTGTGCCTAAAGGTCAATATTCTTGAATCCCATCTTCTAGTTATAGTTATAGTTTGGAAGGTGGAAAACATGTTGTAGAGATAACTTATGTTAGATTTTGTTTACATCTATGAATAAAACGTAGATACTCCCATTAATTAGATATTAATTATAAAAAGTTTAAATCACTATCTTGAACACATGAAATTATTGCATCACTAATAGCAAAACATGAGATACCTTGATTCAGATTCGTCTTATCGATTCGTTCCAGTGTATCGATTGAACTATATTGACGCATAAGATATATCGATAAATTATTATGTTTCATTCGTATCAATCCCTTGTCGGATCGGTATATATCGTTCATATCGGATCAAATTTTATGTTAATCTATATTAATCAAAGTGAGAACAATGTACCTATTAACATACTTTTCACTATATACCAATAATAAAAAATAAATATATTTATAGTTAAACATAGAATATAAAAGTGAAAATGTTAAGAAAACAAGATTGAGTGGAATTATTAAAACATAAATACAAAATTAAAACTAAGAGTCTTATATGTATTAAAAAGAATAACTCTTATATTTGAAGCCAATATTATTATATAATGTGTATTATCATATTGAATATTATTAGCATTTTAGACAAATAGTTTCCTTTTTTGCCATTTATTTTTCGGTATCTATGCGATTATATTTACGTATTCAGTACATATAAAATTGATTCTTATAAGGTTACATTGCTTCAATACTAATATAATTAAATTATATTAATAAACCTAATTCATTTTACCCACCAAGGTATATTTTTTCCTATTGTACTTCACTACATTCTAAATCTACATTAGTAGTTTAGTAAAACAAATATGAGAGTTTTATATCAAAAAAATAATTTTTTTTATTTGTTTTAGTTTTACTAATATTATTTATTTATTTATTTTTAAACTATTTAACAAAAGTATTTCATCACTTACAATTTTGGAATACATGATTAAAAACTCATGAGGACTTCAAATATTTGATAGATTATACCTTTATGCAAGATTAATAGTAGCAAAGAGGAGATAATTCAATGACCCATTGGATTCTAAACCTAAAGCCATGTGTTCTAAATGTATTTTTAATATCGAGTTAATATTTCTTAGACTGTGATCTTTGTGAATGAAGGTTAAGAGTTGTATTGCTATCTTATACAAATGACAAATAGGATTTATTTTCTTGTTGCACTGATTAGTGCTACAAATAGGTTGTTTGTCGAGCATTATCCGAGACATAGTAGATAGAAATAAGATCAAATTGTATGAAATATATTGCTTGAATTCTTTGAATCAAGTAAACAGTGTACAAATCTTGAAATGTCTCCATGGATACATGTCATTGGTAATGTCTTCAAATGACTCATAAAATTCGAACTCCCTCCTATAGCTTAGCAATCCGAAAGCCACATTTCGATATCTTGTGCTATTTTTTGTCTCACTTCACTTACTGCTTGACGACACACATCACCTAAACGAATGCAGTGCATATGAGAATATGGCTATACATATCGATAAGATACAAAAATGAAATTTGCCATATTGAGATTTTATTTTTTTCCATATTGCGAAGAATAATTATAGTCATTTTTGTGAATACCAATCAAATATAAATATTATTGACAAGTCATGCATTGATGATTTAGTTGGTTTCAACATATGATCAAACGAGAGAGGAAATTAGCTATAATACCTTTAGTATCCTCGGGTGCATAAGGGCATCCTAAAACATCGATACCGTGTGCACATCCATTGCACTCGACCATGTAGGAAGGCACTAAACAAGATTAAGCATGAAGAATAGTAAAATGTAATACGTATGACTATTGGAGTTATACAAATCAATAATTCATTTGTATAACAAAATTATAGATATTGTTAGTATCTAAAGAATCAAATTCATTCTAGAACTATAAATATCTATGAAAATGAATCTAAACTATTAACGATCGAGATAATGAATATTTGGTAGCCACTCTTACAGTCTTTGGATGATGTTTGCTTAGATATATGACGGCATGGATCTTGGGAGCCATTGGTGAAGATTACTCTCGAACCTACATATTCAAAAATTAAATACGAATAAAATTAATCACATATTGATTTTCTTATTTACAAATCTAAATATATTCTTTACGTCTTTTCTTACATGTTCTTAAGTTTAAATATAACTCATATATATACATATACACACATAATATTCCTTAGAATGAAAGACACAAAGTGAGCATACCTGCAAATTTTCTTCCTCCATAATAAGTGTTGGCCATGTCTGAATTAGGGTAAACCCCTTCCCCAAATATGTCTTTGCAGAAGTCTAAATTGTATCTATAGTAATCAAAAGAATGTTTTAAGGACTAACAAAATCTAACATATTCTACCTATGTCATATCTAACATTTATAATCTATTAAATATTTTCAGTTCAAATTGACAGAAATTATGCTTATATTCTTAGGAGACATGTAATGCATTGCTTTAGGTAATGTATAAGAATCATAATAATATGTTACATTGTCTACTCTCCAATTGTTTCCTGAAAAAAAAACATGAATGGCCAATTCAAATAGCAATATTAATGCTCCCACAAGTTGTCATAGATCCTTAGTTCCTCTAAAAATCTAGTTGAGCATTTAACTTAATTATCTTCATAAGCATTAATTCATAATTTTTGTTATTTTTTGTATTATTACTAGAATTTTATGTTTAGCTCAAAGTACCTTTTCTAACTTTTCATTTTATAACTTTGGTCAACTATGCATATCCTCATCCTAAATAAGCCCCCAAATTGTTTGTTTGTTTGTTTGTTTTTACTTTTATAACATTTTTATGATACTATGCTAATGCATAATTCCACTTCTATACCTCAAAAAATTATGAGTACATGTCTTAGCTATTCAAAGTAACTTTTGCATCAAATTACTCGACGGTTAAGTTCTTCTAGCTCTTCTAGCTTGCTATACAATCCGGAATAACCGTGAGACCAAATCGATCCAAAGTCCTCTATATCACACACATTATATCTTATTTACAGTTACCATAGGCAATTTTGAAGTGATAATTTGCTTTCCTTCGTATGAACCGATGTAAACAACTTAGGATAATATCGATTGGTAGAAGCTTAATATTTTCGTATGTTATTCTTAGAAAAATTTCTTCAAAGTTGTGTTGTAGGATTTGCCTACAAATTGCGTTTGATAGATTAGTTTATATTTGTAAAAGTAAATTATTCTAGCATAGGATGAAAGGAGAATTTTCGAATATTGCGACCGAATTGTTGGATAAAATAGTACCTTTCATCAAGCTTTGTTGAACGAATAGAATCATTCTGTGGTGCCACCAGGAAATATCCCATCTCAGAACATATGTAGAACCACCATAATCGATAAGCTTTTAGAAGGAGAAAAGAAAAATGCTATCAATATTGGCATGGAATGTGAAAGCACAACTTCAAACCTTATATGAAGTTAAAAGATCAAAGAACACAGTACCACTATTTTCACTAGTTGGATCCTTCAAATATAAACGATCATAATATTCAAGTGTGACACCAAATATTCCTTGGTTAGCTACATTCTTCACATAGTCTGCATATGCTTCCTGCAATCACCAAATTTAGATCGTCATATTCGTCGTTCGCGATCAATTATTATATTATCAAAACATGTCACAGAAGAACTGCATAAATGAAATCCAACTATGCCCCAATGATCCATCAAATGCATAAGAGGAATAGAGGAAAGCATACCAATATATCGGAGCCATTGTTTTTGGCATTAACAAGAAGATCACATACAAAGTCATGAAAGCCGTATTGTAGCTGAAAAGTCGAGAAGAATTAGAAATAAAATTATAAAAAGTACTCGACCGTATTCAAATGATTTGCTCACCGACAGGGCTGCAGCATCGGCAACTAGGAATCGAAAGTCATCGTCGTTGTCGATCTATATCCAATAAATAATTTCAAATGACTAAGATAGTCATCGTATCGGCATAATATTTTCGTGATAATAGTTATTTGGAAACATGAAAAGTCGAAAAAGATGAGGTTCCCTACTCAAAATATAAAAAAATTCAATATTAATTAAGTAATTTTTACTTAACTATGCAATGCCTCACTGATTATGAGGAACTGATCATTCAATAACTTTTAATCGAATGATGATCTAGAGATGTTTGATTTAACAAAACAAAAAAGGGACCAAATACTACAAGTATAAAATGTATATACCCTTATTATAATAATCTTTCATCAGTTCTGAGCAAAAATGCAGAAGAAAGGTACCAATGAAGGAAGTGTTTTACCTTAGATGCACCAAACAATTCTTTGATTGATTTGCTATCAGAGTTAAGTTGTTCATCAACAAGATGAGTGATTTCTTGAAGCACAGCCTTGCATTCAGGTCCAGCTGTTGTTCCAATCTGCAAACAAGACAACAATAAAGAAAAGATATGAGTAGCCAAAATGGTACTGTCTAAGACTCTTCACCCCAATGAAAACTAAGTATTCATTTTCTTCAATATGGAACTACTTAATGGTCAGCTTAGCTTAGCAATTTGTTTCTTTGGTGCAGCTAAGATAAAACTCCTTAATGTTTGTTTTGATTGGCAAAACCATTCAATTTATTCTCTCCCAAAATAGTGCCATCCTTTTGCAAATACTCTCCCTCTCTCTCTCTCTCTCTCTCTCTCTCTCTCTCTCTCCATATTTTCATCATTAGTGAAGTACAAAACCCATGAATTTTTTTATATGATAGGTTTCTATGGAGCATTTCATTATATATGGCAACATAAACATGATATCCAACATTGCAAAGGTAGCAAATGCTTACGCACCTGTTGGTCATATTCTGTGAAATTGTAGATTGCTATAAGAGCAGCTGAGCTTGCATAAGCCCCACAAGTTAGATGAGGGAACTTCAAGCGAAAATAAGCTGCAAGTCCTCCAGAATATGAACCTCCAATTACAAACCATCGATTTTCGGCTTCCGATACATTATATTTTGCATTCAACAATTCCTGTAGAAAAGAAGAGTTAGCTATATGAAGGAGTTATAGGGATTTATAGATCAATAAGAAGTGAAAGTGGGGATAATAAAACTTTAAATGAAAAAATTATTAATTGACCAACTTATCATTTGTCCTCAAACTATAATATTCTATTAATCCATTTTACATAATCAGAAGATGATCTCAGCCATTAAAGAAAGCCTTACAAAGCAAATGCCAGGGATTGTGATTCTTGGTGCAATAAGCATCTTGACTAAATTGGTTGTCTAGTTAATTACATAGATGATCTTATGCTTGAAAGACATAATTTTCTCCCTGAATTCGTCATTGTTAAATACAACTCGATACAAAAGATCGGTAAAGTCATATCTCTAGCACTAAAAATATCGTAAAAAGGACACGCAAGAGTACTCGATGAATGAGATTTTTTTTTTGTTGGTTTAACAAATTAAATCCATGTTGTATTTTGAACTCTTGAAAGAACTTCATAATATGTGATTGAACAATCCAATTAAAGCTTACATTTAGTCATGATTATAAAGGAAAATGATTTAGTACATTTACTGTTTATATACAATCATGTGAGTTATGATTTTTTTCATGACTCAATAAGGCTTACATCCTCTATTATATGTCTTGGTTTGAAATAAAGCTTATGCCTACGGTATATTGTTTTGCATCGCATAGTCACACTTAAGAAGACTTCATCAATTAAATTTAAACCATGAAACTTATGATTCAACACATACACGACATAATATCCGAGAGACTCGAAAGCGTAGTAAATGAGCCATACGAATGAAACAAAAAAATATTGAGGGATCACAATAATCATGAAAGAATGTGAAATTTTTACCTGGTAATATTGGCGAAAAACAGCCAAATCAAATATAGCTTGTTTTGAGGACAAATATTTTAGATTTTCTGTTGTCAATTCCTTGTAAGGAGTACTCTTCCCATAATACCGATGCTCGATAGAAACTATGGCAGCACCAAACTTCTCCGCTAGCTCCTACATGTTGTTACAAAATTAGAGGAACAACAACGATAGTCGATGCCAAGTCATTTGATCGAAAGCATAGACCTTTACACGAGATCGGTACAAAATTTTAGCTTCTACATATCACAACTTCCATTAATGTTTTCACCTTCTATAGTTAATACCATTGCAAAGATCAAACTTTTCTTTCTCACTACACTCTTCATTCTTTCAGTTTAGACACTAACATACAATAGTTATTTAGTATTTGCACTAACAAGAACATGATACAAACCATCTAATGGCAAACATACAATAACAAGATCATAAGTTCCAATTATATCATGATTACTCATACTAGATGTTCAAGAAACCAAATATTTGTTCCAAAATGCAAAAAGAATATGGAATGTCTATCCACTTACATGAAAATACAACCGAAAAGTATAAATTATCATCATGGAAGTATTATGAAAGGTCAAATGACTTTGCAAATAATAAAAATAATTAAAAATTGATGTAACATGAATCAAATTCATTGTTTGATATATCATTTGCTAACAAATTCAATTGTTAAGGAAATTAATTTATTATCCCACTGTAAAATTTTGAAGTAAGGTTGTGATACAATTTCTTATCATAATTGAAAGAAAGACTATACTTACAGTATAATAACTTTTGCCAATCCCAATCTGTTCAGATTCACCACCAACAAGTAGGAAGATTGGTCCCTGTGGAGGCTTGTAGTAACCAAGATATTCAAAATATCTTTGCTTGAATGTAGAATGATCCTGCATTGGAGAAATGTCCAAACACTTTTTTGAGCAAAAGCCAATCCAAAAATGCATGAATAACAAACACAGATGATGAAGAAAAAGATCAGAAAGACAAGTGAACAACAATACTTAGAATAAGCATTAAATAGAGATCTTCTTGTGAATGCTAATACTCCCTATAACAATGCTTTATGAAACTCAAGATCTTTTGTGTAAGTCGGTCGAATGTTGTCTGCTTTAATCTATACTTGAATCTGATTTCTACCCATATTTAGTTCAAATTGAAGTTTTAGTCATATTTTTATTTTAAAGTTTTTCTAAACTTATTTTCATGAATTTTAATTGAAGTTTACGCATTCTAATTCTGCTATCGGTAAATGTTTAGGTCTCTGAACAATATAAATATACTAAATTCAAATTTCCTCCGTAAAGTAGGAAATAGCTTCGGAAAGATCAATTGATTATCGAAATTGAGTTCGAGGTGGAGAAGAAGATAAGGATGGAACATTGTCTATAAATGAGACAGCAATTTCATAGAAATGTATGTTGAATAAAAATGGATGAGATTCTATTAGTTTTTATGATTCATCATTAGCCCCATTCTCCTCTCTCTCTCTCTCTCTCTCTCTCTCTCTCTCTCTCTCTCTCTCTCTCTCCTTTTGGCATTATCACTTCTCACTTCTTCTTTCTTCTCTACCTCTATTATTAGCACAATTTGACCATATTTCTTCCTTTTGTTAGTGTTATCGAGTTGAAACAATCTAGGATCTATATTTGACTTTGTGAAAGACAATGTTGCAACAAGAACTTTGCTATTGTTCACTTATTATGACAACAAATATCATTCACTTTGCACAATATAGTAGCCTATGATTTAAATATCCACAATAGTTTATGTAAAGATTATCCTTATCAATAGTTCATTAGGTTTTGGTTCATACCGACATATTTGATTGACTAATACCTTGTTTCTTGTTGATTAGCAAAATAGTCATCTTATTTGGCATACGAAAAAATTATAGGCATCTTCCAATGTAGCAAAATAAGAAGGTTAAGTCGATATCTATATAGCCTTAATCTTTTGCTTTCTATTGCATATGATCAATATAATTATCGATGTAACTTTTTTTTTATAGCAAACACATCATGATTAAAATAATAAATTATTCCGAACGAGCTTAACTTTCATACCAAACTTTATATAAAAAACTTGTGAAGTAATAGTGGAGAACAAAGGAATAGCAAAACAATATAAAAGAAGAAAACAAAAAGGAAACGATAAAGAAACAAAGAAAGGACTTAACCGTGGGGGAGAAATGATCTAAATTCTGATCAAACCAATTCTCCTTCTCAGTGAGCATGTTGCTATCATACAATTTGCGAGAGCGAAAACCATGCGTCTCTACCATGGAGGCATTGAAAAAGAGTAGAAGAAGAAAGGAGAAGGAGAAGGCCTTGAGGTTCATCATAATTGGAGGAAGAAGAAGAAGAAGAAGAAGAAGAAGAAAAGAGATCTTGCTCCCAAGATCTCTTTCTTCTTGGGAGGTTAATCTTTCGTTCTTAGGTGTTGCACATTTATATTGGCACCCAACATACCAATGCGAATATGTTGCAAAGAAAAAAGGATGGTCATGAAGAGATGCCAACCCAATGGATGTTCTTGCTGGTTTGACGGGAGAGACAAACAACCAATAACTTGGAATGACGGATAAATAGGAAGGATGGCTTAAAATACACACCTAATGGCCAATAAATAGGATCCCAAGTCAATGGAAGTTCGTGGTGGCTTGACAAGGGGATAAAAATGGCCAATAAATAGGAAGGATGGTTTACAACACACACCTAATGACCAATAAATAGGATACCAAACTGAATGGAAGTTCTTCTTGGTTTGACAATGGAGAAGAACAACTAATTAATGTGGAGAAACTTGATAGATTTAAATATGTGTCTGATTTCATCGGAAGATCTCTTCCTTCTTCCTGCTTTCACCCTCTTTTAACTTGTAAAATTTTCTTCATTTTTTTGCATTCGCATTACTAACACCCCTAGGGACGATAATTGAATTTCGATGTATATTCTATATGGTACGTCAAGCATGTTAAGATAAGGAATCTAACAAGAAAAGACGACTTCACGGGGATAGACATCATTATGAAATATTTAGGTTTATCCAAAGTGATTGTCGGGAAGCTTCTTCGGAATCATTTGTCTATTTTTTAATTATTTATCTAAATCCATTCATTTACAAGCTCAATCTTATCATATTTGAATGTTCCTTTGCTTTAAATTGCTAAAATATTTTATAGCTTAATATTAGTATTACTTTTACACACTTTCACTATAACACCCCACCCCGATTCGTTTCACATAGAAAGTGGGCAAGACTTAGACTAACTTTTAAGGATTTAATGAGTGTACTATTATTAGCTTTACTTTCATTTACAACTGATCGTAAGGATTTAATGGCTTAAAGAAGGTGCCTCCCTTAGCTTCACTAAACCAAATCTTTTAGAAGTATGATTGCCGACTCTCTTTGGCTTCTTTGGTTGAACTAAAGCCATTCTATATTTCTCAACCATCAAGCCGATGTCTAATTAGATCCAAGGGGAACAAGACAATGGTCATGGTTTGGGTTAAACGAAACCAATGGAGTCATGGCATTTACAATTGGTTGTAGAACCAATGGCTGCTTAAGGAATGTGCCTCCCTTAGTTTCACTCAAACCAAATGTCTTAGAAGTATGATTGCTAATTGTTTTTGGCTTCTTTGGTTAGACTGAAATGATTCTAAATTTCTCAACCATCAAGCCGGTGTCATTCTCCTTGTGGACTAAGGCCATTGTCTTAACACATGACCAGTTCATGAATCTAATTAGATCTAAGGGGAACAAGACGACAGAACAATCTGACACGACTAACCTCGATATTAACTCTAATCTTATAATGAAATGTGATAGATTCATTTCATGTTTTTGATGGTGTTGGAGGGGTGGGGTTACTACTTAGCTAATCCGACTTGCAGCACTAGAATTGCAATCCCCATCCAAGCCGAAGCCCTCCGTAATTTTGGATGCTGTGATTCGTAGCAAAAGAGAAAGCATACACAATCTTTGCATCTGACTCACAACGCATAGCTTTTGAGAGCAATCTCATTGATATTTTGTCCTTAGCTTGTGAGAACTAAATGCAACTATAATTACTTTCATTCCTAAGAATAAAAATGGCATAGCTCACTAATTTGCTACTCAAGAATAAAAAATCAGTTTTTTTTAATTTATAATTTTCAATAGACAAACCTTTACTTTTTGAAAATAAAAAGTAAATAGGAAGGAGGGTTTAAAATACACTCCTAAACGAGTCTTTTGGTTTAATTTCATGTCGTGATTATCTTGACATTCGAATTAAATGAGTTAAATTTTTAGTAATTTTATTAAGTTATAATATGGTTTCAGTCAGATTGATTTAGTGAACTTAAGAGAAACATCTCTATAAGCTCGATTCCATTTAGGATAGTTTAGAGATAACCGAAGGATGATTGAGGGATACATTAAGGAGCCGATCAAGAGTGCCTGAATTGACCTCTCTAACGCTTAAGCTAGGGCTGAGGCGAAAGTAGAATTATAGGTAAATAATAATTGACATTGGTAATAGTAAATAAATAAAATTTAAGTAATCCGAGCCCAAAAGAATATTGTATAATATAGATGAAATATTTTTATTTTGATTCACCATTATTCTTACGCTTAGGTCGCTATCATGCTATCCGAGTCTCATTCCTTGTGCTGATCGAGCAACCATATGGTGAGCTACAATTAGGGGATAAACTTTTCTCCTATTGGAGGCTCCATCCTTTGACTTCTTCTATACACAAATAAAAAAAAGAAAAAGAAATGGGGAATAATTTTTCCTTATATTTATCTGATTGCACAACATCCCGTTAGCATTTGCTATTTTGGTCCCTCATATTGCCCAATCAATAGCTCGACCAAATGCTTCCAATCTATCTTTTCTTCCAAAAGAAAACCTCTCGAGCTGCTATTCTTGTCCTTCTATCTTGAATTGTCAGTTGGTCACCACCAAACCGGTTCAGTTCTTGAAAGAATTGATGTCAGATGAATTTTAGTACTCGGACTATCTGTTAGATTCGTGACAGCTCCTGCAAATCTCCAACTCCCTCGAAAACTTGCAGCCAAAAGTCCATGTCGTCACTGTCGGATGATACCAACAGGTTGGAATGCTCACTGACCGGCGGAAGATCGACGGATGCGGCAGATTCATCCGTTGACAATGCGTCCAACCAAAAGCTCTCGTCGATCTCCGGGAATGCGTCCGAGGAGAAGCTTCCCCTTGCATCGTCACTGATCTCTCTCGACACCGTCGGTGAATCAGTGGCACAGGACGAGAAGTCGCTATTTGATTGCGCCTTTGACACCACTGACACAAACATCGCGTTCTCTGAGTCTGTATCAAGCTGCATGGTTATGGGCTCCGACGCTTTCTTTGACCGGGAACCACCTGCGTTCTTCTTCTTCTTGGGTTCTCTGGAAGACGTGTTGGGGCTGACAAGCTTCTTCAGGTGGGTGTGCCACACGTTCTTGATCTCGTTGTCCGTTCTGCCAGGTAGGCTGGCAGCGATGGCAGACCACCTATCGGCAAGAGGAAATATTACTCACTGCATGAGAGACTCGCCAAGAACCTCATATGCATTGAGAGTGCAGGTGGAGATGGGAGGAGCTCTACCTGTTCCCAAAGGTCTCATGCAATCTGATGATGGTCTCCTGTTCCTCCTGGGAGAAGTTTCCTCGTTTGATGTCAGGCCGCAGGTAGTTCATCCACCGGAGTCTGCAACTCTTCCCACACCTCGAAAGCCCTGAGTAGAAATAGATTCAGGACAAGTACGGATGGAGAGGAGTGACTTCATCTCCATTCTCCAGGGGCCAGCCGAAACCCTAATACAAGATCTCGAAGACCTTCAACACGACAATTAACCTTAAGTACTCACCGGCTTGCTTCGGCAGCGCACGCCAATTCCCGTGGCCGCATCTCTGGATGTAACCTACTAAAGCCTCGTCCTCCTCCGGACTCCATGGCCCCTTCTTCACACCAATCCCACAGCACGGAGCTCTCACCATGTTGCCAAAACACTTGCTCCTTCCTCTCTCAAAAGGCTTTGCAGGAGACCATGCTGCTTCCCACTCCTGCTTCAGTTATTTATACACGACATCAAATCTCCAACGTGAGAGAAATCAGTGCAAGGAGACGTCACTTCTTCACCTTCCTGGAAACGGTAGCACATAGCAAATGAGTATTTCCTAAGATTGTCTGCGTCACACTCGTTTGCCGTACGACTCTAGGAATTGACTTACAGAATAGGCACGTTCATTCATCTTCTCAAAGAACTCGAGTACTATTAAAAGTTCCTATTATGTAAGGCAACTGAGCTTTGAGTAAGCAAACATGAATTATTGCTGCTCGTTGTTATGATGGAGGTATCTCATCATCGTCAACTCTCGGCAGCTCGTGGCTTCAAAGTTTGACCGTCAAGGAACATGCGATATGCACTATCATATATGCATAGGAAATGGCCAACGTCATGAGCGTGGGCGTGCAAGTACGACCGCAGGGATCACTTGGTCAGCAACACATGGGGGTATCTTTGAGCTGGTCTTTGTTTTCACGTACGTGAGTGAACCCATGCGGACACTATTGAAGTAAGACTAAGTTATAATTAATCCATTGCGGTCAACGATCAATTCTGGTCCGCCAACGAGTTGTTGAACAACCACGGCAGTCAAACACGAGAGTTCGATTGGCTCATTGCCTTCCGCATAAAACAACGGCGTAACGTAATGGCGGAAAGAGCGAGTTGACATCATTTCATTGCAGGACGGCCGCTTTGTCCGTCGTGAGCAATTTGGCATTATTTCATTGGCTAATTCCTGACTGCTACAACATATTTTAAGCTCTTAATCAAACTATGAATGAATCACCCTAACAAACAAGACATAGAAAATGAATCATTCAATGAATGCATTAAGTTATTTTCTTTCCTTGTCCCTCTTTGTTAGTGAACCCTTTATACTCTGGTCGGGGATGTCGTCACGGTTTGATCCGGTTCCGGATGTACAAGATTTTTCAAGTAGATGCTATGCGGTGGAAGTGAACGTCGGGCCAGATTGAGTTGGAGACTCGCCTCACGAGCACGATCTCTTTTCCTGACGAGCGGTTCATCGCGTGTTCGTTGGATTCCTACACATAGGTCGAGGTCGGGAGGGAGATTTCTCGACTCTGACCCCTCCAAAGTTTAAGTTAGAATTGGGTGGAACTAGCCAGAGCCCTCCTGGCGCTTGGCCAGATGATGAGTTTTTATACTTGCATACGGGGTGTCGATCGTACCTGATTAGTTAATGATCGTCAATCCCTTAAGCGGCCAGCCCACATCTTTCGTGCAAACGTCAATCAACTTACATAGATCAGCGTCGTCCCGAGCTTTCTGAGACAGCTTCATACCCGACGACACCGTCTAAAATTTTTCGTGATGACTTTGTACCCAACGACACTATCTCGAGTTTTCTAGGGGCAACTCTGTACTGTACGTGTCATCCGAGTTCGAGGCATCGTACCGATGTGGTCTGCCACATCAGCTTTGAAGCTCCACATCTGTGGTATCGTGGCTGTGGACCGCTACCAAAGGACGTGCTACCAAAATGTGTCATATCACTCTTCGTTTACTCTTTTATAAAATTATTTTCTTTTACATTTATTTTTGAAATATTTTGACTTTACCAGAGAATCTTGTGGGTTCCTTCTATTGTCTTTATGCATGTACAGGTTGTTGTCTTTATATATATATATACAAATATTATATTTTGTTTTTTTGAAAGAGGAAAGAGGTATTCATTAATCATAAAAAAAAGGAGAGTATAACAGAGGAATAAATGAGAGTTGGAATCGAAGATTGAACGAAATCGGTTCGAAATTGGAATTGAACTGAATCAATGACTCGACGATTTCGAATCGAATTGTGAGATTGGTGCTCAAAATAATCAAATTTATGCTCCAAATTTTATGTTCTCTCACCATTAAAATGCACAACGTAAGTTACAATCTCTATAGGACAAATTACAAGCACAAATACAAATATAATTTGCTTACATACTACTATCAAAGGACACTATACGTGATAGTCTCCAGTTGTTCTTTTCTCAGAAACCAAGAAGAAACGCATGCCTTCCACATGTTTTGTGTGAACTCTCACATTCTTGTGTTGTTGTTGAGTATGATTAGGATGGTATGCTCCCTCCGTTTGGAAGCCTTCCGTCGACCAAAAGTTTATACTTCAGATGGCCGCTGAAAGATAAAAGAAGCACGAAAAGGATAGTATTTAAGTGCGTAAAATTTGAGCTGCTATATATCATAGTTTATATGCTCCATTAATTAGAAAGAGATTTGATCCCCCCAAAAAAGGGAGAAGTTTTAGAGAAGATATATTTTGCTAAAAGAACAAGAAATAGACTGTGGACATAAGACTTACCCTTCGTAAAACTCCGTGGCAAATCGAGATCCATTGTAGCAGATAAACCAAAGCAAAGTAAGCATCAATACATCTGCTAAAGTTAAAGATCCACACAAAGTTCGGAAGCATGCATATCATAACTACACTTAATTGGTGAACTGAGCAAAGGAGCAAAAGCAAACTGATGCCTTCGGCAGTGACATGGAGAAGAACGATGGACTATGGAGAGAAAGAGGTAGAGAGAAAAGGATACTGAAGAGGCAGCGCTCCCACCAGTCGAGCATGTAGAGGCCCATGGTTACGTTGTAGAGATGCATCTTTCGGCTGAACCAGTTCATCTTCTTCCTTCGATGCTTGAGAGCAGACCAGGCGATGCTTGACAAGAGATTGGGAACATCTATCTGTATATGCATATATGAAGAGAATCTGATGTAGTTCATTTCCTGCAAGAAGTCAACTGTCAGAGGTCAGAGAAGGGAGGCTGGAAGACCGAAAGAAGCCGGCAATGAAGTCAACTATGGCGCCGAACAGCAGCGATGCACAGATCTGTTTGACCATTTCAAATGATTGGAGCTTGGAACTGTTCTACTTGCAGCTGAGTACAGGAAGGAAATCCGTGTGATGCACGGCGTTAAAACGATGACATCTAATTTTCCTGCGGTTAAACATATATAGTTTTAATACGGGTGAGGAACTTAGATTTTAGTAAGACACGCAACCATAAGAAGGATGAAGAATTTAAGGAGTGAATATTATGCATTCTTACGTTTGTGTATTAAATTTTATATCATATAAAAGTTCTAATTATTAGCGTATGAATGTTGTGTACCACTAAGGAGATTATATAGAGATATAATCAGAGTTGTCAGAGAGTTAGATTGTTTTAGAATTTATATTCGCTTGAAGGAGTTTGATAAGTTAAATGATAAGATTGAGTGAGCAAACGTTACTATCAAGAATGTAAAGAAGAATAGAATCTGCAATATGATAACAGAGGCAATACATGAGAGTTACAGTATGTCTTCCTATTGACCAAGAGGAATTGCTCGAAGGATATAGATGTATTGAAGCAGGTGATCGCAAGGAGTTAGGAAGAAACGATGAGTCTAAAGGGATTTAGTTACCCAAAACCAAGTGTCGATTAGGATGGATGTGGACTTGGTGGAGTGCTACAGTGTCGTAGAAGTGGATCTATTGATTACGAAAAAAGCAATATAGATGCAAGTCGATGGATAATAGGACCATGGGTATAACAGCACTATGGTACCATAGATATGAAACTTTAATGGATTCACCAATCTCTTATTCTTATTGAGGGAGAGCATATGGTCGTGAAAGATGGCCGAAGAGGTGAAGAATACAGAGATAAACACCAAAAACTGAGATAAGACCGAAGGATAGAAGCCAATAAACTTTATAAGACTAGTGTTGATGGGCTTCTCATTAAGATAATCGAAAGTGGGGGACTTCAGTTCAATATAAGAGTGTTTGACTAAGAAACATAGTAAGTAATATATAGCATTATACCTTTTATATTTAGAGGGGCAAGTAATGAAAATGACGAAGAAAATGATATAATCCTAAAGATATTCAAAACTTTTAGAGATTTGCTCCATGTGGAAGTGAAAAATATTTTTTTTCAAGTAAAACTTCTTGCATTATAGAAGTTTGATGGCAATGAAGAGATGAATTATAATAGCCAACTCAATGTAAGAAGTATAAACACTTTGAGTACTTCAAAAGTGCGAGGAAAAAATATGCGAAGTTTACTAATTAGTTTTAATTAACTTAATGCATGAAATATAACTCTCAAGGAGGCAAGTGAAGTTAAGTAATCTTTGTTTTATTAACTTTTAAGGAAATATACGAAACCAAGTATCCCAATTTTGTTATTTATCTAACAAAAGAACTCTATATATATTTAAGGAACATTTGAAAGAAAAAACTCAGAAAGATAATAATTGTCAAATCCTCGTTCTATCAAGAATAGATTGTTCATTTTATTTCCTAATAAAATATTAATCGAAAGTAAAAATAATATGAATCTATTTAGAAATAATAAGTAAGTAGGTAAAGAATCGATCTATAGAGAAAAAATCTTTAAAAATTGAAAGTGAAACGACTTTCCAACACAACGAGATTCAAAGAACATACCAAAGTTAGGCTGACTACGAAAATTAACACTAACAATAGTTAATCTATAAAAGTTAACAAAGATTAAATGCAATAGTGCACAGACTTAGTTTTCAGGTATAAAAAAAAAAAGAGTTTCCAGGCATGGAAATAAATATGTAAACAATTGACGTGAATATATCTACAGTTTTGTCAAAGAAGAAATATGTACATTATACATAAATACTAAACAGTAGAATATTTTTTAATATGGAAATATAATTTAATTTTAATTTTTATAATCATATCGGGTTTCCATCCGAATCCGATAAACCAAAAGTTTCACTCGGGTACGACTCAACCCATTGACGCGTCTTCCGCGGACTCGTCCACCGCCTCGGAATCCAACTTTCCGCCCGAAAAATCTCGACCGTCTATAATAAAGATAACAATCGCCCCAAAATAATTGGCGTCCGCACATTATATGTTCATTTGTATCCTTGGGGGATCGACGAAGAGCGGAGGCGAAGAGCACGAGAGGGACGGAGACGCCGGGCAAGGAAGGGAAAAGGCGAAGATGATCGAGGTGGTGCTGAATGATCGGCTGGGGAAGAAGGTGAGGGTGAAGTGCAACGATGACGACACCATCGGCGACCTCAAGAAGCTGGTGGCGGCGCAGACCGGCACCCGCGCTGACAAGATCCGCATCCAGAAGTGGTACAACGTCTACAAGGATCACATCACCCTCAAGGACTACGAGATCCACGACGGCATGGGCCTCGAACTATACTACAACTAAACCTGAAGGTTCCCCCTTTCTTTCTTCGGTTCCATCTTGCTGTTGTAATTTTAGGGTTGGGGATTCGTTTCTGCTCCGTTTACGTATCAGGTTGTTGATTGCATGATCTGACTTGAAGTATATCATGGTGATTTTGCATAAATTGTGTCCGATGACTCTATGATGGCGAAGTTAGGGTTTCTTTGGACTAAAATTTCGTGGTAGGTAATTGGCTTGACTTTCGAAATTTTAAATCCATCACATGATTTGGTCTTTTTGCATCGACAAAAATTATGCGAGTCTGGGTCACTAGTGTACCTTAATTTTGTTCGTTTGTCTTATGTGTATGTGCTTCAGAGTGCCTCTCCAAGAGTTTCAAATTGTTGTAGCTTGTTATTCACTAGCCAGATATCCTGTTTGTTCTAAAGAGATTTTTTATCAGATAATGATGGGTGCGAAAAGAATGAAGAGAAAGTCCATCCATGTTGAATAAGTAATGTCGTTCTACAAGTCGGCAGCTCTGCGATAGTTCATAGTTTGGTTGTTTTCTGATCTTTTAGTTCCGTGTTTTTTGTTTAAGACGTTTTTGCTATATAGCTCACCGTTCATGGTTTTCTCAATGTCAATCACTGAGTGGAAGGAATTGAAATTTAATAGGATTGTGTCCCTTCTGATTGAGATCCTCCCTTCATCATCAACTAGAGAATTTAACTGAACTTCCTGCTTCATTGCAGCAGAAGAAAACAACATCTGGTTAGGCTTATGTTTATGGTATAAATGCCCTCTAGTTAGTAGTTACCTTCCAGAATAGCAACCACATTATCTGGCCAAAGCATAAGCTACTAGCCCCTGTTTTGCCTTTCCTAGGTTAGGATGTCAACTTTAGGGTACTGCCAAATATTGTCCCGCTTGGTCATGACGTGGTAGCCCTGGCAAGGGCTAGTTGACCACAGTTCAACTTCCTAATTTTTGTAGAAATTGAACTAAGTAGTCTTCTTGGCTGTTGTCCTTCTTCGGCTTGATTGGAGGTTAGTCCTGCCAATCTGGAAGTCCTGATGTTTCAGACATAGGTTAGTTACTTCCATTTATTGCTGTTATTTATTTTATCCTTCTCCTAGACTCTAGTATTCTTCTTCTGACTAGAGATTTCTTCCATAGAGCTGTTCAAACTAAGACCAAGTCAAAGTATGGCTGTAATTATGCATCTCGAGGCCTCAAAAGGAGTTTCAGGGTCCCATGCTGACTGACCCATCCTGAGAAACCACTAAAATATCAAGTGGCCCCTATCAAGGGCCGACACAGGTCGAACTCTTTGGGGGTGGTCCAGGTCTAGTTGCTTCATAGCATAATCTTTCCTTTATAGGAAAAAATGGCACTAGCTTTTCAGGTGATTAATTTTCTCAGATCTCAAGTCCATATTTGAGTTGGATTTGCACTCCAAGCTCGATCAACTCAGGTTGACACAGGTCGAACTCTTTGGGGGTGGTCCAGGTCTAGTTGCTTCATAGCATAATCTTTCCTTTATAGGAAAAAATGGCACTAGCTTTTCAGGTGATTAATTTTCTCAGATCTCAAGTCCATATTTGAGTTGGATTTGCACTCCAAGCTCGATCAACTCAGGTTTTTTTTCTTGGTTCGATGGTCTAAGTTAGGTCAGTCATGATCTTACTTCAAAGCCTGAGGTGTAGATTAGATTGGCTTAGTTTACTTTGAGCATATTATGCGAGTCAAATGCTATTAAAACAACATGAATTTGATTATTTACACTCATGTTATGTTGTAGTCGTTAATTGTATATGCGAAGTACCATAAATAAGATAGTATCAACTATATTAAGGTATTTCATATGGCTGGCATTTTTCAGTTGTATAAGTTGAATTTTTGCACCCAATATCTAATGAATCCATATTTGTTCCAACCATGATCTAGATAGATTTGATTTCAATCGAATTTAATTTCTCTATTGGTTTTAAGTGAATTTAAATTTGGTTGCTCTATCTTGGTATCAAGAGAATCAGGCGTCCAGTGCTCTTGAAGCCCATTCATCATAGGGTTTCCCTCTACTGCTCATACTGACCAGAACCTCTCTTTTGTTCCTGCTGGACATCCATCAAATTTGTCTTTCCCGTAATAGGATGATAACTTGCATGCTACACATTGTTTCAACACTTGAAATCTGCATACAGATTGGAGGATTGGTTTCAGCATAAAGTAGATTAAGAAATCATTTTATAAATTAATAAAAACAGAAAAGAATTAAGAAATTATAACAATAGAATTCAAATATATTCTTCTAGAATTTTAGAATCATAATATTTTTTTTTGTTAAATATACAAAATTTATTATTTTTACAAATTATAAAGTTTCATTTTTGTAAACCATCTCTATCAGATAGTTTTATTTTGCAATTTTTTTATATGTTACTTTTTACAAAGATTTATGTTGCATTCCTAGCATTCATCTTCTTATTTATATTATACTTGTCAACCAAGCAAAGGTATGTTTAGTTTCTTATTTAAAGATATGTATTGTATGTCATCATGTAAATGGAGATGAACTCTTGGATGATATTTTTCATGATCATGTCCATTGAGAGTTAAAGGTATAACAGGAAAGCGATTGTGCTCTCAATTGAAATATTCATCAGAAATTTTTGTTTGTAGTAAAATATGTGGAAGACACTGATAGTTTCCAAGTAAAATGTATGTGGGCATATCAAAGCTTCATTTGATACAAATTTCTCTGATCATTCTGTTCATGGTGAAACAGAGAGGATCAAATACAAATATATGATGTTACTAATTTTCTCAACACCTGAGGAAAAGAAAAAAGGAATTAGAATTGTAAAAATGAGGGAGAAGAATTGTTTTAGTCATGAGCTCAACCTGCAGGCAATTGTGTGTCTTAACCAAAGAGATTCTTTCTGCTTATGGAGGGGATGTGTTTTGGACTTCTAGGATGTATAGGATCTAGAATTGTTTGGCTGTAGGAACGCCATCCTAGTTGTCCAGACTGGAACCCAGACATGGGCAGAAGATACTCTAGCAATCTGTATGATCCTGGCTGTGCAATGCATGATTGATGTGGCTTGGAGTCTGAGAAGCATTGAGATAAAGTCTGAGTATTAAAAGTTTCAATATTTGTGTTTTTTTTTTTAGTTCACTATGGATCTATGCGTACCAACTGTTTCACTTCTAAAGCATAAATGCTGTGTTGGTCCCTTTTTTTATATTTTGTGCTGCTAGGTTATTGTTGAGTTGCCTGCTGACCTCATTATGCAAAAAAGGGTAAGGATGGAGCTGGTATTGGTGTAAATACCTGGCAAAATGTTGTGTTGGCAAGGAGCTGATATGGATTTGATTTGCATCTTCTTAAATGATTATTGAAATCCAAGAGTCATCTGAAATTGATTCTGATGGTGTGTTGTGGTGATTCGACATAATTTTAATAGAGCCCTTTCACTCTCAAACAAAAGGACTGCAGAAAAAGTCTGAATATCACATCTGTGGAACAATTGAAAGTTTCATAAATTGAATAACAATTGTTTAGATATTTTTAATTTCTGAAGACAAGTAAGCTAGTTGATCTAGAAGAACTTCCTAGTTATCCTTGTTTCACTTTGTGTCAACTGCCCCAGTGATCTGTGCGGGCAAAAATAGGAATGGCCGATTGGAAGGTAGTTTTATTGTGATGTTTGCATTGAGTGATTTAAAAAGTGCTAGGCACTAAGGTCCCAAAACGTTCGAGACGCTAAAATATAAAAATATATAATATAATTATTTAAATAAAAAATATGTAATTAAATTAAGAAAATCAGGTACAAAATCACAATAAATAAATAAATCACAATAGTATATTTTTTAAATAAAAATACTATTAAATAAATAAAAATTAATAGTATTAAAATCAAAATAATATATTATTAATCTAATAAATAAAAATACTATTATTAGTATACAGTTAGCAGTATACTATTAATATATTGTTAAAGTATAGTGAGGAGTGTGAGAAGACTGAGGTTGCTAAGGCAACGGTAGCAGGCGACGGTCGTAGTCGTAGTCGTAGTTGGAGCGGGAGCGGCGACAGCAGCGGCGAGTAGCGACAGTAGCGGTGAGCAGAGACAGTGGCAGCGGCAGAAGAGAGCAGCGATAGTGGATAAGAAATCTCGGCGGCAAAATCACGAGTGTTAGGGTTGGGGAAGTCGGGGAAATCGCGAGAGGGAGCATGATATCGATGATTTAGTTGGTTCGATTGAACCAACTGAAGCACCGGAGACCAACCAGACCTAAAAATCTGGTTTGATCGCCTGGTTTAACCCAGGTGCTCGCCCGAGCGCCCGACGCTTGGGCTTGGGCGAGCGCCTAGGCAGCGCCTCTTTGATGCGCACCTAGAAATGAAGGAGGCCTACCCCACCTAGAAATGAAGTGAGGCGCTTGAGCCTCGCCTCGCCTCACCCGAGCTTCTAGGTGAGCGCCCGAGCGCCTATTGTAATCACTGATGCATTCGGGAAGAATATTTTCCCAGCTAGCTCCTTACTGATTTAGTTATGACCTATGAGATCTAGCGAGAAAGGGTGAGAGAAGGAAATGATCATGTGAGTCAATCAAGACAAGTAATATTGGTTGGCCCTGGGAGGATGTCCTTCTGCTCCTTAAGTTTTGGATAACAAAAACCAAGATATCTGGTTCCACTGCAATAGTAGAGCACCGCCAAATTAAATTTACAGTTGAAAAGATGGTGTAGGTTAGGTACTTTATTGTGTCTCATAAAATGGTACATTGTGCAAGAAACTTTTGTTAACAGGAAGCACTCGGGACGATTAGCATAAAAAAGATGCCTATTATGCCGTGTCAATTCTTTGAATAGTGGCATGCTTAGTTTTACCCTAAATATATAGTTAGCTATTCAACTTGTAGTTCCACCATTGATTATTTGACTACTTTGCATTTTATTATTTGGTTATTCAGCTTAATCTTTCCTGATGCATATTATCAGAGACTTCAATACCATGGGCTGACAGGTGTGCTCTCGATGCAGGTGGGTTGGTTGATCCAGACCAGACACTGGTGGCTAAATGATGTAGTACAACTCAATGGAATGTCAATAATTTCATGTCTATGATAGGTGCAATAATTGACAGCAGTACACACTGCTACTTTGTGTGGAAAAAAAAATGAAAAAAATCTGTCTGAACAAGAATGTCTCTTGGACATATATCATGTGGGTGGTCTAGTCCAATGTTTCCGTGGGTTTATACTGTCTAAATGTTTGCGTAGGTTATCAAACAAGATGGTGTTTATGGACTCTGTTTCTTGATTTTGCAGATTACAGTTCCGATTTCTGGTTTGTCTTGAACTTTTCAAGTTGGAACAAACTTTTCATTTTGCATTTGTTTCATGTGAAAAGATATATATAAAGCATGTAAATTTTTAATTATATGTTTTATCTTTTTCGGTCATAGGACAAATATTGATGATGTGAACAAGGTATATAAAAAATATAAATACATAAATTTTATATCACTTTTTGCACGATACTGAGTTTTTGAGCGAAATTGATGTGAATTATAGTTCCAACCACGGTTAACCTACCCTGACGTTTATCTTAGTTTTCAGTTTTGGAAGAATGTAAAAGCTGGACTTAAACTTGCATATTTATCGGAGTGAGACGATAGTAAATGCTTTTGATCACGAGCCTACGTGTCATTGGGGGTTAACTATATATTCTCTCTCATAGATAGATTTATTTAGTATCTCGTTCTTTAAATTTAAAAATTTTATATTTAAATTTTTATGATTATAAAAGTGAAACATTTAATTTCTCGTAACATCATCGGTTTTATCGACGGAAGTATGAGAACGATTGGTAGAAAAATAATTTTAACATCATATTTATGTTTTTTGTGATGATGGACGACGGTATCGTTGAGGGCCGTGGCAACTACATCAATGTAGATGCATAGAAGTGTCGACTTAGTTGCTAAACAGTGCTAATTTAGCGAAAGGGTAGTCGTCTGTCGATGTAGTTGCCGAGCGGTGCTAATGCAGCAAAAGGGCATTGGTCAACTACAAGCTAGACACGACCTTTCTTTGTTAGGCCTACAATGCATCCGTCCACAACGCTAACTTCCTCGTGACTCACCACGTCTGCCAGGTCACTTTTTCTGTTTGTCACTCCCTCGACGTTGGCTGTTATGTCTTCGGCATAGGTCTACCCCCTCTGTGCTTCCTGCGACCTAGATTTTGTTGCCTCCCTTTTGCACTTCGTGGCCTCATTTTCCTCTAGCTTTTGCCTCTCCACCTCCCTACGGAGGTGCCTTGGACGAAGAAACCTGTAGATCCTCAATGAACAACCACAAAGTGATGACGAGAGGTGGCTGGGGAGAGGGTGGAACCTGTCTTACAAGGTTGGAGTTGGAGGATGGGGTTACGGAGCGAACGACGATGCATGGAAGCGGTGGCTCATATGGTTGGCCTACACTAGGAAACAACCACGACCTTGCCACTATGGGTGTCCCTCGCAATCGCATTGTGGTTTGCTATCAAGCTCTAGGAACAAGATATGATAGCGAAAAGGGGTAGTTGGGCAGTGCTCCGGCAACTAAAGGCATGCTTTGGAGTGCTTGCAAGGCTAATCGTTGCTATCACGTCACGAATCCCTAGGTCATTGAGCACAAAGCTCGAGTCACCGATGCAAATGCAGAGTGTGAACATCTACGTCGTCCGCTTTCTCTTTTCCCTTTGCCTCAATTCTCATTGTCGCTTCCCTCCTCATTCATAACAACCACCCATAGCCTCCAATAGTGCCATTATTCACCACCATCGAAAACATAATTATGAAATTAAAATTATCTTTTTGCTCACCGTTTTCGTACTTTCCTCGGTAAAACCAACAATGTTACGGAGTTAGTTATTTCACATTCATAACTAAAGGATTTCATCATAAATCTTTTAAATCAAGAGATCGGAATGTTAAAGAGGTCTAATAATATGAGATAATCTATAGTCAGTCATGTCAATGAGAGTTAATTACATATTACACTATGTAATTAGACCTCATTAGCATTCTGGTCTCTGTATTAAAAAAATTAAAATTCTTATAGTTATAAAAGTGAAACATATAGGTCCATTTACCCTAACGTCATTGGTTTTACGGATAGAAACACAAAAATAATAAGCAAAAAAATAATTTCAATGTTTTAGATGATGATGACGTACACCATTGGTGATGGTGGATGGTGATGTCGTTGGGGCTACGAGTAACTATAGTGGATGAGGAGAGTGACAATAAGAAATGAAGATCGTTATGCATCAGTATCAGTGTTGATGCATTTGCCGAGCAATGAAAATATCGCTTAACCTCTGTATCGACGGGCCTTTCGTCTCTTGACAACTATATCAATGTCGACACAGTTGCTGAGCAACTCTCATCTACAGTAACCATCGCAGCTTTCAATGGTATCATCGTCCGTCACCATCGA
This sequence comes from Musa balbisiana, assembly GCA_004837865.1. Classification (NCBI taxonomy): domain Eukaryota; kingdom Viridiplantae; phylum Streptophyta; class Magnoliopsida; order Zingiberales; family Musaceae; genus Musa; species Musa balbisiana. Next base: position 2,801,192 of record CM017192.1, on the reverse strand, counting down.
CATCATTCGTCATTATTAACTAGAATGTTAAAAATATTTTATATTTATTATTTTTATATTTTTATCAATAAAATTCTAGATATCTTATTTCAATAATTATAAAATTTTAAATATTAAGAAGATGTAACTAAGGAGAGATAAATATGTAATCAGTGAAGATCGCCTATCTCCAGTGGGACCCATCTCAATACGACATCGAAGGCTTGCGGTTGGATCCGGATCCGGATCCGGACAATCCAACAGCGAATCGCCGCCTTTTGATACGGCGTTCGTACCGGGACCGCACACCGCAACAGCGAATATCCTCGTCGTCCGACCAACCTTATCCTACTCCAGCGGCGACAGCCTTCTGATTCGCACTGTCGGTTGATGTCCTTCTCCCCCTTCACTCTGACCTCTAGCGACCAGCACCAAACCACAAACCAGATTGAATACAATACATATAGATCCTGCCACACTCCTTACTCCAAATACATCTCGATATGGTACGAAGCACTGCACGACCGTCACTTGACCGGCTCCTGTAATATTTATATATCAGGAGGAAGAAGAAGAAGAAGAAGAAGGAGGTCATCCAATTGCTTTATGTCTCCTTTTCTTCCTCCTACACGCTCTGCCCCTTCCTGGTTCCATAGATCACATGGAAATTAGTGGTCGCAAATCCCTCGTAGAAACCAGAGGAAATTTTAACACCATACTAAGACATTGTTTTCTTGGTACGACACCGCTACATGTTCTTTCCTTTTCCTTCCTGATTAGTCCACTTTCTTGAACAAGGTGATGCGGGTATATGATTCTTTTTCTCTCGAGATATATGCTCGGGAAATATTTGAGATGGCGTAGTCGTGTGGATCCGCGAGAGGAACCAGCAAAGAGATCACAACAACACCCTTTGACTAGTGCTGCGTCACCATCGAGCTCCAAGCCAGAACGGCCACTTCCCAAGGAGACGAAACAGGAGCCAAGAAGGCGAGAGAGGTGGCAGATTCCACGGACCGGAACGGGTCAGAAGCCGGACCGGCCGCCCGGGAACGAAGCCCGAAGGCGACACGGGTGATGTCACGCCGCCTTGGGAGCGGGCGTGGGGGTGTCGCCTCTCAGCCTTGGATCTCACAACAGCCAGCTTTCTTCCGTGTCAAGCCAGAGGAGGAGGTGGTGGTGGTGGTCAAACGTCCACCTCGGTTTAATCGCGGCTTACGGCACTGAAAGCAAGATGGCATCTCTTCATTAGCACAGGATTGTATGAAGGCTTCGAGGTAAGCCAGGGAGAAGATATCGGACCCGTCCGACCGGATCTGCTCCAACCCCATCATACAAAAACACGGCCTCCGTCGCCTGTACACGATAAATTACAAGGCGCTTTTACGTCTCTATCCTTTCGTAGTTCCAAAATAACACATTTACCTCTCCAAAAACTTGGGTTTTTTGCATGCATCCCTCTAAATATTCACATATTTCTCCCACACCCCTTCATATGAGCACAGCAATCACTAACTCCGAAGGGATACATAATTCGCAATGCTGCTATAATTATTTCGGTTCGGCAATCCCAACGAAGGCATTAAATTATTTCCTCCCCCTCCCCGCGCTTGCGCCGCAGGAGATGGAAATAATTTACAGTCAAAGCATAGAAGAAGGTTTTGGTTTCTGTGGACTTTCCTGTTGTATTCTTAGATCAATCGAATCGAACCAAATTGGGTGTCACGCTACCCTCTCCACTTGTTACCAAATTAAGCTACATAACATGATGTGATGGATTGTAGTCTATTCTCAAACAGTACATACACATATTGAGGATGTCTCCTCAGAGAATGGCTCCAATAAGTTAGATTTGAATCACTCAAAGCTACAAAGATTGAGCTCTCATCATAAGAACTACTTTGAAACCAAAATGTCTCAACATTTTTAGCATGTTTACAGACAGAAGCATAAAATGTCTCAAAGCTACAATTTGCATCGGTTTCAGACCCTAATTTGCAGCGCATGCTGAACTTTCTCAACACAACGCACAGCAGCACAAATGCATAGAGAAACCTCGAAATCAACATGGAGTGTTCGAAGCACATTTTGTACAATTTGCTTCTTCCTCCATTTGAGACAACTAAACAAAGAAAACTCGGCTGCGACAGGACCTACATCATGCAGTCTCCAGAGAGTTTATGAATCAACCGCAGCATGGCAAGTTTGCATTGACCGACCCAGGTAATATCGATCTGAAAACCCAAGAAAAGGGTAATATTAATGAATCAAATAAGTGCATCAAATCCATTAAGCCACGTTTACTTATTTGAGTTCTAACTTAGTTCGTCATCGCGGTAAACTTCGTCTCTATACACAACCAAGACAGAGACAAGTAGTCTGAATGAAACAGACAATTCAACAAATTCAATACCAACTCATTTGCTAACATTCATGTCTTCGTTGATCCATTGAAAGTTTACGACTTTGATGTAATCTATCGCCCACAAAAGGTATATCTAAAAGCTTGCACTTTCACGTAAGCTCAAGAACAATATACAAAAAGGGCTGTGCATTCAATGACAGATGCACGTTAAAACAAATTTCCTGGGAGAAAAAAAATAAACAGTCTTGCTGCTAAATCAATCCGACATAGGTATTCTAGTTTCAATAGCCCACTCTGGAACACAATAGATAAGATTCACTACTGGTTCCTCTAAATACTCAAAAAGAAAACATGAAGAAACACTGAGCTAAATGCTTACTCATTTAAAGATACATTTCACAGGAGTTTTTCTACCTTCCTGTGTTGTCACTGCCAGAATCTGTTAATATCGTCAGTCTTCGTGCTGATTTCATGAAGTCACTGCAACAATACAATAATAAGATTCATAACAAAAGCTCTCTTAGGTTAAAAGATCATGCTCAAATTTCTAAACAAACAAATGCCTAAAGAAAATCAAATGTGCAGCCGAGAGCAGAGGGCTGCTGCCACTGTGGCATCTGAGGAGAGTAATATCATAATGTAAGGTTGAAAACCTAAAAAAGATATTTGCAGTGTAATCAACAGAAAGAATTTACAGCCACTTAAGATTGTAAGATCCACGATAGTCCATGAAACAGATATCTCTACAAACTTGAACTGGTGCACTAAAACAGGCTGATTAATCTCATAGATCCATTTATGAAATCAAATTGCTTGTGAGCACCCATACCTAAGCTATTATAATCTAAAATCACAATAACTGAGAAAGATAACCTAGAAGTTGAAGTCAACAAATGGATGATGGACTGGAATGAGCATCACAAAGAAAGCAGGTTACTAAAGTTAGAATTGCGTAGATGGATTCCCCCAAGAAATTAGGCAAAAGATCCAATCAAGAAATCCAGATGTGAATCAGTAGTAAGCTTTAAAGATATTAATGCACTCTTAAGTTCTTAACAGTGAAATGACAGTCTAATTTTCTAAAACTCGATTTTGTTACTTTGATTGTGATCCTAACCTGAAAGGTTCATCTCCAGTGTGTTTAACTGCACCTGTTGCATCCTTGTAAATCACATGGCTTGTCATCTCTGACCTTTTAATGTGGAACATGTCAGCTAGTGTTCCATATAGTTCTTCATAAGAAGCAAACACAGAGAGATCAAGGGTACGTCCAACATCATCTGACTCCACAAAAACCTTGCAATGCCCAGTCTCCAGTCCAAGCTCTGATGCATGGTGGTCCCTGCACCATTGGAGTCCATTACGAGACGATTTGTCTACAACGAGATTCTTATTGGTCACATAGCCAGAACCATCTGACAAATTTGTTGTCTTCTCTAGATTCCCATCAGAAGAACTGTTTGCGGTGGCCCCAGGGGAGACCATATCTCCAGAATTGCTCAGAGAAATCTGCTCTTCGGTCAGTATTTGCTTCCCAAAAAGCACTAATTGTTGTGGTTTACCATCACAGCGATTTTTTGTGCTTTGAGAAGTATTGCCAATTGTTAACAAACAAGATATGTTGTTATCAATAGCAGGACTATCAATGATGAGGCCCGTTGATATTTTTGAAAGCGAAGTGGGGTAACCAAGGCGGTGAAAGCCAGCATGGAACAGACCCGACTGCAGTTTGTCAAGGTGGAGATCTGATAAAGGTATACCAAATTGAGCATGCCTGGCTCCCTGTATGCCTGCAGGAGTACTGTCCGGGAAACAGCACAAGGGACTGGTGCTGTGACCAAGGGGGTTCCCGGGGAACAATGGTGCTGGAAGTTGGCCCTCATGGGGAAAATCAGAGTGTTGGGGAATGCGGAGCTTTTTCCTTGGTGGAGAGAAGGGTGGTAGATGGATAGCTGGCATGTTCGATACCAGTTCAACCAGCCATGGGTTCACGCAGTTTACATTTTGTAATAAATCTGGTTCATCCCATGTCACCTGCAAAACAAGTTTAAATGGTCAGGAGGAGGTTAGACACAAGGAAAACAAGAAGAGAACAACCAGAACTCTTAAATCACTGAGCAAGCACTCCATTTCTAGTATGCAAAGCATAATACTGCAAACATTTTAGTAGTACACAAAACACAAACATAACTTAAAGAAAACAAAATATAGTTTGTCAAAAGCAAAACATGTCTATGTGGGAAGAAGGATCGGTATAATATACATGAGACCACAATGGACATTTTCGTTTTTTCTTTAATTCCTAAATCAGCAATTTACTTTCTGTAAAAAGAGCCCAATTTGCTTAATGGTTGTGTTGGGATACTATATGTGAAAGAAACAAAGCAACTGTCCACTAGGCTGCTTTAAAAAAAGTTCCTTAACAAAGTCAGCCTTGCCTTATGTCTGATTGATGAAATCGGAGTCCCTCAACATAATGATTCAGAAATAGATGAATAGTTGACAAAAGATCCAAACAGAAAACAAATATTACAAGTAAATTTGTAGATTTTGTTTAGTGGGTTAGATGCCGAGCAATGATGTGTTATCCAAAAGAAATCAATCGCCAAGGAACCTGTTTAGGGAACCTCATGTGTCGTTCCTACAATGACAAGTTTCAGAATTAGAAACCCCAGCCAGTGCCTCCACCATTGGTGGCAAAGTGAAATTAGGACAACATGATTCATATATCTCAACATTAACATCAATAACAAGCACACAAGTAACTACTACACACATAGGTACTTAACCATGCAAAAATAGTACAACAAACAAGAAAAAAGGATAACCAACCAATCACAAGCACAATTAGTAGGGGCATGCAAAAAAGAGAGGAGAACAATGACATAAAAAACTAAATTAGCTTCTGCTACACCAATGAAACTACTGATCAGAACAATAACATGGATGTATCAGAAAGGGGATAAGAAGACTTCATCCCGAAATAGATGACGCACAGAAACTGTGGATAAGCTGTAATGAAAGATGAGAAAATGAACTGATAAAATTAACATCATAGAAACAAAACTATATAGCTCATTCTGTGATAAAAGATGAGAAAATAAACAGATGAGTTAGCACCAATAAAACAAAAGTATGTAGCTCATTCGTTGACACAGAAAGAAGCATATATGCTGCATAAAGATGGTACCTGCAGAAGTTTCCAAGGTGAATTAGGCCATCGTACGGGATCTGCAATCTGAACAGAAGATATCGTTCCCATGAACCAACTAATCCTCGAGGAATCCTCAGTTTCAAAAGCCATTTTAAACCTCATTGCAGGACACCATTGGATCCTCATTGCTGCTTTTACTGATGCAGCCTTCACACAGAATTCTAGCGTACTTGCTCTAGGATAGTACATAACCTCAAAAGGTTTTCCATGAGCTGCAAGTGTAGCCGCCTCAATGACAGAATCTGCCCTCACTCTTCCCCCTATCCTCGTACCCCCACCAGAACTAAAACTACCACCATTTCCATTTCCCCTCATCAATTTACTCTCTTCCTCCCTTAGGAAAGCAGAGAAGCCTCCATAGTTCGATGCATAGTTTCCATTCAGGGGATTCCATCCTGAAGGGATCTCTGGACCCCCACCAATCCCACCTCTTTTAGCCCGTCGGATCCCCACACAAAGATCCCCATCTTTTGTTCTCAAGAACACAATTGAATCCCCTGCCACAAGCTTCTTCTGGTTAACGAAAGTACTCCATCCAGTTGTGAGCAGGTGCCGGCGAGGGGTGCCCCTGTATATGTGCCTGAACTTCCAAATCTCACCATGCACATCCTTTGCAAGGACGGTCTGCACAGGAGGGTCGGCCGAGTAATCCAACCGTGGGAAGATGGTCTCAGCACAGTAACGAGGAACAGAGAATCCCCCGCCATTATTGGCATCCGATTGAGTCAGAGTCTTTGCAAAAGATGCCGGCTTCTCCTGTGCATCAAGTCCATTTATACTGAGTCCCAATCTGTCATCTTCGCCATGGTCTGGCTCGTTGGAACTCAGCGGAACCATGTGGATCTTAGCGAAGATCTCATCAGTCTCCTGATCGGCCATAAATTTCAAGGCAGTTACTCGGCAAAGGATGAGAGGTGGGATTCGACGGGAGGTCCCAAAATCCACGAAACCTTGGGCGTGCTCTGCGTGGCCCTGTGGGAAGTAGTAGACCTTGGAGTTCACCGCCGGCATCTGAACCATTCCGCCAGCACATGCATGCCATAGCTGGGAGTCCAGGCACTTGTCAGTTTGTTTCATCGATGGTTCTTTCATCGATTTGTCGAATGCGAGCATGGGCAAGAGCAATTCCAACTAGTTTCCAAGAAATCCTGTGCTGAGAAAAGAAGAGAAAATTCTACAGGTTTCAGGCACGGATTCTACACCAAGCACTACACTCGTAAAAAGAACCACACTGATTCCAAATATTTTTTCATCTCTTAGCCAACCGAAGTAATATTCAGATTAACTTCTACATCTTAACTAGCTCATGACGACAAGGAATCAGAACAAAAGACTCGAAATTTATAAGCCAAAACAAGAAAGTAACTTTAAAATACCTCCGAAGGTGGATGGGATTTCGATACCTAAAAGAAACAGCAAGACCTAAAGCCCCTACGAATCTACGGTAATTTGATAAATCGATACAGTTTCTTACCTTAGGATGTGCAGAACTGCTGCAATCAGGGAATGAAGAGCACGAAAATCAAATCAAAAGTAGAGAAGAGATTAGGTCCATTTGTCCTCTACTTTCCCTTCAGAAGAGCCAAAAATCCCAAATCCGACTCATCTCCACTGCACCCTGTCTTCTTGCTACACGAAACCCGAGGCACAGACAGGAAACTAACAACACCAGAGCTCAAACCTCGATACTACACTCCCGAACCCCCCAAAACCCAGTACATCACTATCAAACCCCTCCCTCACACCGAAAAATTTTCGGCTTTCCGAGTAAATAAGCACCATTTCCTCACCCACGACTCCAATTTCCCGTAAAAGCGACACAAATCCATCACCAAACACCGCAAGAATCCTCTCTCGTAACTCCAGATTCAGCAGACAACACTACAAAGGGTGAAATACTTCTCCTTCTTCGTCCTCTCCCGACTACGATCCGTCCGATACCAGCGGGAATCAGAGCGCACCGATCCTGAATTCGTCGGTCATCAAAAGAGCAGATAGGCTTCGCCACGCCCCTCCCGTCCTCGCTTGAGATCTTAAAGAGCAGCGCAACGAGAATGTTCCATATACATCCCTACAATGTTCGAAATGACGTTTTGCCTCTTCGAAACCGCTTTGCAGGTGTGCATGTAAGTAAGAAACTCGTGGCTTTCATTGCAACACCTATGCAATTTAAGATCTTTCAAGGGGTTATATGAAACATTACCCAAAACAAATAAGAAATAGAAAGAGTGGTGTCGCTGTCACGTACGCTGTGGAAAGTGTCAGTAGAAGCATGGGAGGGAGGATCGGCTGCGGCCTCCGTTTCACCACGCATCTTGCAATGGGGACAACTCGGCGATGCGTGTACCGCCGCTGCTTCGCGCTTTGGACCGCCCCGATCTTTTGGTCGGCGGCCGGTCCGCCGATTCCTCGCCGATCCGGAGGACTCGGAGATCCGCGCTTTCCTCGACGGATTGCCCTCCCCCTTTCGCCTTATTCACCACTACGCCACTGCATGTTGGTTCGAGTGAGGGGAAGTGGCAAACAGAACGAAACATGATGATGGCTGTGTGCTGTATGCTGTGTGTGTGTTCTAAAAGCTTGTGTGGATTGGATTCTCGTAGTGGAGGCATGACATCTTTTTGGTCTCAATCATTCGAGTTTTGACAGTAATGTTAAGGGAAGAGCCAATGTGTTTATCTATCTATCTCTGCAAGTGCAAATCTTGACTTCACCACATGTTTCAATGGTATTGATTAGATTATTTTCTTTTCTTTTCTTTTCTTGTTTAGTTTGGTGGTGTTAATTGTGCCTTCAAACCACATTCATACAACAACAACAACAACAACAACAACAAGAACAAAGAACAGCAATAGAGGGGTACGATATCAAGATAGATGAATGAAGACTGAAAGGGAAAGAAGTGAGATAGAGCCTCAATTCATCCATACTCTTCAATGTTTATTTTTCATTTTTTATTTAAGAACAAAATACTTATAGCTAGTGATCACATCTCATCCTCAATGACTTCAATCGAGATATCTTTGTTTTGGTGGGAAGAACAACCTAAACCAGATGAAATCCCACTCACCTACAAAGCCACTGACAAATAAATGGACATGAACTCGAGGTCGAGCTCAATCATTTGTGGAGGCTGGTCCCATTTGTTCTTGTCCTTCTCTCCTCATCCCAACACTCACAACAGCTGTACTGCCCCCACACTTGCTTCCCTCCTTTCCCCAACCACAAGCTCTGGTCTCCCCTCCCACTGTCTTGTTCTTGTCTTCTCGGAGAGGGCCCTCCATGAAGGGTGACACCTTTTGCACCATCTCCTCTTGTTTCATGTGGAAGGAAAAAACATCCATTTGTTTGGGTACGATCCAATTGTGTTCTAACTAAATGCACTAGGGATTGTCAACTTCTCTCTCCACGTTGGAGAGAGACCAGAGACAGACTTCTGATCTGAATCTATGATGAGATAATTCGTACCTCCTTCAATTTTATAATGGATAGTCAGTAGTTGGAGTCCAAACCTATCTAATTTGATCGTAATAGGTCATATTTATTCTCGGTTGGAATTTATCATATACGATTATACTTTTGATTATGACTTTTGGGACCAATCTAAAACAAATAATTCCTCACGACAAAAGATAATATCATGCACCTAACTTAGAGAGGATAATTCTTGTTAGTTCAAAGAACTCTACTCTGTAAGACTAACCATCTTATCACCTCAATGATTATATTCATTCTTAAGTCATGGATGTGACATGTTGTATTTATTATTAATCTTAGTAAAAAAAACTTTATATTCGAAACATAGACATGCATGACAAAAAAATATTGAACGATCATATATAGATATCAATAAGAAATCACCACCAAACAACAAATTTTATATCATCGAGTGAGACTAATTCAACTAGTAGGATATGAAGTGTCATGCAAAAGTAACTTTGGATGAGTTTGAAGGACATGCTTACCATCAAAAATGTTATGTATGATTGCGTTATCAATGTCTTCTTATCATTGTTGGTTGACTTATACCTTTACTTTTTTTTTTTATGTAAAAAAATATTTATTTATCTTGAATCATGTGTGACATGGATCGATCCGTAAAAAATTAGTAGGAAGATCATGTGACAAGTGGAAGATCTTCAAATAAGAGGATGAACAAACTAAAATATTCAAAAAGATCAACAAGTGAAGAGTGGACTTTTGTTGATGCAAAAGAAAGAAAGAAGAATAATTTTTTCTCATAGATTATGTTATATATTGCAGAATGATTGGGACTTTAGTAACCTTTTTATAGTTAATAGAGCCTTTTATTCTCTTTGGGAAAAAGAAAGGTGGAGTTGTGCTTAAATCACTAATAATGATAAAAAATAATATTGGTGTTTTATGCTTTTAATTATTTCTTTAACACAAACAAATCAAGTGCCTTACCTGAGTTTTCTCAGTGGATATCAGTAAAGGATCTTAATAATTTGGAGGGATATAAATTACATTAATATTTGTATTAAAAAAAATTTAATTTCATATGTTGGAAAGGACACATATAAAACCTTTTTTAATAAAGATTAAACCTTCCCACAAAATTAATCTTTCTACTTGTTAGGAAGAAGATAGATCCCAACTTATAACCATAATAATAATTTGATGATGAAAAGGACTGCTAAATTATTCAATGGTGGAGTTTTATGTGTGATGAACTGTCCTACAAGATCAGAAATGGATATTGGTGGAGCTTATTATTTCTTTCCCATTCACAATTTAATGCACTGTTCCCTGATGACACTACAAAAAATGCACACTCAATAACCCTGATGTTTGATGTGTTCATGATCAAACAAAAGTATTAAGCATCACTTTTGTGCAAAAGTAGAAGGGGCAAAGTCCTAAAGTGCAAGATAGTGGTGAAATATATATAAGATTCATTTTTGTATGAAAAACATTATATATATATATATATATATATATATATATATATATATATATATATATATATATATATATATATAATATCTCTTTAACTCTTTTTCTCTACCATTCTAGTAATAAAAATTGAATTTTAGAGTTATAGTTGTGGATGAGATTAATCGTTTTCAGGAATTAATAACTTATTATGACTTGAGTGACAAAATAGTCAAATTACTGTGAAAATGTCGAGAAAAATCTTGACAATTTGGCTTGAAATGTAGAATTAATTAGAGGAAATTGACATAAAGAAGTTGCACAGATGTGATGTCAACCTCCCCATTATACCTTTGCGCGAATGATATGTAGATCTGCTTATTCATCCTGATTTGATTTGATTTGATTTGATTTGATTTGATTTTATGTCCAAATGCTTGATTATTTATGTTGTATCTAATGCCGAGTGAGAGAGAGAGAGAGTTCCTGTTGTATATTGTTCGCACTTGATACTAATATGTGTGTGTGTGTGTGTATACATATATAAATATATGTATGTATGTATTTTCTGAATTTGCTCATTCTTTTAGCATTTCATATTTTTGATATTTCCATCCTAATATATAAACTTTTGTCTGGAATTTATTTCGTAGACCAAAATATAAACTTTTTGATAACATTATATATAGATATAATATCACACCTCCAATGCAATTTCCTTCCATGGGAGAAAAAGGAGTCCATGATGGCATGATGGTGGTGTTGAGATGTGATCCAAAGCTGAGTGCCGGTTGATTCTTGATGTCGTCTTCCTTACAAGTTAATCTGCTACGTGCAAAGAAGAAGAAGCAATGTCAAGTGGAGAGATAAACCAGTGATGCACTGTGGTGCTTATCACGTTCACTCATGACGGAGTGATCCACCCAAAGCTTCTGACCAAGAAACAGGATGGAGGAGGGCGAGCAGAACTCACATATCCACTAATAAAGGAAGACATACACACACACAGAGAGAGAGAGAGAGAGAGAGAGACCGTAACCATATCTTGCTTTGGGAACAGATAATAATAAGCAGTGCATGAAGCGCAGCAGGGTTTTCCAGCTCCCATCGTCTGCGTCTGGAGGCGTTGGGGGAAGGGAAGGGAAGGGAAGGAAAGCAACAGCACAAGAGCTTCTACGGTGGTGCGTGGATGAGTGATGGCAGTAGCGGTAGGACATGTGGGGTGGTCATCAAGAACAAAGATCGAGATGGAGATTTCCACGTGACAGTCGTCTTCTCCCGTGTGCCATCCCCGCCGCCGCCGCCGCCGCCAGCGCCGGTGGCTGTTCATGCGCCAATGGGTTTGGGAGCATATATATATATATATATATATATATATATATATATATATATATAGAGAGAGAGAGAGAGAGAGAGAGAGAGAGAGAGAGTTAAGTCTCCAATAGGGATTATTGAATTTCCATGTACAAAATTAACCTTCTAAATCAGTGTTATCGAAAGCCCAATAGGGCTTAATTAAGCTGTTGAAACAATATTGGTTCTTTCCTGTGCTTTGATCTTTCTTCATCCACTCTATCTCACTTGTGACTTCCGTTGGAGCTGTCACCCCTCGTAACTCTTCCCACGTTTTGTGGTGCCAAACCAGCTCATTCATTATCCTAGTAAGATGCCCACCACGAGGGTAAGAGAGAGAGAGAGAGAGAGAGAGAGAGAGAGAGACTGAGTGAGTGATGTTTTGTGGTGCCAAACCAGCTCATTAATTATCCTACTCTGAGGGTGTATGTGAGAGAGTGAGAGTGAGAGAGAGAGAGAGAGAGAAAGAAAGAGATGGTTCGATGGTTCCAAAGCTATCGGTGGGATTTAAGAAAGTGATGTTGACTTTTCCAACTCTGAAAAGACCACAACCATCTCTACATTTGGCATCTATTAATGAACAATTTAGGCACTGAAAGAAGAGACCGAGAAGCTTAGAGATTAAATATGACTTCGATTGGTACGGTAAGATGGATTGTCACACCCTCTCATTTCTTTCCTTACTTGATGCATACACACTTGATTTTGGAACATCAACAAAACGGTTCATTTATAAGCAATAAGGCTAATTATATATTAGCTTTATGGTTAAATCTCTTTAACATTCCGACTTATAAACTTTAAAAATTTACATTAAAATACCTATAATTATAAAAATAAAATATTTAATCTCATTTACCCTAACAACATCCACTTTATTGATGAAAGATATAGATCGAATTAAAATTATCTTTTTACCCATAATTTTTATGTTATTAATAATGTCGATAAGATCAAGCACCGTATCATTCTTGTAGATTGACATCGCTATCCGCCATTAGCTTTATCGTTTTCATACCATTCAATGTAAATTTTCTAAGTCCAAGGATCGAAACACTCAAGAGATCTAACTATAAGGGATAATCTAGAATTAACCCTTAAAAAATCAACCCCAAATAATGCATGCACACTACCCATTTTGGATGGGATTATCGATGAAATGTCTAAGGATATAACGATTAATAGCATAGATCCCTCTAGGAAGCTAATCACGGAGGGATGCCTCCGCATAGATACTCAGCAAGATGAGATCTCATTTGTTATTGGAATTAAACAGACATATTGATCACTAACTTATTATATTATGAGACAATATAGCTTACCTAGTGATGTTAGGGGACAAGTTTTCTGAGATATTAATCTCTAATTAAGTCAAATTAAGATACCATCGACAAATAAATGATAATTCTGCTTGTTATTGCAGAAGTGAAGATCAGCAAGCAATGCTTGGAAGAGTACCATTCCAAATCAATTTTTAGCATTTGTGACATGTCACAAATGCTGATTCCACCAAATCAATTAATCAGACATCCCTAGCTTGATCCAAGTGCAGATGAAAATTAAACCTTCATGAATGATCGCAAAAGATTACTTGTAAACATGTAATCAACAGCAATAGAATATAAACAAGCAATTAAATAGCATCTAAAGACCAAAATCTAACATAATGTAGCCGATATCTAATCGATGCATCGACATATTACTACGAATTTTATAAGTAGACATCAGTATCATTTCCAATTGTTACTGCATCTCCAGAAACAAGTATCCTTGCTTCCATGTCCAGCTTTTTATCAAATGAAAGAATCATATATGTGCAAGCAAATCATAATCTAATCTGCATAAGAAAAGAGAGAAAGAATAAGGTAAGAATACTCGATTGATCTGACTCACGAATTCAATCACCCGACCAGTTAGCTACAGGTTCACCTTATGATTATCATGGGTTAATGGAACCGATTTAGAGACATCAAGATGGTTCAGCCTGCACGTCCCGAGAAGGAACTCGGGAAGCTCTTCTTCCGTATTGCCCTGCAAGCCGTTGTTATAAGGTACGATAACATGGTTATTGATGTCCCAAGACAACAACATACCAATACTGATTCCTCTAGTCATCAAATAAGCATTCACTTCTCTTTGCTTTTTCATGATAAATGTAAAGAAAATAGCATAAATTTAAGAGGGAAAAAAGTTCCAAAGATGCAATGAGTCTACTTAGCCAATGATACTGTTGAACATCTAACTGTCACTGATTAAGTGGAAAGGTCATACTGATTTTCCGTGAAGATTGGTCTGTTCAAGAGTCAGATAGAACAGACGATGTAAGCTAATATTCAAACTTTAAATGCATACCTGAATCAGAAATGCCATTTCTATAACCAGATTGCTCAAGTAACCAAGAACAAGACTCACGACGCCCCTAGCAACCGTTGATGAGCCGATGTCAATTCCAAGCTGAAAGTTCATAAGCATAAGATGTCATTACCAAACACATGTTGCTGTTTCATGATAGTACTGCACAAAAGCATCTAACACATTATGCATAACTAATTATCGAACATGTGGTTACTCGTGTATGCAGTGAAAAGGATTTATATTAATAAGCATCACCATTCCATAAAATGTAAACATGCAAGCATTCCCTATACTAAAGGCATCAATTACTCGGTTCAAGTAATAGTATGTGATCAGTGGGTACTTAGAAGGATTAATCAGATTTTTTGCCATGAATTCATAGAACACAGAGTACCATTTAATTGAATATCTGATGCACAGGAAATCCCTTTCAGTCATTCACCAATTTTAAACCACAACAAAGTCAAATTTGAGTAACTATGTAAAGTTGGATGTAGCATCAATAGCTAACTAAAGACTGATATGGTGGAATGCATGCACGACTTAAACAAGGGAAAGGGAGAAGAGGATATTAAGCTAGTAAATATGGGGTGCTTTAGGCTGCAGAGCCTAGTACATAGTATGACAACTTGTTGACGAATTAGGATAATGTGCTCAAGTTGAGGAAAGAGGAATGAACGGTAGCCGGATAGAAATGTTCAATCATGGATCTGGGGGAGAAGAAAAGGGTTTGGAGAAGGGGATGCTGACAGAAAATATAAGGAAACAATTGCATGTTACATTTATAACTTTGCTTTTCATGGGTTGCTAATCTGATAATTTATAACATTATCCATGGGCACATGTAATGCTGCAATATTTTCTGATAATGCATTTCATTGAACACAGAGTACCATAATACACTGCAGAAATCCTAAGGATGTAGTCAATGTTGCCATTACAGAAAGAGATTAGAAATATAATTTGCAAAATCTGACAAAGTAATTTAATTGGTTTTACAAAAGCAGCTGTACTGTAACAAACATCTAAATATACCTCAATATAGTTGCACCCACAAAAATAATTGATGCGAAGTGCTTGACCCACAAGACATGCTTTCTTTCCCACACTTTGCTTCACTATCCAAGAACCCTACAATAAAGTCAAAGGGACAAAAAAAGAACTAAATAACTAAGTGTTTGTGCGTAATTAATAGAAACATAATGTGGAACTAGTTAGAAACAATTATATAATGAAAATGTATACCTTTGATATGTATGGAATGAGTTTAAACCTTGAATTCCTATATGCATCGTCACCTTTGACAAATCTTTCTAGGAGGGGAACACTTTCCAATGGACAATCCATCATGTAATAAAAAGCTAGGCTGTATGTGGTCGAACCTGGAACCTGTCAATATACAACCTTGGGATATTTCTAAAACCAGAAGATGTATATCTTATTGTAGACAATTCTTGTCTCTATCATTCTTGTCTCCTTTATGCTGTTGACATGATTCACTTAAGCAGCCACTCACCTGTATGTGTATGATGAAGAAAAACTCACTGCCACCTTGCGCTGAATACTTCTGCAAGACTCAAAACTTAAATATCTCAGAGAAAACAAAAGAATAGCCACAACAGGATATACTGTAATTTTTCTTCTTAGAAGCACCTGGACAATTCCCCCTGGTCGACCACCGAGGTCATCTTCACGTTTATCAGAATTTAACCAATCAGCAGCTACCATTTGCATCAAGGTACCATTGGCTTTTATCTATTAGACAAGAAGATAAATAAATACAACATATATTATTAATTTTCATAAACACTAAAACCAACTTATCAGACTGAATATTTCTCTAGCAATAGTTGGATTATTTTATGGATGCCGATACTTAAAATTCTTTATTTGTTTATCATACAATATATAATTCCTTGAAAGAAATGTGATGGAGACATTTTTAATTGGTTGAATTAGCTCTGATAGTTAAGTTGAACAAAATTATCCCGGTCTAAAATGCTTGGATAAGATTAATAAGTGGAATAAGTAGAGTTATTCCATTAAAAAAATGATTTGATTGATCTTGACAGATTGAGTTCAGCAAGGGACCTAGTTGTCAGATCTAAGAATCTATCTGTTGTTTTCTAGGATTGATTTGTAACAAGATGTTATAATTTTATTTGGTGTTTGATTTTGATGATTCTTTATCTGTTGGATTTCTTCTAATGTCCGATCACATCTATCCTAATAGTTGATCATAGATCATGAATTTGGTCCCAATAAAAGAAAATTTAATTTGAAGTACATGGCATGTAAATATAATGGTTAGGTGTATGTGATGTGTTTAAATCAATTTAGTTAAACGAATTATGAAATTTTGGTAAACAAAATGAGCTATCCTGATTCATTGAGAATTTAGATCTTGGTCATGAAATCCAAGCTTTTTTGAATCTTATGTTGAATATGAACAAATCTGGAAAAAATTACCTTTATCTTTTTTATATACATATTCATTTGTTCTCTTACTGTTAGATTCTATTAATGATGATTATGATGATTATGGCCAAGGATTTAAATCTCAGTCCAATATCGGTTCCAGGAACTGGTTGAACTGGCATAACATTGATATTTTGGGTGGTATATCATATTGTACAGCCTGGTATACCACAAAAATATTAAAAATAACATACCACCTCGTAGTATATCATCTTGTACAGCCTGGTATACTGCAAAAATATTTAAAATAACATACCACCTGGTACCGACCTATATGATCTGTTACTGCTTCGTACCAACCAATACAATCAAGATTTGATTCCTTGATCGTAACAATCATGTGCGACAGTGACTATGATACTATAGATGATGAAAATGATCGTTGAATGGTGATGAAATCCAATCTTCTGAAATCTTATTATATATACAAATCTAAACCACTAGTCTTTACTCTTCTAAACGTCACTTACAAGCACTGCTTTGTTATTGAATTACGTTGATAATTATACATCACTGGCTCTTTCACAATGTAATCCTTGATACAAATGTATAATGATCTATCTTTGGATGAGTAGCTTTCAAAAATGGATACATGTTATCATTGTATACCAGATTTTTGGGTTAGATTATTGCATGATGATCATGGATAATGTTATATTTAGCATGGAATATGGTTACATGGATGATATGGATATTAGTATTCATGAACATTATCCTCTCCTAAGGGCAAGCAGACCAATCTCAGTAATGTGATTTCTTTCACAAGATCAACGGATCATCAGACATGGTATCAAGATGGTCCAAGGACAGGAGAGACATGCGGAGATGAAGGGCATAACTCTGCTAACGTTTTAGAGTGCTATATGGATCCTCACCATCAACTATTGGAAACTGTATCTATCCCAACGAATAAGGTCAATTCTTAAGAGATTGCTTTCATCTGGTGTCCTAGCTTTTTATATGCAGTAATTTATAAATGTGTATAAATCCATCCTGATGCAGTTATTGATAGTTGTTGCTTATTGGATTAGTAAATACCAACTCATACCAAGCAATATGCCCAATTCTTAGATCCTTGGTATAGGCTAGGCTAGTTGTTTCCAATTTTGGAATCCTTTTATAGTGAAAACCCAGAATTAACTTTTGATCCCTCAAGTTGAATAGAGGTTATCCTTGTTAAGTAACACCTTGTTTAGGAATAGGAGATGGAAGAGATGCGAGCTTATAAATAAAGATTCCTATAAGGCATAAAGAGATGAGAGCTTATAAAATGGATAAGTCCCTAGTCAAGACCTGATTGTGTCTCAAGTCTCAACTAATCCACCAACTTAAAGGGTGTTCAAGTCCTACCAGGATTAGGAATATCTTACATTTTCATCCTTTTCCTCAGCAGAAATTTCAGAAGGCCCCTAATGTCTAAGTATAGTATGGTATAGATCAGTTAATTTCTTGTTTGGAATCTTGTTTAGAGGGTTATAGAATATAGGAAAGCTTGTGGTAATACAGGATTAACTTTTAATCCCTCGACTTATATGAATGTAATCTTTGTCAAGTACTACCTTGATAAGAAATAGCAGGGGGAAGAGATGAAATCTATAAAAAAAAAGGTTATTGTAAATCCTAAAGACATTAATAAATTCAATTCATGAATATCATATCTTTTGGGTTTTTCTCTGACTTTCTTTATTCTTCTCTCCTCTTCTTCTAGTTCTTCTTTTATATCTTTCGTCCCTATTTCCTCTCTTGTATCGTTTGTCCCTATATTCTCTCTCTCTCTCTCATATCTCTTATAGAAAATGCACATTTTCCATGAAGAAAGGAAGTCTCTGATAGGAGGGTATATACTATCAAAATTCCCAATATTTGTTAACAAAAATATTCGACCAATACTTTAATTATTAACTTGTTTCCTAAATAAAATTGTTTCTGTATTATCTCTCAACCTATGATATGATTAATGTAGGTAGAATCAAATCTTAATCACAGAGCTAGAAAGTTTACCTTCTGATGATCATGTAGGTAAGATTTGCCACGAATTAAAAATGTTGCAGGATCTGCCATTGCCCAACTGGAAGGCAAACTACAGTTTAGGTCTTTTGGAAGTGTTAATCCATAGCTGCATGGCACACTTTCCCCTAATGAGGCTTCCTGTAAGTCAATATAACCTTTTTTTTGAACTGAAAAGAAGAGGATGAAACCAGATAGTAAATAAAAAAGTAATCAACAAAGTTAAAACGAGACATGATTATGTATGAACATTTAGAATAAACCTAATAAATCCACCTGCAATATCATGCAACTTTTTCACGAAAACTGCAGCCGTTGATAGCTTGGAATGATGCTGGTCCTGCACTAACTGTTATAAGAAAGAAAATTCACGAAAATTTTGAAGTAATAATTTGACCATGCACACAATTAAATATGAAAGAACAAAATGGCAGATAAACTTCATGTATCGACAAACATATTCGCATAGAGAATTTGAGATAAAGAATTAAAAATCAAGGACCAGCTTGTAGGTGCCTGTAAAAATATTACAATAGACTAACATATGGGTGAAACCTTTTTATGGATGAGATTCTGAGTTTATTCTATCTAGTTAATATTTATTCGTCAAACCCCTTTCTATATCTCCAATTTAAAACAACTGATAACGTGCAAATTCTGAAAATTTTGAAAGTTTCAAACTGGTTGTAGTGAAAGTTCAAAGTCAAAATTGAAATTTCCTTCAATTAGAACACCTGTTGCAGAAAAAATATTAAAGCTTTTGTCCAGTACAGACAACCTATATATATATATATATATATATATATATATATATATATAACAAGTTGTGCCAACCAGCATGTCTCCACGTGGATTACAACAACACGGGTTGAAACACATAATGGCAAAAAGGTATTGGCACACATCAAAAGAACCAATATCCAATATGTCGATACATGACTAGGCTAATTCTATCGTGTGCCAGTAGGCAAGGGATGTACTCATCAAGGATTCAAATCTCAGCAGTGGTTTCGGCAACTGGTCGGACCCATATGATACTAGTATACTAGGTGGTATTACATTGACCAGTATCGACCGATGAGGTTCAATATCATCCCTTGGTCAGACTGGATAATACCAGTAAAAATATACCCTGGTGCTATCGATATTTAAAAACTCTAGGTCCGACATGACAGAAACCTATCATGCTGGAAACAGTTGGCATGTCCTTATACCATGACACTGCTGATGGAAATAGAATCATCATGATCCTATTCTACCAAGGACTTCTTTCCCTCTTGAGAAAATTTATATACCATCAAACCCATTCCAATAATGCAGTTTCTTCTAATAACCAATTAAAATTTTAAATATTCCATATCTTTAACATTGCCATTCAAATCAACTTCATGCTTTATCACAGAACAAAAGAAAGGTCTACATGATCTTTACTGTATCAAAGACACTCTTGATATAGACATGACAAAAAAAACTTTAAAATTAAAACATGATCAGCTTATATTTTTAAGCTATTATGTAAAACTATACAACTTATGTTCTAAGGTCTGTAACGCATCAAATATTTTCCCCATCTTTTTCTTATTTACCTTTTTCCATTCATCTTGAATATTTTCCATAATAGTGATCATTACAATTAAAACATGATCAGCTTATATTTTTAAGCTATTATGTAAAACTATACAACTTATGTTCTGAGGCCTGTAACGCATCAAATATTTTCCCCATCTTTTTCTTATTTACCTTTTTCCATTCATCTTGAATATTTTCCATAATAGTGATCATTACAATTGTCACTAAAGGTTCTTACTGTACAATTATGCACAACTACACATTAAGAGGTCATTTCCCTGATTTCTAAAACTGACGGTGAACATTAGCTTGATTTTCAGTATAGTCAATAAAGAAGACAAAAAACTATAGGATCCTGAATATAACTTCTTTCAAACCTAAAGTATAGTTAACACGAACATAATTTTATATTTGATGAATTCTACGACTAGCACTAACCTGGGGTTGCATCATGCCTTCCTCAGAAGGCCACAAAGCCTCTGTTTCATCATACTCTGGTTCATTGATAACATCAAAGAACTCATCAGCTGCATCATTCATTTGAAGGAATGATCCACTTGCCTTTGCAATTTTGGTAGCTGATCTCTGTGTCTCATCTGCAGAGTCCTCAATATTATCATTTTCATCTGCTGAGCGTACTTCTAGTTTCATTTGTTCCTTTTCACTCTGTTGCAACTCAATCTCTCTTGTTGATTCACTTGAAGATAAATCAGAGCATGCCCTGCTACCAAGTTTTGCCCGGAAGAATTCTCGAAGAGCTGCAGAGCATACAGTTAATCAACCTGTCAACATATGCTCACTATATTGATCTAATAAATGGATGAGACATGCCAAAAAAAAGTAAAAATAATATGACCATGTTATAGATCAAACCTGCAACTCTCCCTAGCATCCGGATTGTAATATACTTTGCAGAAGAGGTGAAAAAATAAGATTTCCAAAATTTCCAATCAACTGCAAGCATGTGTTTTACGACTGATTGTTTTCCTTGGTTCACTGGAGATATCACATATCCTCCACCTGAAAATGAACATAAAGTACCAAAAGTTTGTGTTTGTTAAGATAGGCAAGACCGCAAGAAAATGTGCATGACAGCCTGAGTTTCAAGCATACATTACTTTTAAGGCAGGCACGAACATAACCTCTCTTAGATGGACATTTTTGGTGGAAAACAGAGTGGTACAGAATTACTGTCACAAAGTCAAAATAGAGTAGTTGATTTAGATCTTTATGATCTGAGAATCACCAGTCATTCATAAATGGCATTACCATATGTTCCATCGTCTTCCCTCCTCCAGTACCGTTGTAGTAATAAATCCCTTCTTTTCATTCGCCTGCAAACCACTGCTATCAATGTGCTAGTAAGAAGATAAAGATAATATTCCAGTAATCCAAGAGGTATTTATCTGACCATGGTAACCAATCACTACACAGTTTTTTGTGAATGATATCAGTGTGACCATCCACGTGCTCGACCACATTGCCTTCTAATAAACAGAAATCCCATCTGCAAGAAATTTCATAATTTAGTTTCAGAATAAGCACAGTGTATAAAAACCATATCTAGAAATTTCCAACTCATGACATGACTTCTCATTTCATCTTTATGGTGTGCCATGCTTTTCTTATTCCAGAATGTTGGTATGATACTGCAAGATTTTAGTATATCTGCTCACAACATTAACATAATCTAGATCACTTATTTGCTAAAATTGTTGAAAGATGATGCTCTGATAAAATAGGTCACAAGTCAAGAATGTAGCAATCTATCTGGACTAAAACATGGTACATGACCATTTTTCTCAAATAAGAAAATTATGCATATTTTTTCAGAAGTTATAATATTACGTGTTAAAATACAAAATTCTACGGACAAGAGGGTGTTGTCTTTACTCTGATCTTGATGAACCAAGAGACATAACTCTCTTGAAAATGGCTTCTGAGGATGCATCAATGACGCCTACTGCCATTAAAGCTGGATGGTCATCCCGATACTGAGAAGAGTGGAATATCTATTAGCACTTCAATAAGCTGATAAACAATTATTGTTTGTCAAATGATAGGTACCATTCCACGAGAATCAGCATCTCTTGCCTCTTTAAACAGCCGCAAGCCTACATAGAAAAATCCTAGTTTAAAATGATCTTTTGACAAAAGAAACATAGTAATGTAATGATCACCGTTTCTGCAGCCAACTATCGTCCATGGGGAAGGTGCAATTACATCAGACGCCATTGGATCAGCAAGCACAGATGTGAATACAGTCCAATCTAAGTGAATTTTATGGGAAAATAATTTAGAAAAAGGCAAGGAAAACATAACAGCCAGTAAGCACAGTCAAGCTATTAAAATTATCTGTAAAATCTCAATATTATGGTCAAAAACATTTTTGCAAAAAAAAAATGTACGATCATGTAAACTGGTTTCACAATATACAACAAGTTCCAACTGGCATGTAGTAGGCCAGCCTTGAAACAGTAGTACATGAATCAGTGCACATTGACACTACAGGAACTAAGCTGGCTTTTTTACTGATTAGGGATTGAATCTTTGCTTTTAGCAGCTAGGGATCCTCAAACCATAGAAGAAAGAAGAAAGCATGTGATCAATGTTTCTTCCTCTCTCACTCTTTCTACCCGTTTCCCCTCTGACAAACCATATTGATCAACAGACAATAGGAACCCGATACAATGCACAATTCGATCTGTAGTTAGATGCCAATTTTGTCAAAGGAATCTAAAGTTATAAGTTCAAAGGAAAAAAAAAAAAGGAGCTAAAGAATAAGTGGTGAAAGAACATGTGCTAACCTACAGAGCGTTTCTGGCTTCTCCCACTCCTACGAATCATCCTGTAGAATCATTCTTAGTGATCAAATAACATGGAAATTAAAAAAAAAAGAAAAAGAAATTACTTCAGTTAGACAAACAATATCAAGAAAATTTTGATACAATTATGCCATTGATCAAACAGTAGACAGATCGTGATCCATATTGGATGGGAACTAAATGCACAGATATAATAACATTATTCAAGAATTGGCACCAATAAAGTATGTCAAACTAAGACAACAGTCGTTGTAGATGAGCTAAATGAACATTAGAAGTGTGAATTACTACCAACAATTTAATTCTGAAGTAATCGCTTACTTCTATGAATTATGCTTAAGGAGCATATGAAAACCATACACGAGAGATCTTGTGACTAGACAACAATAAAAGCCTGTTAAAGGGCAATTTAAACAGATAAGTTCTTAAGTTTAGTGTAAATTAGAAAGGTTTAGTTAATCAAAAACCAAAGGGAAAAAGCAATTCATATCTGAAGGCATCGGTACAATGACAAAATTATAAGCACATGCAATGACATAGAGTATTGATCTCTATTCCATGAAAAATCCAGGTCCACGATCACTAATATTGAACACTATTGCAGAAATGCTTTTGCCATGTAGCCAATCTCCCTAAATTGACTATTAATTTTAGTCACCATGTGTGGAAGAAAAAAGGATTCCCTTCACCAGAGACAACATCATCTCACTGCACAAGTTAATCATTTAGGATGGTATTGAGGGCTCTGCAATCAAGTTGACATTAGCCAAGCCTATGTAAAATGTCTTGTGATCTTTTTGAGAAGCTCTAGGAAGTACACTAACAGCTTACAACTTTCTTTCTCATGGACTCTCCATAAGATTAAGCAAAAAATAACTTACTCAATTTCATATCAAGGCAATGATGAGCTGCAGCATCTTCAAATGCCATAAAGACCATCTTTTCTAAATCTATATTGGACGACCACGGTTACAATTATATGTACCAGCACCATTTCGGTCAGAGCTCAGATTAATACCACACTGGTCTACAACGGTGTATTGAGTGTCGATACATCGGTTTGTACCAAGTTTCAAAAAAAACCTGAAAAAAAAAAAAAAAGAGTACAAGGCATGTACTGTGCTGTACCGGATGTTATAGGTCCTATATCCGATGCTACAGGCCCTATACCGAGCATATCGGGTGGTACAAGTCTTGTCTCGAATGGTATAGGCCTATACCAGGTCGGTTTACCCTGATCCATGTAACAGTAAGCTAGCAAACTGGTAAATTCCGCTCATGCCATATCATACCGGGTGGTATTGGAAACCTTGGCCCTAACCTATACCACTCTAAAGAATAATTCCAATTATACAAAAATATAAATGTAGTTCCCATGTTAACATCTAGGACAATAAAGCTTTAGAGGCCTATTCCAAAAGAGTACTAAGAGCATAGAGTTTTGAGGAAATAACTGAGCAGATAGTTACAAAGCATGGTAATGTTAGTTATTAAAGACCTATCCAACCAAAAAAAAAAGAGCATAGTTGTCGACCCACAGAAACTTACAAACATTTAAAACCACTTAATAGGTAAAGAGGGGTGATGTAATACCTAAATCTTCTTTTTGAATGAGATACAACATTTTCTTCTTTGTTTGGGCCTTCCTGCAAATGTATAAACATGTACAGTTGTCAAGGAATACAAAAGAACTAACAAGAACATCAAAACCTTTAATGCTGCTTCCATTAGAGATCTGATCCACCTAGCTGCTTCTTCTGAGCTTCTAGCACCCAACTGCAGGATTTGGCCATTTTTAATATCCATAAGAATAAAAAAGCAAAAAAGCTACTACCAGAAAGCCTTTCAAAGTAAGTAAAATTCCAGCATACCTTAAGTTGATCTTTGTGATTAGAGGCATTATAAAGCGTAAATATATACAAGACCTGAAAAAGTACCAACAAAGCTATAACTAGGTGATGAAATTGGTAACAGTGGCAATTATCACATAACTATATTGATGGAATAAATGAATCTAGACTGCAAAATGAGTCAGGTATATGCTGTACATTTCTATGCAAAATATCTCTCCCATTATCAGTGATGCGTATGGAGGAGTCAACCACTGCACTCCTACTAGGTTCCTGAGAAAACAAAGAATATTCACAAAAATCACAATTCCATGCATTTGAGCACAACATATGAGAAAAATAATATTCAGTTATTTCAACAAAATTCAGCAGATAAAACAGCACCACTCCAAGTTGCCAACAAATTATTGGACAAAAAACATCAATCAAAATCTTTGCAACATTATCATGTAGATTCAGCCAGTGTACTGAATAGTAAGAATCAAAGTTACCATATGGAGATTACCAAAAGAAAAATAATTAATTCATAGACAACAAGTTATTTTGTGATCCATGCTAAAACAAAGGTACTTCAGGATCCAAGATTCGGACCACATGTGAGTCTAATAATACTTTATCAGGCAACTAAGATTGTCTTGAATAGGCAAGAAACGGGTGTAGGTTCAGGACATCTAATTTTCACATTAGCTGGGATCAGCATCAAGATTTCCAGTACCAGACCAAGAAAAAACATGCTAAACCACACTACGACAAGTGGATATCACATATTACTGTCCTGATCTGTCACATTCTTACAATTAGGACAATTTATGCAAATTGCTTCCTGTCCTCTTGACCAAAAACAATTCTGTTTACACTTGGTTTACCTGCAAGTTTGTAATGTCCTTATAAAATAAATATCGGGGCTCTTTATCTATGTATCGATGCAGAATTGATCAAGAGTTGGACGAGTTTGCAGCTATACAAATAGCACAAAAGAAGAAAAGGAAGAAACAAACAAACAAAAAAATGATCCATGGTTTTGACCATTGATTTCAACTAGAAACTCCTGGCATGTTGAAAAGTTATTATGTCTGAACTGCATCATGCAGATCCTGTTTAATCACCCATCCACTTGCCCTCTCATAAATCACACAACGTCCATGAGGAGTGACTGAGATGAAGAAATAAACTATGAGTGCATCCTTCTTGGGGGTCATTTCACATAAGATGAGCAACAATACCATTAAGACTTGATCCCCCCCATTCATAATACCGTGCCCATCACAAAAATGTAAAGGCCTGTTTAGTTTTGTTATCAAACAACAACTTTCTATTTAAAAATTTAACAAAAATTCATAGAGGAAATCTGCTTTTAGTTTTCTTTCCTGAAGACCGACCGTATCACAAAATTCTAAATTAGCAATAATTCGGCAGCATCTCTTTTAGACTTTTTATTATGCTTATCGAATTTTCCTCAACCTCGACCAAGACTTGTTTAATACACTCATCGTCGATACCAATCACAAGTCAATCACCGTCCACTGCTTGCCACTATCAGTTGGCTCCCGTAGTCTCTTTCCACCACCCATCATGTCCCCTTAGCACCGAATTCACCTTCTCCCATCACGACCAGGACACATTGTCATAGCCCACAGTCCAACATATAATCTACCACCATCTTTGGTCTCCGCAAAACCCCACGTCACGTGAATCGATTAACGATCTCACGATTGCTGATCTCGCTTTGCTCGAGACAAATTCGGGATAAAACCGACTCAAGCTTCCCCGCCAAGCAAAGAAGCTCCTCTCTTCTCTCTTTCTGATCAACAAGATCGTCGAAACAGCCAAAACAAACCACTAAAGGATTCCATCTTTTCCCCTGAAGAAAGTCAGCCGATGGCTCAAGTAATCAAGAACGGAGCAAGAAAACACAAGCAATGACGGAACGAGAGATCAAGAACAGACCGAGAAACCAACGGCAGAGCCGCCGAGAAGCGATCAGAAATACCTCCCCGTTCGACGTGGGCGCGATCTTGAAGCAATCGAGGGCGTTGCCTCGAAGAACGAAGTACCGCTTCCTCGAGTACTGCAACCCAAGGCGATTGTGCCGGACGAGGTACAGCCACCCCTCCATCCTTCGATCCGCGGCTTCTTCCGAAGAGATCCCCATAGGAGCTGCCTCGCCCACCCTCTTAGAGCTCCGGGACAATGGAAAGCTGCGACCTTTATTTGTGGCTGTTGCTCCAGTATGTTTCCTGCTTTCTTCCGTCGGCTTCTGCTGCTGTCGAGCGAGCCAGCGAGAGGGTGGCAATGTAGTAATCTCGTGTGCTATGGCATGGCGGGCCCGCCTCCAATGAACCAATCGGAGTGAGGTGAATCGGATGGGGGGACGAACCAAATGAGCCAAAAGATTACAAACCCCCTCTCTCCCTGTAAAGTTTCAAAGCACATTCAGCCAACCCATCTGTCCCCCCCCCCTCTCTCTCTCTCTCTCTCTCTCTCTCTCTCTGTGTTGGGGATAATATATTATTAAATTAATCCTAAAAAACTTTATTTTCAGTAATTTCAGAAACATACAATCAATCAGTTATCAAATCTTCTTTCATCAATTATCGTCTGAAAAAAAAAAGCACAAAAATAAGATCATGTTCTTTTTTTCTCTCTCTCTCTCTCTCCTCTTAGTTATGCTATATTCTGACTCTCTGTTCATGTCAAACCCATATTCATGAGGGAAACATTTGGTTGTCTGAAAAAGAAAATAAAAAGATGAAATTGTGGAGTAGCCCACAGTCAAACTTAGGTCAATCACTCAACACCAAACTCTCTGCAATTTGGGAATAAAAATTAGCTTAAGTTTGGATCTGATTTATGGAGTTGGAATTATCATATGTTTTAGTCTTAGCATACGTCTTATTTTACACTTAACGAAAGATATTACTAAACCCCAATATGAGAAAAGTGGCTTAACCGATAGAGAATCGCTCACAAATAAGAAATTATATAATTATATTTCTATACGATTTTGAGATAATCATCTTAGATTTATGAGCATGATGATGAGAGGAAAATCAAACTCTCCTCGATCCTATAAATATATAACATTATTCATCTTCAAGAAATATGATATAAATTATTCTAACACATATTCACATCATTAATAATCCACCGTGAGATCATTTCAAAGGGTCCATAGCCTAATAAAAGTTAGAATGATAATAAGAGTTAGAAGCAATTCCCATTGGCACATCAATAGTACCCTTTGGAATGGTAGGAAGGGATCATAAAATTTGTGTCACCCATCTCAATTATTTTCACAGCCATCCATAGAAGGTTTGTTTGTGACAGATGACTTCCCCAATTTATTAGGTGCTATTAGAGTCAAGATTTTTTCACTATAGAATATATATATATACAAAATTCAAAAAAGAACATAAAGAGTAGTATTGCTAATTTTCCTGGAAGGACTAGCAGCATAATAATAATAATAATAATAATAATAATAATAATAATAATAATAGTTTTGAAATTGGAAGTAAAATAGACACCCTTGAAAATGCTACATTTAATCCTATAAATAAATAAAATTTGTAGGAATCCCGAATCCCTTCGATTAAGAATAATAGAAGGGTGTTTTAGGCACTTCAAATTTTACTTTCTAAAGCTCACTGGTAACCACAGTTTGTGAGTGATGACTTGACTTTACAGGCCAAATGGTAACATCATTTACGTGTAGAAGGATTTAAATACTTGAAAGGATATATACATGGCATTAATATTTTGATAGATACATACATACATATATATATATATATATATATATATATATATATATATATATATATATATATATATATATATATATATATATGTCTTAAATCTCTACTAATTATTATTTTTATGGGATGGTGTTCATCATGTATTGAAAATTTACTGGAGGGTCATCTTTTTTATAAATGGATAAATATATCGTTGATTA
Organism: Musa balbisiana; assembly: GCA_004837865.1. Lineage (NCBI taxonomy): Eukaryota > Viridiplantae > Streptophyta > Magnoliopsida > Zingiberales > Musaceae > Musa > Musa balbisiana. Next base: position 2,772,343 of record CM017192.1, on the reverse strand, counting down.
TTATATGGTTTATATCAATCTTCTCCTATTTCTATATTCTTTACGTCTCACCTTCCTTACCCCTCGTTGTCTATTCTTCTTTCGTCGTCGCTCAAACTTTCATCTTCTCCTCGATTGCTCCGTCCTTTCTTCGTTTTTCTCTTCCTCCTATGTCACTCCTTCATCTCTTCTTTCGATCATTTCTTTCAAGGATAAAGAAGATTGAGAGAGAAGATAAGGAAACAACAGAGGGAAGACCCTCGATTAACCTGAATCAGTTCACTGATTTGAATCGATTCAAGAAATTTTAAAAAAATGATTGAAATATAAACTAGAATTTAAGAAAACGCTAATAAATTCTCGGTAAAATAACACCAAAAAATCAAACTAGTGAGAATTTTTTAGATAAATTATCCTAAAATAATTAAGAAAACACGCCTCCTCCTATATAAAACTCTGAGTCAAGATGGCAGCCATTTGATCGACTCTGATCGAATCAATGATTAACCCGAAATTTTCTGCTCAATTGACATATTAATTTTAGGAGAAGAGATACAGAAGCAAATGCGAAGGTTTCTTGCAACTCTTCCTGCGTCGAGGCAACCATCAACCTTTGAGCTAGAATGTGATTGCCAAAGTTAAACTCATACTATGTTGGTATGTGTGCACCAACTCACCATTAATTAGGCTGGCAAGCTTTATCCTTCCACACCACATGACATATATAATGATGTTTGAGATACTTAAGCTCACAGAGAATAATCACTTTGGAAATCAACACTTGCAATACAAGCCAAACATCAGCTTTCTCTATTCAACATTTTCTTCAAAGAGAACAGACACATACTTACGATTTCGATTCAAATGGTAAAATTTTGTAGTTCTATGATCTATAAACAAAGTATTTCCACGACTAATTTGATTTTGAATAACCGAGAAAATAATATCCCATTAAGCCTTTGGAAGGCATTTATCATATCCAGGCAGCATCTAGAATTGAACTGGGAGTGTAGTCAAGAATGCCAAAGGATAGGGTGAAGTGGATTTACCAAAAAGAGAACACCAAGGTGGAAGCTTCTCGAGAACACTCTCGACTTCCGGTGTGATTTTGCTCACGTCGGTTCGGAGTTTCAAGAGCAGAGGAGAGGCTCCTGATTCATACGATTTTTGTGATTGATGTGTCGTGTTGCTCAACCAGAAGACATTCAAATGGAATTTTGTCGGAGAATTCTTTCCACCAGAAAACTGGATAAAATGCCATCCATCAACCTCACTCTTGTCGCCTAGTGGTACCAGTTCTTCTGAGTCAGCTGTTCATGCACACATTTCCACAGCGGTTAGTGATGCAAATACAGTTGACTGAGAACATAACTATCTGAACTGCTTAATCCTTTCACCATATAACAAAGTAAGTAGATGTTATGGATTGAAGGTGCTAATATAGGTAGTGCGAGATAAACAGCCATCTAAGATGGATTCTTCATAGGGTTCCTTCTGAGTTGTCAGGTCACATAAGAATAAAGGATAAACAGTGTCTCTGTTATTGTTCATCTACTGTAAAAGTTCATCAATAACAAGAAAATAAAGAGCTGGTATTTTCATGAAAGATCATACTCACATGTAGCAAATTGCTCAAGTAATAAACTACTGCAAACAAAGATTTAATAAAAATTGCACTTTTGGAAATAAACTCAGTAAGAGATGTGCTGATAACTTTCATTCTAATGCAAACTGATCTATATCAAGACTTTTGTTTTCAAATGATAAGTGACGAAGGTGGAATTCGAGCTCAGGATCTTACACTAAACTGTTAAAGTCTAATATCAAGGTTTCAAATGCCTGTTGGGCTGATCCATATTGACTGGTATTTTATTGATCCAACCAAACAAACCATGCCATATAGGCCGGCACTGGTTGGTATTTCTTTTTTTTTCTTCTTTTGTTTTTTTCCCATGATACCAAGTGGTTCACGTCGAAAAACCATTCAATATACCAAGTTTGCTATCCATTTTTTCAATGTAATAATACAAAAAATCTAGCATGATCATATAAAATATATAGTGTTTTGCTCATTTTATCTTCCAAAGAATTATATAACAGATTTGGCAAAGCCTTTAAAAGCACAAGTATCAGTATAAACTATTTTATACCCCAATCAGAAAGACTTAGCTGATGCTACTGGCCTCTATTAAACTGCTCCTTACCTTCGAATGTGAAGTCTCTGATTTCTTCCCTATTGATTGCAAGCGACCAGCGTTTTGAAAATTTGGTGTCAATAAATATTCTTGTTTTTCTGGCTCCTGATGCAATAGAATCATGTTCAACATGGACTATGGGAATGTCTGATTTACTCCATCCACTTCGCGAATCCTTGGAACTCCAACAGCCATATTTCACAGTAAAAGAAACAAAATCAATAGTTTTATTCCATCCACAAGTGAATTCTTCATCCTTCAAATTCTTCACTTCCTCTGTCAACTTTCCAGGAGTCAAAGAAGATAAGGAAATGAAAGATGATGCATCCTGATTTTCAGAGTTTCCTTTTGTTTTCACTACATGCACAACCTGACACATAATCACAATTAGCAGAAAAGTGATAACTACAAGTTGCACAAGTGAAAAGGAACATTTTATTCTACTAGGTTGTACCACAGTTGAACTTACACAAAAAGAAGAAGATAAGTACTGTAATACTAGGTGGAAGTTAACAATTAGTTAAAAACAGAATACTCTGTCATGCTGACTCATGGTATAGATGAAAAGACTTGAGATAGTATCAGCATGTGTCATTCTGAACTGTGGTAGAGGTGCCAATACATGGCTGAACTAATTTTTGGCATGTGAATACTGGCATAGCAGTGAGTCAATGGGCATCGTATTAGAGCATCATGTACTAAAAATGATGTTGGCAGACCCCGTGCCATACAACAAGAATCCTTGGGTTGACCACAGTGCATCAGTTGATCAGAAGATGAAAGAAAATAACATTATATTTTCCTAGCAATTTAAAGGGCTTTTAATTTTAAGATAAAACCAGCTTTTGTAGTCTCTTTGTAAATGGCATTGATGGTCACATCTTGTTGGTGTTTATAGTGTCGTGGTAACTCCTAGACAAGTGGATTTGACATTGACCTTAAAGAGAAGTAGAGAACCTATAGTGGTGCCACTGGAGTGTTCCTCCAAAGAAATCAGCTTAAGAACCTACTTCTATTTCATTCTTCTCACAAAGGACCCTTTACTCCTTTCTAATATTTCACATACCAAAAAATGTCTAGGATTAAGAAAAAGTTAGCCCCACACTAATACTTGAAATCAAGGATTTTAATTTCGAATGATACCGCCCGTACCGAGTGGTACGTACTGGTCCACCAGCAGACCGGTACACGGACCGCTCGCTACCGGACGATACCGTTGATCTAGCCCCGTATCAGACGATACGAGGCTATATCACCCGAAAAAGGTCAGTAACGGTCGATTAAGACCATCGTCGCCCACTACCGGGCGGTATCAACTTGGCTGTGGAGAGGGAAGAAGAAACGTCAAGGGAGAAGAGGGAGAAGGCGCTCGAAGAGGGAGAATCGGGAGAACCTCGACGCTTCCTGATTCAACGTCACCCTCCCTCAACGATCCGATCCAAGAGGTAACGGAGAGGCGATGGCTCGACTTCTTCTTCGTCGCCTTCTTCATCGAACGCCACAGATGAGGAGAAGACTGCGTCTTCTCCTCATCTAACGCGACAAGGAGATGAAAAGGAGGCGACATTACCAAGGCAGCATACGCCTCCTTTTTCTTATTTTATATATACATATATATATATATATATACACCGAACAGTACACCCTGGCATACCGCTCGGTATGCTTGTACCATGTCGTATCGAGCAAAGCTCAAAACACTGGTACAGTACGAAATTAAGAACCTTGCTTGAAATATTTTTGGATCATCAAGTCTTGACTCTAGCAGTTCACACATAATCATAACAGCATACTTAGAGATTGATAATTTAGGATGACGTCAAATTCCTTGACTGAGCTTAGATTTGTTCATGCTTCACTATAAACTAATCCCAAATAATTTTTTATCAAGCTCAAAGTGTCGCACAGTTCAAGAGCTTAAATGAAATAACTTTAAAAGGATGAACATGAGTATATTAATAAACAGTAATCTTTTATGTAACCAAGCTTGGTTAAAGCAAATCTAAAGCACAAAATCAAATTGAAAGCCTAATTCAAACCTCTGTCATATATTCATGCAAACATTTGACATTATATTTCAACTAGGAAGAACAGTATTTTGAGCTTCTAAAAGATAAGCCTAATAGCGTGAGAAGCACTACCCTTCTAGAGATTGGTTCTGGTGCTTCCCTCAAGTTACAGTCTGGCAAGGAAATTTTAGAAGTATGGAATACAGAAAATGCACAAGATGGTTTAGCTGGTAAAGATGTCATTTATGTGAACCTAATAATTAGAAAGTTCACAATGGCTCTGGATTTTCAGTACTTCAAAAATTAAAATGAAGAAAGACGTCAAAAATCTTGCCTTGTTACTCACTATTCTTTATACTGTTTATCTTTAGAGAAGGAAAAAAGATTGATTTACTTAAACGTGAACATAAGAGCTTGTAGATATAGGATTTTTTAATTAATTTTGTAGAAAATTCTTTTACATGTCTGGAAGGATAGAATTTCCTCCGGAGGTTAGGGCTCCTTTTCGTTCTAAGTAGGATTTACACTAATGATCTGCTACAGGTGCGAAGACTTAACAAACCTCTTATTAGAATATGTCATGTCTTGCCAAACCGATGAGAAACAATAGTCATTTATCTATATATGTATTTTTCAACTTTCTTAAAAAAATTAAAACTAAAATGTGTAAGTAATCAGAGAGCAGTGGGTTTAAATATGAACTATGATAAGCTCTAAACAAAAGTTTTGGGGCTATGTAAGAAAAGAGATTGAAGTGTTTAGTGCTAGTTTACATTGATTTGTTTGTTTAGCCAAACAGATAATGTAAAATAGATATTTGATGCTTTTGAATTAACTAAGGATATTACTTTCTAGTTTCTACAAAGCTTAATAGAGAAAAAAGATCCAAATAGTCAACCCCAAGTAGTTGAAATATTATGGCTTGTTTGTTGCTATTACCACTTAATTAGATACTGCTGAAAGCCAGAATAGTCATAATACAACTTCAGCATTGTGTTTATGCCAAAAGAAAGAAATATAAGATTCCTTCCATGTAAGCCAGACTAATATACCAAACTTTTGTTGTATAGGGTTTAAAGGAGCAAAAAAATTGTGAAGTTAGTTTTCACAGTTTCCCTTTGCTTGTTATAAAAAATATACCCCTTGTCTACTTTGTTTAAATTTCATACATCAACTAGATAAAGGTTAAACCAACATCATTAATAGGATCCAATCAAGCAAGCGTATTGTAAGGGTTAATCATCATGACCATTGAAAACCCAAAGTGAATAAAAATGCGCAGAAAGTAGCTTACATTGACAGCCCGAGAAATGTCTTCTGTAAACGTTGGGAGAATGCCAGTTGATACTGCAGCCAGTGCAAGGGCAAGCAGCATAAGCATTGAAAAGATCATTGGTCCTTTTGCACCTACATATAGTCGTCATAATTAAGTCCATGTTTGCAAAACAAGTTCAGAACCACCACAAAAGTAGTTTGTATGCTATAGTGCCATTTAGTCTTTGTTGGTATAGTACTGGAAATGTAAATTTAAAAAGGACTCAAACTAGTTATGAACATAACTGTCTCTCTCATCCACTGATTCTTGAACTATGCTGAACTTAGTTTGGCGATATCATAGAAAGGTTTGGAATGATCAAAAACCAAAGTAAAATTAAATGTTTAAGTGTCTTGCTAGATAACCAAATTTATTTCAGTGAGCTATTCAAGAAGAGACAGCTGACTAAGCCATCCTAGCCAGCCTGGCTTGCTCCATGGAATCAACAGGATACATTTTGTTAAAGTGCAGTTTTAAGTTTTAACTATTAAGTGTGGAAGAGAAGCCTTGCTTAAGATTTCATCTCCTCTGACAATTCATTTCTTGAGCACGGAGATTAACTTGGGATAGCTTAGCCATGATGATACCTTGGTTGATCTGAGAAGCTAGGAATACAAAAACTTTTAAAGACCAGGTCACTAATGCTAAGGCTATCATTAGATCTACTGATCTACTGCTTAAAAGTTGGAAATCCAAAGACAATGTTAAACATTTCACTTTCTTTACTGTACCTTATAAATCGTGTTGTAAATTGATGCCTGATGCCTGCTGGGCTGCAGCTTTTTGTTGCTGCCTTTTCTTACTGCTCATTTTCTTTCCATCATGTAACTTTCAGTTAGTGAAATTAGTTTGGATAGCCCCTATCTATCTGTTGCCTTAAAAAATAATAAAACATAATTCAATTGTTAAAGCTGAATGTATAGTCCTTATCTATCTGTTGTCTGAATAGATAATACAACATATCAATCAGTTAATTTGTTGAAGATGAATGTATAGTCCCTATTTATCTGCTACCTGAAAAGATAATAAAATATATCAATCATTTAATTGTTAAAGCTAATTACAAGGTTAACCATGCATGTCAACAAGGTAGTAACAAAAAAGGTAAGCGAATAAGGTCCAAAGGGAAGTCCTCTGCATGATAATTTTATGCAGGAGAAGAATAGAAATCATAGTTTATGCAATTAGAACTAAGAAAGATAAATAACTACCTGAGAGATGAATATATGAAAGCAGGTAAACCAGCATAAGACAAACAATTGCTGAAACAAATACAGCAACTATGACATTGCCAAGCCATTCAGGTCTGCTACCTGGGTTCCTGCATGTCAATCATAAGACAATTAAAATGTTTATAAAAGTGAGAGAAGATTCAAAAAGTATATAACAAATAAGTGTTCCAATGTTATTATAATTAATTCACAATAGAAAGAAAAGGAATCCAAGAGACAGATATCCAGTTGAAACCAAGGAATTCAATTTTGTGTACCAAATGTAGATAACACCATAGCCGGACCGGTATAGGTCAGATCCATGCTGATATAACAACACACTATAATTCTTTTAAAGAAAATGCTCCTAAAGATAGGGATGTTGAAATTTTACCTTTCTGACCGGACAATGGTTCCAACTAATATGCCAACCAATCGAATCATCATCCCAGAAGAGAACAGAATAGGCATTGCTAAACCCAAAATCAGTGTCACAATTTTGAGCTGCTTTGGTGATCGTAATGGGGATAATGTTGCTTCCATCAAACCATCTAAGAAAACAAAGACACAATATCTAAATACAGTGAATAATATAAGTTTAAGGGGCTTAAGAGTTCTTAGACTTACAAGCAAAAGCTGGTGAAACTAACCAAACAAGGGCCACAAAGGAGGACCCAACCTTGTAGAAGTTGCCAATTATAAGAAGCATTAGCCACTGAATAAAACCAGCTTTGAAAAGCCACCTTTCGGTCTCCAACTTTATTAAATTTTCCAGAGTGTTGGATGCTACTGTAGGCACTCTTTTGGAAAAAGTGCTTCTCAAATACCTACTGATGCAAAGAAAGCCCAGATGTTGACCAATCAATGCCCCAAGTACTGCAGGTGCGCCGAATAAGCCAATAACTAGCCATGGGTTTGCAATATATGGTACAGGCGAGGTTGATATCAAGGGTATGAGAAAAGAAACCATTATTGATAAGCTTAGAGAACAAATCCACATGAGCAAAATGCTAAAACACGATAATCCAAATGTTATAGCACCATGATAACCACCCATAATAAGAGATGTTGTCCATATAAGAAGTGATTGCAATATCACTGAGTTATGCAGCATTGTTGCAAGTCGCTGCGAGTAGACAACCATGTATGTACCCTACAGAGTTTTCCAATTTAAGTATCGAAGTCAATTAGAAATATGAAAATTATGTAACCCCAAACACACCAATGTTCAAGATGATCAAATGTGACTTAATTTAAAACATTTTGGCATAAGAGATAAATATAAATTTTATATCAAAGATGAATTATCAATAAAAAGGTTTATAAATCTCATAAGAGACATACTTTTGTCATCTTTACCACACAGAGCAACTAGAATCAGGGCCTAATCATTTTGAATATAAGTTGAACTGGTGTTTACCCATTCTTAAACAAAGCTTCCAAAACAAATGTATTTATTGTGAAATCTCCATCTTGACTGTCATCAGAAGATCAACACTCAAGGAAAAATTCCTTCGAAGAAGCATTCACAAAGCATCCGCCAAGCGTACCAAAAATACCCCTTGTCAATGATTATTCAGAACTTCAGATACTTTAAGAGATGCACATATGACAAATGTTCAAAGAGTACAAGACCCTGAGTTTTTAAAAAGAGTGATAAGTGACAACTGTCTTTCTGAGTATTTCCAATTGACAGTTTAACTAAAAGTTTTCATGGCTATACTAACAAAATAAGCTTTCATTTGATATACATCAAAAGACATCCCAAAACAAAATGTTAAAATGTTATCTAGTATATAGAGGACCTTTATTTTTCTTGGTTCACTAGTATATGGAGGACTGTTAGGGAAGTGAGCCATTAATGAGAAACTGCAAGACCAACACTAAAAGGACCAACCAAATAGATCATTTTTTAGATAAATTAGGTTAAAGGCTGGAAAATCACTCAATGTGCATGAATTTACAGGAAGCTTTAAGTAATAATTTACCGTACCAGGATATCAAAAAAGATAGATTGGCTTTGAACAATGCCATCCTTTTTCACTTCCATTTTATTTTGGAGATTTGTTGACATAGCAGATTGAATTAGAAATGCCAGCATGTTTTCTCCCAGATGTTGAAGAGATCCTGGTTTCAAAAGCTTCAATTTGTCATTCTGCATAGATTGTTATAGAAAAATATTAGTAACTCATATTTGAATTGAAAAATATTACCCTAGACTGTTGGTAAAAGATAAAAATGGTCCAATACACTAATCCTAATTACATGGACTACAGAGAAAGAAGGTCTATTAATTTTATAATCCTAGTACCAATTTTACTAACATAAGTTGTGATACCTTTTTTATGAACATAAAGTTTGGGATTAGACTCTAAATGCACAAAGTGCTTCAGCTCCTGTGTCAAATAATATAACTACATAAGTATATTTGATAACTCCAATGGAAGTTCCACCAAGACTCCAATGCTTAAAAAATCTCAACATGGCATCAGAACTCAGTAATCCAAATGATATATTACATGAGCAAAGCCAATTGGCAATCACTGTGTCTGGATTGAAGATCAAAACTTGGGTCAAAATTTAATATAAACTATGTGAAATTAAACAGGGGCTGTGCTGCAAGCCTGCAACAAGTGATGCAAACAAGTGAACCACCTACTCATGATTACAAGTCAACCCTCAAAAAGTAAAAGAACATGATTGAATTACACACGAACATGTTAACCCTTAAAGGGTAAGGGGAAGATGATCAAACCACACATGCAGGAGGAAGAAGTTATGAAAGAAAATACATGTGTGAAACTGGAGTGAGGATTAGTCACACACTGCTAAGAGATAAAAGAGTCAGATTTCATATATGTGAGTTGACCCACTACATAGCAGGTTAAATTTTTAAATGGAATTAGTGTTCAACCACTTTGTATTGTAGCCCAGACCAATTTGACCTAAATATGAATATGTTAAGATAATGATTTCAAATACTAATCATACTTACTCTACAAAGTAATAACAGCATGATCAAATCAATTAGTTGCCAAAAGAAATTGCAAAATGAAAAAGAAGAAGACAAAGTTCATTTGACAAGTTTGCTTGTGAAAATGTAATAATTGTACTCAATGAATAGCTGAAGTTTTTTTGTCGAAAAATTGAACCTTCTATCAGACCGACTATAAGTCAAGAGAAACATAAAAGGCAAGAATCGAAATAGCAATTATTTAATTGTTCAAATAATTGAACTATAAAACGACCTAAATACCGCAAATGCAACCACCTGTTATCTTGTACGACATCAAATATCATGCTCCTAGTTTCATGGTAGGTAGTAAATGAAAAAAAAATAAAATCAAACCCAAGTAGAAATAACTGGTGCTGACATCTAGACTTTGTATTGTATTAGTGACAGTGGAGGAAACTATGATGTTACTTACCATTAGACCAACATATTTCCAGTGAAGTTGCATCTTACTCTGCAACTAGCAAGTCAAATTTATTTCATGACATGAACAAATATTAAAATCTCAGTTGGGGACCAACACCATTCAGCAGCCAAACAAGTATGGTATATGTACCATACAGTTTCCAGTGGATCAATATGAGTTGGTATTGGCTGAACCACTACAAATAGAGTGAAAGAAAGAGAAGAGCAAGGTTCATCTTACCGGCCCGTACTAGTGTACCGACTGGCCAACGGTATGGTACATACCGCTTCATACCAACATATCGTGTGTTGGTATGGAGAGGCATAGTGATGCCACAAAAAAATGACCAAAAATAACTCCAAAATTCCTGAAAATTAGAAAAAAAAAATAGATTAGGATTTTTAAGTTGAAAATAAATATAATTTTAGCAAAAATAATCTAAGTTAGGAAAGAATAATGGTACATATCTTTTTCGGACTTTAAAAAGTACCTTTGTGGTATGTTCTGGATTGTCCTTCCATTAATATTGAATTATCTTAAAAAAAATGATTTGAATTGTTATATTATTTGTTAAACAACTTAAACCTTAATATTTAAATGAATCAAGTAATCGATCGATGGATATACATAGTTCTACCACCAAAAATAACGACGGGACTCCACGAGCGATGGATCGGAGTTTTCGATCCTCTATATTTGTATATCAATTTGATGTATTTGTCGAACCCACTCTCGAAATTGATCCCACGACACAATATACTGATACACCGTATGTCATTGGTGCATCAATATAATGATAGTCGTAGTTTGATTGTCGTAAACTACATGTTTCTGAGACGGCTCCTCAAGCAAGTACGATTATGGCATGTAATGGTGCGAAATATCAAGAATATCGGAACTTCTACTTTTGCCACTGATCTACTGCTCTATATCATAAGATCGATCACAGTATTGCTACTCAGAGAAGATAAGTTAAAGAGAGTGAAAGGGAAGATAATATGGTGTAGAAAGGGTTTAAAAACCCTTAAATCTCGTTCAAACGATCAAATGGACCGTTTGAATTCAACAAATCCCAGCCATTGATCGGTATCAATTGAAATTCGACTATTACCAATCAATACATGTCGATAATGGTCGGATTTCGACCATTCTGGCTAATACAAACCCCATATCGGGTAATACGAGGCCCCCTGTTATGGAATGCCCAGTACAGGGCAGTCCACATGTCGATCCCTTATTGGACCAGTACGTACTGTCTGTACCACCCGATACAAATCAGCATGGTGAACCATAGAGGAGAGGAGGCAAAGGAGGATAAGGTATGATACAAAACTATGTGATGAGAAGACGGTGACATGGTGATGTGGAGTGGCAGAAGAGTGGCAGCAGCAGGGAAATTGAGTGGAAGGAGAAGAATTAAAGCAAAAGAGAGAAAAAGTAGACGAGTTTAAAAAGGTAACATAGGTACCAATATTGAAAGATAGGCTTGTCACCTGGTACAATTTAGATATCAGTCAGCTTATCATATACTAAGCTCAATGTGATAACCTTATCAGACAGCTAAATTCTGGATCAGGAAAAATTGCCCGGTCCATGTACCGATCAGCCATCAGACTGATAAAGTCTTATTTGTACCAGACCAATACAGTTGAAGCTTTAATCTTTGGAAATGCCATTGCTGATGTCATCATAAATCATCTAATAGAGATGGGTGCTATCATAGTTTAAAGTGCCAATCAAACCGGTACATACTGACTGGTATATACCAGTACGACCAATGAATCGTCAGCGAACATGCAACTCAGTACCACTTGGTATACCACTCTATTTTACTTCTTAATTAGTTTTTTGGCAATATCAAGTGGTGCATCTTGACATACTGTCTAGGATCTTAGCACTGTATTGTCCAATTGGTGGTTGAGATCATCAGTGACTAGTATTTAAAACCTTTGGTACGGCTACTTTGTCTTGGTACAATTCCAAACAACATTTGGTTTGCCATAATCAAAAGTAAATCTGAGATAACATTAATCATGTTACAAAGAGTCATGTTGTACTACACGAACTACATTATTTACTGTTACTACATTATTCATAAATTCAATCATTTATGAATATTAATAATCCTTGCCCAATATTGACTGAAAATATATTGCTGAAAGTTCTGGCCTGAAGGCTCAGTTTCAAAGTGATATAGGAGCTAATGCTCCCAACGGTCTCTTGACTAAAGAATCCTGAGAAGAACTTCCTCTGAAGGAAACCAAAGAACAGAAGTCTCATGCTTTGTGTGGTACATAATAGAGACACAAAAATCAAATCATGCTGTTAATCTAGTTGAATCTACTCTATGTTCCTTTTAAATCAAAGTGATACGAAAACAAGCTTCACGTGTCAAACTCATAATAAGCAACTTCATAAGCATTATACATGTGACTTATACTGCAGCTCCCATGGATAACCACATTATGTTTGTAAATGGTATCAACATCTAGAAGCTACCGTTCTAGAAAGTAATGATAATGTGTAGCAGACCGACCATCATGAGTAATAAGCAAATTATACAACAGGTATAGAGTCTACAGACAAGGATCTTTAGCCAGCTCTGACATATAAAAAGTCACCCTAAGCATATTTTAACATCATAGAAGTTACTTGACAAATGCACATGCTATACCACTAAAATGGTAATAAACATTCTGTTTACTGGACTGCAGACCAAGATTTTGAGAACCAAGAAACATACCTTTGTATGGTAAATAGCAGTAGCATCTGTATATGCAAAATCAAGTCCAGAAAGACCGCCAACTTCTTCATACACTTGAAAGTCTGTAGCAGATTGTATTGCACCAGAATGAAAGAGATCCTGCAGATCAACAACTTGAACTCAAATTATAAAAAAAAGCAACTGCAAGATGATAACGTGCATGAAAGAAACACTCAGACTAGGTAAAGCAAAAACAACAAAAGGGCAGTTAATATATATGCCTAGAGAATATATATCATAAAGCATCACATTTTTCATGTGAACTATTATAGTTTGTTTATCATGGTAGCTTCTATTCTATTTATTCAAGGTTCTTATGTGCCGTGTTAGAACATTCCTATGGAAGTTTTGTTACTTCCACACCTGTCAATTTGCATGACCTGAAATATCAAATACTAGGTTAAATTGAATAACAAGCATGCTTCTATTTAAAGTTCAAAACCAGTCATCATATCGGTACGGGCTGGTATTTGCTGGTTCGAGTGTGAATTAGTACACGGACAGCCAGTCTTCGCCTGACTTAAGTTCAAAACCGTCAATCATAGTCACATTACCGAGCATACCACCCTAATTAATAATTAAAACCAGGTGCACCCGATGGTAAGCCTACCACCTGGTAACCTATCACTTTCTATTTTTTTACAGTTTTTTGATAATTCATGTGCTCTCTCTTTCCCCTCCCATTGTCTCCCGGATGCAATTTGGATTTCAAAGTCAGATCATTCAATTCATTAAAGCAATCCAATTTCTCAATTTTTCCCAATTGACCTATCATGGTGATATCAAACTGAAAGAATTTTGTGTAATTTTAACGTAGAACAAGAGATCAGGTACAGAAAAGAAAGAAGATAAAATGATGATGACATATTTACAATTCAGCAAAAAAAAATCCTGACCTGTGCAATAACTAGACCAGATGGGTACTTTGAGACCTTGGCATAAGTTTCAATAGCCCATGGCACTGAACCACCCTGTAGATGAGTACAGGTTTCATTCAGTAAACAACTGAACAGATAACAAGCCACGAAGGAGATTGGAGAGGAATAACCCTAGATGCTGAGTAGAAGAGGAACAAAGAAATAAAATGAACCAATAGAAGCTTAAATCCATATATATCAGCTAAGAAGAGGAATAATATTCTATTCAATAACAGCACAATAAGAGTCATTGTGTGTACAAAACCTGAAAAACAATGGATTTTCCACCAATCCCCATAGCTTCCAGATCTACTACAAATCTAATGGTGCTCCTCCATGGATGCTGAAAGAATAATACATAGATCTTATTATGAAGGACTAATATACTTTCTCTTAAAGAAAAGAAAAGTAATTTTATTAAAATGTTCACCTTTCATGAAAACATCAAGCATAAGATTATTCAGCTTCTCAAGTTTTCTTCAGTAAAAAAATTTTATTTTGCTTGTAAAGAGTTACTCATGCATGCCAATGGCCTATTGTTGAAACATAAAGCAACAGGAAGGCTAGAATTCAGATTATAAAAATTTAAAATCAGGAATAGACCACAGAAAAATATTAACGATGTCTTGCAGCTGCACTTCCTCAAGGATTGCATGCTGCAACAAGATCAAGTCGGCATGCATCTTTCCAGTGATTGTAGCAGTAAGAATATGACACCACTTCATTAGTCTAGCACTAAAGCCCATGCTGATTCATGCCAACAACAGATACATATATCAAAACCAAAAATTTGGCTATAATTTATTTGCTAAACAGAAAAGAAAGTAGAGTGGAATGAGAGTAGCCCAAAGCAGATATTAATGATGCTTTATAGGTGCACTATATGAGGGATTCCATGTTGCAATCATTCCAGACTGTTCATGCAGGCATGTACTTTGCTGCTAAAACTTGGCTTCGTGCGGTACCAACGGCATGCAACCAATAATTTGACATAGAGCCTTATGCCTAACCAAAGTCAGTAAGGAGCACAAATGTAAAGGCCTTCACGTTTAGTAGGAATATATTTTATAGGAAAGAAAAAGAAACTTCTATTTTACATATCAATGTTATAGAGTTAAAGATCAATGCGTTGCTGCAGATAGAACACATACATAAACCAACGCCTGGCTGAGCACCTTGTAGTTTACTTCATACCATACATCAATCAACACTTAGAAATTAGAATCCTGAACCTTTTTTACCTAAGGACCTTGTAGTGTAAAGATCACTTACTTTACAGATCTCTGTTGTTATTAATTGATGTTAGTAATGCAACTGTCCTATAAAATGGTTTATTAAACTACTTTAGTTTAAGCATTCTCTACATAATTTTTCCATTTAATTTGGAAAATCAAATTTTAACTACAAAAATATAAATAAGTATTATAATTGCATACATCGCTGAAACGAGTTAGTGTCATAATTTATTAATTAACCCAATTTATTATGCACATCTTTTCTCTATTTTTAGCATAGGTGAATATAAGAAAAAGAAAGTCAACTGTGTTCTCATTTTCCAAGGAAATGCTACTCAGATGAAAATGCTGTACTCCACTTTACTAACTGAAATTTATTTTCCACAATTTTCTTCCACGACATCACTCACTATATGTACAATATCTCTCATAATATTTGATTTATCTAAGGACTATCTGAGGAGGCTGATGGTTCCTTATCACCAAGATATTCATCACTTATAAGCCAGGTTTAAATTTAAAAAAATGGAGGAATTTGTTCATGGAAACCCAAAAAAGAACCACTTGCAAAGGAACAAACAATGACAATATTACATCATGTTCCACTTCTTTCGAATGAGATCCCTAATCCAGATATATAATGAAAATAATTGCTTAAACCAAATAAAGCTCTCTCCTAACCTGTGTTATAAAGCTGTGAGCACCATTAAGGCCCTCTTCCTCTCCAGTATTAAAAAGAAAAATGACACCATTCTTAAATCCATGAGCCCATTGAGCAATTCCTCGAGCAAGTTCTAACATAACTCCCACACATGAGCTGCAGTCACCAGCTCCTTGCCTGAAAAAAGAAAAGAAATGATCCTTCTATTGGAAAACTATAGCAAATGAGATTAATCTACATATTCAAATTCTGGAAATAAGACAATCATTTTCTTTGTGGTGTACCTTTTACATTATTAAACAATCTTATGATATTGCAAGAGAAATCCTCCCCGGTCGGCAAGTAACTAATGTGACTTATCATAGTGCTGACATGAAGAGCTAGAACTATATTGTTATAAGTTGCATTGCATGAACTACTACTCGTATGTTATAGGTAATTAGGTACATCCCTTATTCATTTTGCAGAGATCACAAAGAATGAAAATTCTAGTGTTTGTATATCTCATTAGTTTGTTTCTTCTATTGCTTGATAACATGCCATGATAGGTTATACTGTTATAGAACTAAGTAGTATCATAAAAACACAGGTAAAAAGCTTACGATGAGAAAACTGTGTCAATGTGTGAGGAAACCAGAATAACATTATCTTCTGCTTCAGGCAGGTACTTAGGCAAGATTCTCAAGACAACATGCTTCAGATCTGAATATACAAGTGTTTTCCCCTTGAAGAGACCTTTGGAGAGATTATTTGCGGCAGTCTCCGCACGGAAGAGATCCACATGAACATCAACCTCCCAATGAGCTGTCTTCTGAATCTTCTCTGCTGCTGCAAAAACATACTATTGGAGAAGAATATCATAAAGCCCTACCATCAACGCATGGCTAAATGACAAAGACAGATATGCAGAAATGAAGGAAGATAGGCAGCATATGAAGTCATAACCATATCATTGTAATTCTTTATAAGTTTAATGCAATGATGACAACATCAACTTTTAGGAGTCATTACATAATTAAACAATTAAAAACCCCAAAATAAGTAATATAGAAGTGTCTGTATTAATTTCCAGTACAAACCATGATTAGCAAATACAAGCATGACCTTTAAATTATGGCGCTTTAATACACTCCCTTAACTGCTGCGTAACCATCACTCCCCTGATTGCTGTGCCTTGCTGGACCTCTGCCATCCCGCCAACCACTTGCCACCATCACTGGTGTGAACCCCCAGGTGGTAAAACGAAACAGGTGAGAGAGTGAGTGCTGGCCAACCAGTGGAACAACAGAAACCAAAGTTTAGGTTCAATTTTGGTTCATCTTAGTCCTAATATCAGTTTATATTTTCGTTCCAGTTCTGATGTCCAAAAAAATGAACCCAAGATGACACCTGGACTGAGCCAACTGAATAGGGCCCTGCCCGAATAGACACCTAAATAGAGCCATACCGAATAGAGCCATCCTTATGTTCACATCAAATGATCAATCCCATACTATGAACATAGAAATAAGAAATATCAACAGTCTTGTCTTAAAAATCATGGATCTCCCTGTACATGTCTTTTTGTCATATGCAAACCTGTTCATATTACTTAGTAATGTTCAGGTTTCCACTCTACATACTACTTGTCCAACATCTCCGATCACATTCCATGAGACATTTGGCATACATGTCTACCTGATCAAGATTGGTTCGTCACTTTCTTCAATAATGTTGCTCTAAATAAGTACAACATCTAAGTTTATTTGATAAGCTTGCAACTTCTTAGCTTCTACCATGGAGGCCCCTCCAAACAATATCCACAGCTTCTTATTAATCAACCATTAGCAAAAATCCACATGTGTACTTGTGTAGTACTCGGATGAGCCTCTAAGATCCTATGCTGTTTCATGACCATCAAGCTAGACAACAATGACATTGCTCAACAATTGGCCTTCGATGCCATGACAAGCCAGGAAACAAAGGTCCACAACATTCCACACTTCATAGTTCATAAGTATGAACATGGAAAACCTCAAGTGCTCCAACACAAACCAAGCCTAGTAGGACGCAGGTCAATAAGCATTGACATGGTTTAAATAGCCTCCCTTCTCATTTTAGTTGCTAAACGACCTTAAACAGAACAAAAATTGACCTAGCCAGTAAGTGTCATTTGTTCGACAAATTTGATTTTATAATTGTTGATTTTTTTCATGGAGTTTATCATAAAACTTTTGGTACTTCTAAAGAAGTTTCGATCAATGAAGTATACTTTGAATATGTCAATATACGAGAAAAAGTTTTCATGCGTGGGTAGCATCCTATGCTATAGTGATTCTTACATTACTATAATCTGATCAAGCAATGTTTTATAATGCATCAAGTAATGAATCATTCCTCTGCTTATCAGGTTACTTTCTTTGGATACACAAACAAAAAAGAAAACAGAGAAAAAAGTCTAGGTTATCATGGCAAATTTTAAGTCTCACTTTTTTCTTGTCAAATCCAGCTACAACTTGAGCTTAAGATAATTCTGTGGAAGATATAGTGAATCATCCTTTGTTTAGTGAAACATGATTGGTTTCACATACAATTTTTTATCACCATATTCTGAAGCAACAAAACACGTGCATACGTTTTCATTCATGAAAGAGCTAACAATGTTGTGATATTGAAAGAAAGAAATCAACATTGCTAAACATCAATCTCATGTTCCTAGGCTTCCACTATACGAACCTATAAGCTGTCATGACACTGATAGATGGACAGATGAAGAATATAAATCCAGCAAACACCATACACATACATTGTTTCATTCACAGGAAAAATAAAAATTGATTTAGCAAACTCCACATTTCAAATATTCACATATTTGCTTGTAGCTGTTCCGTCAGCACAGAAAGTAAAAGAAAAAAAAACTACTATTGGACCACCCATTTTACATAAAGCACAAAGTCATTGAATTTAATCGAACCAAAAAATGTCAAATCAACATTACTGACATAATCTTACAAGTTACTATTCCTATAATACTGTCTACGACAGCATTTTGTTAGAAGACATCATGAGTTGTGCAAATTAACACTTCGCTACAGTATCAAATCAAAGATGTAACCAACTGTCGAGAACATATGAGAAAAGAACCTGCACTGCAAGCTCAAGAGCGTCTGAACCGACGGGATGAGGACCCAATTTGGTCAAATACTTGACATGCTCCAAAGCCGACACTTCAGAGAAACCACGCTTGCCTGCTTGCTCAGCATCGAGAGGCAAAGGTAGACTCTCGAATTGAAAATGGTAAACAGCCCAAGAGCTATTCAGGAAGAGCACAAACAAGGCCACCCATAGAAAAGCTGATCTTGCAGGTTTCCCTCCTTGTTCTGTGGGACGCAGTGTTTCATCAGAAGCAGGTGGGTCAGAAGCCTCAGTTATCCGCGGCATCCTACAGGTTTATATAAAACAATGAATCAGCAGCATGCCAGAAACATCATCTGAAACACATCAGGAGGCCATCAATTCCAATTTCTAGTTATTAGCCAAAAAAAAAAATTTCTTTTATTCACGCGATCAATGAGGCAAATTTTAGGGTTTCTGAAGCCAAGATTAAAGATCGAGAGACGCGGAAGATGTTAAGACCAAAAAGATCCGAAGAAAAAGAAACAATCGAGTACACCAAAACGCTCGCGAGAGACGATGGGAAGGAAAGATTATTACTCGCGGGAGCGGCTTGGGTGCGATCGGCGAGACCAAGATGGAATCAGAGCGGAAGAACACTGAGGGTGCCTGTGACGCCCATTGGTCAACGAGGTCAGGCCTTCGAATCTTGTCCAACCCTTGCAATATCTACTATCCTAAACTGGCGGCAACGGACGGTTTGATGCGGGTGATATGATCGAAATACTCGGTCTCAGTTAATCAAGGATAAGCACGTGCCATACACGTGATAGATCCTCCCTCCTCCATACATTATATACTGAATACAATCCAATTAATTCCTTTGGAAAAGCCAAAAAATGAAATACCATAAATTGTTCTTATTAAATTATAATAAATATTTACGAAAATAATATTAATTCTAAAAATTATTCAGTCAACATTTCAAAGATAGTCAATATTCATCAAAATCAAATCAGAATTTTTAGATAAGTAGTCAAATAATGGGTAAACCTTACATATGTTAGAAAAACAAATATTAATCCAACACTACAAATATGAAATACCAAAGATTTCTATATTTTATTTTTTGTATGCAATTGTTATATTATATTAACTTCGAACCAATTAGACCCAAGAAAAAACCAGGTTTATGATTTTTCACTAAATTTTATTAAATTAGAAGACATATTCAGTGAATAAAGTTGTGTATTGACTAAAAAAAAAAGTGAATATTGAACTAAAAAACAGATTTAGAAGAGTCTTAGATATGATATATTAGATCAAAATCTTGATATCATAAATTATGTTTCCTACCACTAAAATAATCACCTTGATTATAATGTTGAAAAGCAACTTGCATAAAATTATTTTCATGATATTTAATATTGATAAATAATATCTCATATCGAATCATTACTATAGAAGTCCTAATCATATTGATCTACATCTAATTTTATATTCATATTATACTAAAACCATAATATGCTTCTCCAAAAAGTGGTAGGATACAAACATAGCATAAAATATGAACATGAGAATGTATTCCCCATCAGCAGCCCCACAACAAATGCACAAGGCACTTCATGGCTTCCCTCTCTTTTCCTTTCCCTTTCCCTTTCACTTTCTTGTGCAAAGGCCACCATTAGTAGTAGTAGGGACTACATCATCTGGTGTTTGGCCCCCTCCCCCTCCTGTTGTTCTCTGGTGGGCACTAGCTTTTCCTCCCTACTTGATGGTTGATGGTGATATCTACTTCTTGTCCAAGTTAACCACAAAGCTTTGTTGCCAAGCTTCAAGATTTCAAGCATCCATGGAAGGCTACTTACTGTTGCTAATCAAAAGAGACAAATTTAGTGCATTGGAATATTCCCCAAAGCACTCATCTTTAAGCATAATATATTTATATTATATTATCATTGGAGAGAACATAGCACTCTAATTCAAATTAAAAATATAAAAAAAATAAAATAATTAGTTTTGATAATTATCTTAATATAAAATTTTAAGCTCATACACCACTTAATAATGGAAATATATTATTCTCATAAATGGATAGACCCTAAAAGCTGTAGGACACTTTGAAGACCAAAGAGCTACTCATCATGAAAGCCAATCATGGAAAAGCTACTGTGACTAACAATGAAGACCGTCTTTGACGAGCTTGCACAAACCTGCTGTTTCCCAGCTGCATAGGGAAGAGCTCTCCCAAATCACGTACATTAGATAATTCACCACTAGCAACATAAACTATTCTAAGTTGGTGGCATGTATACGTCACCGGAAACCCCTCCTCCTCCATCGGATGCATTTCTGTGGGTGAAGATGCCAGAGAAGAAGATGATATCTGCATCAGCAGCAAGTCACTACAAAAGAGGAGATGCAATTTCTTAAGGCTTTCATATCATCGATCCATCAACGTCCGTCTGTTTCAGGGTCTCTCCTCCGTGGCTTGCTGTCCCACCACCAAATGATGCCACCACAATCAGAAGACGGTGAGCCGTGCATGGTTTTGCCCACATACGCAGCTGTCCAGGAAATGGACGTCAAAAGGTGCAGCAGCAGCATGAGGGAAGCTGCGTCCAAAGCAGTGTGCTCCGAGGTTGTTTCCAAGGCAGGAGAGTAATGGAGTCGGTAATGTAAACGTCACGGGTATCAAAATATACCCTTCTCATGTCTGCTTCCCTGTGGACAAACGACACCAAAGTTGTATGGAGGAATGCAACGCACGGGTGTGCTATATTTTTAGTTTATCTTGTTTCCATGATTTGAATTTTAGTTTCAAGACAAGTGGAGGTGAGATAAAACCAAAGCAACTTATAATGATTCGTCTCAGCTGCCGCATCCAATATGGTTTGTCATCAACAACAGATGTATGAGAAGAAGGCGAAGAAGAAGAGGATGTACAACTTGAAGGAAGATTGCTGGAGAGGAGCCAATTTCCCGAGTATCTCACCTTCCCCACCACCACACACACTTTCCTTTTTCCTTTTCTTTTCTTTCTCCAATCACACACACACACACACATTTCTTGTGTTGTTGTCCAATTGATTACTCTCTCTCTCTCTCATCCCAACGAAGCTCCCATAAAACCAGCAGTCCGGAACCCACGACCACAGTTTTCTTCCTCTTGCTCGTACAGTAGCATGCCCAACCTGCAGTTCTCTGTACCTTACTCAGCTTCCGTAGACATCCATGCAAAGTAACAGATAACAACTGACCTGGAATCACTTTTCTCTCTCTCTCTCTCTCTCTCTCTCTCTCTCTCTTTCTTTCTTCTGTCATCCATGTCTCCATCTTAAAGGATATCCGACCTGCAATTCCTTGTACCGTTTCAACTTTTGTGGCCATTCATGCAAAGGGAGGGAGGAGAACAAGCTGGTATGAAGTGGAAGATCAAAGTTGTCATGGAGATCCAATGACACAGACCAAAGGTCAGATATTACATCGATCCAACGGAAGAAGAAGAAGCACCAAACCAAGTCCCAAGTCATCATCAGAACACAAAAAAAGAAGCTAATTTTCAGGACGAAAGAACATATGGAGGTGAATCCATATGTACTACAAGAAACAAAAAAATTCCTCTCGGTTTCTTTCTTTGCTTGACCAAAAAGGCGGAGTACAGCGAGAAGGGATCAGCGGTGGTGAAGGGGCGGTCAGTCTTCGAAGCCGGTGATCTGCCACACGGCGTTGCGAACCCGGCTCAGGTCCCGGCCCTTGAGGGTCCGCCCGATCCCCTCGTGGACCGACATCGACGCCGCCCGGCTCCGCCACAGCAGCTCATGCGGCGGGACCATCCGCCGGCCGTCCAGCTCGTCGCCGTAGCCTGCCTCCTCCTCCTCCCAGAAACCGCTGCTGTTCTTGCCGTGGCTGTTGGCGCAGTTGCCGAGGATCTTGGACCAATCGGGTATGTTCACCGGCAGGGAGGCGGGGGGGACGCGGTCTCCCCTCTGGCCGTCGGCCTTCCTGCCACGGGCGGACGGGCGGAAGGAGGGGATCGCCCGGCCGCGGGGCTCGGCCTGGCGGGGGGCCGGCTCGACGGGGCATCCCCAGACGTCCGACTCGGTGAACTCGTCCGAGTCATGGAAACCGGTGGTCGCCGACTCGGATAAGAGGCGGTGCGCCGCGTGCTTGGTGGCGTGGTGGTGGCTTCTCCCTGCCATTCTTCTCCTTCCCTGTGCTCCCCAAGTAAAAGAGAAGACCGACTCGCTCGCGACTTCACGAACTCTGACCGGGAAAGCGGATCAAAAACTACAAGGACGCGGCTTCGCTCCGTGTCGGAGTGGTGGGTTGGTGGGGAGGGGTTTATAGCAAAGGAGGGGAAGGGTAATGGATAAGCCTCTTCTGCGATTTCCCTATTATACCCCTCTTCACGGTACTTATCCACGGGATTGCCACAAGAGTCGTACGTGTGAATTATTGGATGCTTCGGCGCTATAAAGGAATATTTCAATACTTGTTTATTTTCTATCTAAATAATTACTGATAGCAAAATGGGATTCGCTACCCAATCGAAATGAGTATTAGAAGACTACTTGAAAATTAGTATTTTTTAGAGGAGTCTTTTACATAAAGCCAATGCAAAGTTATTTCGAATGACTATGATTATTTCGAAACATATGTTTTGTTAAAGTGTATCATCAATCCTTCGATCATCTTTTCTATCATTATTTGTCATCTATTCTATTAGTTTTCTTTCTTAATATTTCTTTTTTCCTTTTTACGATCATCTCTTATCCTATCGTTATTCTTTTTTGTTAAAATTTCTTGTCACCTTATTTCGTAATTATTGTTTTCTTCTTTAATCACAATATTTTTCGATCTATTAGTAAATTTATGTCTTTTTATCTTATGATCATCGTAATTCATGAATTCATTCACCAGTGGCATAGATATCTAAATTAGAAATTTTACAATAGTATAACACAACTAGAAATATAATGGATGCTTTTCCTATAAAATATCTATATTTTGGGTATTTTTCAATCTATATCTCCCTTTTTTATTTTTTTTCTCATATAGTATCCTTAATTAGAAAAATCTAAATTATCCTTCAATTTTTTTTTTCATCTGTTACAATATTTATAGCTTATTATAATATAAAAACCTATTTGAAAACACTACGAGTGATTTAAATAGACTCGTAACTTCAATCAAACTAATTATAAATATAAAAATATAATATTCTAATAATTTATAAGTAATGACAACCATGATGTAATATCACTTATATTTTTAAAATATTTAAAATATTTTATATATTATAATAAAGTAATATGAATATTATTGAAAAGTACTATAAATGAGTCAAATGTAAATCCTATAATAGTTAAAAATTGATTAAAAAAAATAAAAATCTTAAGAGATATTTTAAATATTTTTCAAATTAGATATTTTGTTTTAAAAATAAAAGTGATGTACCTTTTGAAAATACTCAAAATATGAATGTATTTTTAAAAAATCGCCCAAATATAAATATAATTATAATATCATAAAAATGTGAGAAGTGCTGAAACCGAAACCTGTGGTCTTAGGAAACCCGACGCGGTATGAGCCGTCGGATATGAGGGATAACCGGATCGGACGGCGCAGCGGAGGATGAGGTGGCATTCGGAAAATGACAAGCGGAGCAAAGAAGGAAGGGCAGTTCCGGTAATTCGCCTCGGAGGTCCTTATCGTTACGCGAGAGGAAGTTTCGGGGCCCGCCGGCATTTGTCGCGCAGCGGGAAAGGACCGACGCGGTCCCCGCAGCGTTTATGACAGCAACGCAGCGCAGCTCGACGCGCCGCGTGGCCCTCGCGGGTAAGAACGACACCTGTCGCGGGAAGAGCCGCGCGAGGCATGCGGGGCCCCGAGTCACGTGGACTGGTGGGTGAGACCGGAGGCAGAAGCGCGCGACGACGGAAAATAGTAGAATTCTTTTACTACCCTTCCGTCCGTCCGTCTACTCGCATCGTCATCGAAGCGATAAGCGGGTCCCACATAAACCACGGTCGAGCCAAAGCAGAGTCGACGAGGTACGAATGACGTGGTAAGATCTGAATGGTGGATGTATTTCTCCTTTTTATTTTTGAATTTATAGTTTGAGTTTGTCAATCATAACGGCGGTTTGTTCTCTTACGTCAAAAGTAACGAACGGAGAGTCTGGCGATTGCTAATCGCGAACACATAAAACGTGACAAAGATGGGCGGCTTATACATATATATATATATATATACATATGTATATATATGCAATAATACGAGAATAAGAAATTATCTTATATTATACGGTGGTTTTTGGAGTTCACGTGTACGGCGGTTAACTTTCGGCTCACCGATATCAATGATGTCCGTGTTGGAACTTGTGATGGATGGCATATGTCAGCGTATGAGGATGGAAAGAAGAACAAAGTTGACTGTTCTCGATTGCCGGTGCTCATAGTTTATTGATAGGCACCAGATTGGAATGCTGCAATACATCTTGTATCAGATCATAGGTGTCGGTGCAGAAATTAATATTATTTATTTATTTGAAAATTGAGAGAGAGGGAGAGAGGTGGGTTTGAGGAGTAGATAGATAGCCGTGCGGTGGTGGTTGGTATTCCATTTGGGCATAGCATGAGGCCGGTTTGGTGTTAGGTAGAACATGAAGGTTTGACGAGATGGGCATATGGACACACAAATAGAGAATTGGGTGAAGAAGCACTTTTTTTATAGTAATTTTTAATTAATAAAATTTTATTTAAAACAATAATAATAAGGTCAATGAAAAATTGATTACATAATGACGTGTCGTGAAGATCTTATCCTTAATAGATTAAATTGTATCTTCATCACTTATTATATATCAAAAATAAAGAAAAATAAAAAAATTCATATATGAAAGAATTTTTGTTTAGATTCATAAGAAAGCGTGTGTAAGTGACTTTGTCCAGCATTAATTAATTAAAATGCGAAAGGAGGAAGGAAGAAGAATGAAGGAAGACACTGTCGCAGAGGAAGAAGAGATAGAGATCGTTTGAGGTATGCATCTATGGCCATCTTTACGGATCCGGGACTCGTTCAAGCAAGCCTACCTCGACAAGATCGAGCGCAACCTCCACCGCATGCAGCAGCACAAGCAGCGGCTGCGAGGGGAGCGATCCAGTGATCCCCTCCTCGCCAACAGCTCCTCCGTAGACCGGCAGCAGCACGAGACCCTTTCGCCTCTGCGTTCCAAGATCCTTGGGGCGCTGCGCTTCTGCAGCGACATCCTATTCGTTCTGTCCTGCTGTTGCTGCTGCTTCTGCTGTGGAGGTACCAAAAACCTCTGTCTTTGCTCTTCTTGATGGTAGAATTCCTAATTAACAGTCCAAAGATAACCTCTTTGCTCTTCTCGCATGCTCTTTGGGTATGATTGCAACATTGTAGCGCAATCTTACATTTCTATACCCATCTGGTACTGTAGACGTGAGCTATATGCCATAAGGATTAGAATGACTATGGAGATTATGCTGGAATTTGCTTTTGGCGTATTGACCTAAATGGATTATACGGTCAGAATAGTTTCAGATGATTCGATGATTTTATGTTCCCCAAACTATAACGCCATTGTTCAGGAGATTAATTTAGAGAACTATAAGGGCTTGATTTCTTTGATCAGTGAGGGGCAAATAATGATATTGCTTCATCTTTTCTTAGACCAGCTCAGTAGAGAATTGTTCTTTTTATTGTCTAGCTTCTGGTGGTGGTCTAATGTTGTCTTTTCGGCACATCAAGCAATCCCATATGCAATTAGAAGGGGTGGAACCTCTCCTACTTTTAGGATTCTTTTCCCTGAAAAACAGGCACTTCTTGCCTTAGGTTATTAGCTTTGAATTGCTCCCCCCTGTAAATTCTACCTTTAGGTAGCTTCAATCTTTATCTCAGTTCATTCTCAATGCTCAGATTGAAATGTTTTGAGGTGGCTAACGATAAGACCATCATTCCCCGTGTAATCTTTTTACCCCCGGAGCAAGGTGTTACCTCTTTGTTTTGAGGCAGTAACTATTCTTTTTTCTGAATTTACATCAAAGACAGATAAAAGAAAATGTAATGAACATATTTCAAGAAACAACTTCACCAAGTTTATGCTCAAGTTGAGGATGCCATTCTTGATCTAGATGCAAGCTTGTCTTTGGTCATCCTCTTTCTTGATGTGCTAGAAGTGGATCCTTTCAGACAAATGTGCTTGTTTATCTTTCGGTAATTTTATAAAATCTCTTCAATTGAATATTCCCCAAACGCTATCTTCAAAATGGAGTTCTTCCATAGAAGAATTCAATCTTTTTGATGCATGGCAATGATGTTCTAAAGTGAAGATTGCTGTCTATGCCGTTTCATGGCACAAGGGCATATGTGGATACTGTTTTGGCTTGATGAGGTCTGATTTGGCAGCACATTCAGCCAGCACAGACCAAAATCTGGTCTAGCCATATGTGTGTCACATCTGGCTCAAGTACTGTTGCCTTTCTGCAGCGTGTTTTGACCTGGTTTCCATTTTGCAAGCTCCCTGCACTCCTGGGGTTAAAGTTATTAAATAATGTATACATCTGTTTAGACTTCAATGGTGTGGATTTGATAATATTTTACGCCATAAATATGGTTGCAGTTAATAGGTTGAGCAAAAGATGCCATGTGTTTGTTTTGTGACATATAGGTAGACAAAAGGCATGCTGGTATATGCAAAAGATGATGGCTTTTAATCTTAGTATTCTGCAAAATACTAGCCATTAGCTGTTTCATATGACTAATTTAGCTTTACTGGTCCATACAATTAGTTCAGATGGAATGCCAAGCAGAAAATAGTGTCTACACTATAACAAAAATGTTTCTTTTAGTTGAAGCCTTTTTCCACCATGTTGTTTGCTGCACCCATAGTTTTCAATTGGAGTATCAAGAGTACGGTAGTATTCTCAAAAGCTTTGTACTTGCTCCTGCGGCAGAGGAGCTATAGATATCTTGCTATTAGACTTAGGTCAAGACATTTCTTACCACCCCAACAAGTCCATGGTGATGTAATGGATCCTGTGTCATTGTGTGTATATTCAGACATGTATCAGATTGTGATTTAGCAAGGATGCAAAGGATGGATGCATAGGTGAAAATGTTTATAGTTAAACTATGTAAAGATGGTTTTTGCAAAGTATTAAACAAAAAAGTTTTCGCTTCTCTCACTTGATTCATGAAATCTAAAGTCAAAAGAGTTTGATAAGTGTGCAAATCTAAAATCTATTAAATGTACTGGACATGATTCATAAGGGTGGATGCAAGAATCCGAGTCTGATTTGCTATTCTTCATAGACCATTAAAAAATATGCAGTTGAATTTTTTTGTGTTTTGTATTCTTTTTTGCACCTTTGTCATAGGCCTTATAATCAATGACCTGATGTAAGGATGTGCAGCTTTAATTGATCAGTAAGAAAAACCCGGTTGTACCTTCAATTTCTATGTGACCCTTGCATTCATTAACTTATGAACTTTCTATTGACTTTAGGTCATCTAAGTTGTTGACCAAGTATTGACCTTCTCCATCTTGGGTCTTATATGTCCATTCTTGGAATGCGACCTTAATCCCCATCTATGGCACCATACTAGTTACTCTGGTGCATGTTTATTCCTAGTTACTCAGATTGCTTTTTGGGACCTTCAACCAACTTGTTATGCCTCATTCTCTTCCTTCTTTAGAGTTCAGCTACAAGTATACATCTGCATCTCTTACTGTAATTGTTTCACAACTCTAAATAAGTATTTTGCCTCTGAAATTTATCTGAATTCACTGAAACTTTGCTTTTGATTAACAGCTTGCATCGACGAGAAGGAGAACCAAACGCCACATTGAGAAGAGCATTCATTCTAGGAGTTTGTAAGGTATCTAAGAAGTCGGATGCCCGCATTGGACTTCTATGCTTTACGCAGTCGATGCAATGCTATACTCATTTATAGTTTTGTAGAATGATTAATACTCAGAAGTTTCCTATTTTTTCCTTGTAGTTTTAGATAAAATATTGTTGTTCATAATTGTGCTTTTTTTTTCTGCTTGGTAGAGTTCGTGTTTATTGGGCATGAATTGACTAATATTTTTTCTTTAATTTTCTTAATGTTTAAGGATTGATTGGCTTCTTCATTCTGTTCCATATCTTGGTAGGAAATCAAGTGTTGGATCGTCATGCATATCGATATAAAATAACGATTATACATTTATTCGCCCAGTTGATCATAATATAGTCATATCCATTCCTTGATATCATAGCGTGGCAGGGCCTCCGTGCATCACGGTGGAGGCTCGTGTTAACTGGACGAATCCGAATCCGAATCCGCCCTCACCCGTTTGAACACCAGACGAAGTCCACGCGACGCCCAATTAACTGGACGAGTCTCGCCCAATTAATTGCGTGAGGACAGCGCGTCTCCCGTTCGGTAGGATTCCCTCCAAGTTACTGCAAGAAACTGGCACGCTTGATATGACGTGTCGATCACATCGGACCGTTTGATTAAGATATTGGACCATGAAATTAGATGACAAGTTGGAGAGGATCCGTCGTCGTTATCGCAATCATAAATCTCGAAGTTGTTAGCCAGTGCAGTCGATGACCGTACTCGGACGTCTCTCCCTACAAGAAGTTGCACACCGAGGTCAGGTTCTCCGCCTTCCTCTCTGCTGTCAGATCTCTCATCGCCTTCCCATGGCGGTGGCCTCCTCCTTGCCGCCGTCATCGCTTGCGCTCTCGCTAGTTTCTGTCGTCGTCCTCCTTTCGACTGCGGATCTCGCTTTCTCTTTGATTCCACCGTCAAGCTCGCCCTCGCCCTCCCCGGTTCCAGGAGGTCCGCTCCGATCGTCTCCCGCACCCTCGCCATCGCCATCGCCGTCGCCCGAGAACCTTCTCTCTCCACTGGCGCCGGCGCTGCCGCCGGAGGTGCCTTCCCCCGCCCCGACCCCATCCGCGACGCCGTCGCCAGCACCGGTGCCGAACAACGAGGAGATCCAGTCCGGGGAGGTCGCCGACCAAGCGGGCCGTGACGGAGAAGGGGGAGGGATGAGCGGGGAGAAGAAGGCGGGGATCGCAGTGGGGGTGGTACTGGGGTTAGCGATGCTTGCGGGCGGTGCTGTGCTGTACAAGAGGCGGCAGGACAACATCCGGCGGTCCAGGTACGGCTACGCCACCCGCATGGAGATGCTTTGAGATTCACAAGCCAATCGATCAGTTGATGATAATGATGATGATCGCGAGGGATCTCGATCCACTAAATCACCATCATTGATTCTATTGGATCGGATTCATCACAATCTTACTCTTCGATCTCTATACGCTTCTTCTCATGCTTTTGCTCTCGTTGTAGTGTTTGTCTTGGTTATACTTTTAGACATTGATTGTTTTTAGCATCTTATCTATTAACCATATAATTGTTGGTAAAGATTGTATTCAAGATGATGATTATACAGCATGAGACCTTCATATGATAAAAATCTATATAATTTAAAATATGATACCAACAATAAAGTATAACAAATTGAACTCATTCACACTATATAACAGAAAAAAACAAACTTAGTAGGTGAATAAAGAAAGATGGAGTTAGAGGAGCCACTGTAACTGTTTCACATTACCTCCTGATGTGAATGATGAAGTCTTGGCATAGCCATGTTTGGTGGGTTCTATTTATATGATTCATATCCATCAATAGGTGATAACTGGTTGTCTCCATTATGAATAGGTAGCTTCATTTTACGTCATTCAAAATCAAATTTAGTTGGGTGTCAGTTGCATTAGCCAAACCCATACCAAAAACTATGCTACAAATCATATTAATTAATAGCAGCATTCTACAACTTGAAAGCAAATGGGTCAAAGAAGACCAAGTCTTGTGCATCCCTTTCACATTATGTCTATGTAGTTTCTTATTAACATTTTATATGTTACGTGTCAATATGATTGAACTTCAATACTGAAGAACTTATGTTGTGCATAAGTAAGTCTTTAGAAATCCATAATATAGAGCCACAGTATATTTTCTTCGAAAGGTATCCTGAAAACTTGTGTTCTGATCAACTTAGAAACAATAATATAATACTAGGGACATTTTATCTATTAAACAATCTCATCATTTTCGACCTCCCAGCAACATCTCAAAATAAAAAAAGTAAACTTTCATAATAAATTTTGCATGTAATAGATAATTATGTATGCATATTATTATGATGTTTTCTTAAGTATGAATTTTTTACATATTGAAGATATGTTGATAACTTTTCAACATGTTTCTAATGGTCAAAGCACAATATCCTCTTTTTGTGCATATTATACAGTACTTGAATAAAAAGAGTAAAATGAAAAAAATGTATCATCAAAGCAAAACTGTTTAATCCTCAAGTATCCCTTGACCACTGAATCCACGATGAGGAAGATTGAAGACAACAACACTCTGGTCTTCATTGTTGATATTCAAGATGACAAGAAGATGATAAAAGCAGCTGTGTAGAAGATGTCTGCAAAGAAAGTTAATACTCTGATCAGGTCAGCATGCTTTACTTTTCACAGCTACATACTCGTATCATCTGATCCAACTCTCAATGACTTTGGACCTATCTGTATCAGGCTTATATTAGATTAATGCATGACTACGACGCCCTCGATGTTGCAAATAAAATCGGCATCATTTATTGCTGAGATAAAATTTAGCTCTTCACTTGATGCCAGTTTTGAGGCTGTATTTTTCACAACCTATCATTTATTTGGAATGTTCTCTTGATTTTTGTTGTGTTTGTTTTGAGATGATATAATGTTAGCCTGCCTCATTAATGTAGTTTTTAACTGACCATTTAGTTTTCTTCTATAGTTACTTTACTCCTCTGAACATTCTAGCAGAGTATTTTGTCAACCTAATGGTTGCTATCTATGTTGCTTCAACTAGATTTAATATCCTGCCTTTTTGTTACTGCTGTGAATAGTAGCATAAACTTTGGTGTTTCTCCATGGAGCATCTTCAATTGGAAGGGGTGGTGATGAGAAACTGAGCATCTCACACCATCTAAAGGCACAGATTGGCCTCACCATTTCGATCATTAGACAGGCCTAAGCTTCTCTTGTGTGCATACACAGTGACCATCTTTCACATCTCTGAGGTCTATAGATATGTGAGAGTGAGAAAGATGGAAAAGCCATTATGGGTTCCTTCCTACAACAAAGCAAAGCAGTATTTTTTTTGTTGTTGTGAATTCGAAAGGTCTCTTCAGTAGGGCATACAACTGGATGACATGCACGCAATCCTTGTCCTATATTGTGCTGTGATCTTTGGAGTTCTGTTTTTTCTTTCTTTATTTAAGGTACAATCTATGTCTAAATTGATATGAGATCCTTGATCAAGTAGGGTTATGTTGTTATTTTAATTTTTCTGTATTTTTTACTGGTTTTCGTCCTTTAAGGTAAAACTCTTTCTCAAGTTAAGAGATTGTGAATCTATTACGATTACTCTTCTTTAAATTCTTTGTTCCTTCTTAGTAGGTTTAAAATTCATAAATTGCTTGAAATTAGAAAGAGAACTCCAAGTTCAACAGCGAGTGCGTGTTTGCTGCAGAGAATGTTTTGGTGTAGGATGACCTCCACCCTCTCCTCAATCATCTTGTGTTGCTACTTTGTTTGTTCGTCTGAGGATCTATAAGCTTCTTCGTCCAATGTGCTATTGTGAACTTAGAGATGGAGAGCCAAGAGTTAGAGGATGAGGAGGCCATAAGTGCGAAAGGGTGGCAATAGGATCGAGATCATAGGAAGCGCAAAGGGGTTCGTCGCAGACCAATGTCAGAGATGCGACAACTAGCATCAATAGAGTGGCAAGCGACACAAGTGACTTGGTGGATGTAGCGAGCCACGAGAAAGTTGGCACCATGGATGAACATGTCATAGGCTCAATAAAGGAAGGCTACGTTCAACTTGTAGTAGACTGTATCCTTTCGTTGCATTGTTCGGAATGCATCAACGTTGATGCAAATACAGAGCATCAACATCTACGTCATCTTTTACTTTTTTATCACGTGCCTCATCTCTCATCGTCACTCTTTCTCTTCATCCACACATGACTCCTAGTGGTGTTGTTGTTCACCACCATCGAAAACGTAATTTGAACGTTAAAATTATTTTTTATCTATCGTTTTCATGCCTTTATAAGTAAAACCGATGACATTAATCTAGGGATCCAAATACTAATGATGTCTAAGATTAAAGGGATATTGACTTTTTTTTATCGTAGATTAATTAATTACTATATTAGAATGGATTCCTTAAGTAAAACCATAACGATCTTAAAGAATCTCTCTCCGTTTAAATATGTTTCGAATAAAATAATATATAGTTAAACTTGTAGGTGGAGAAGGTATTATAGCATTAAACATCTTAATTGCTCTACACTAACACACCAATAAAGGATAATAATGTTGTAAACATTAATAATCTTAGTAGTTAAGCGTATGAATTTTTTTTATAAACGTTATGTGCACATGTTTATTAATACTAACAAATTTAAAAAATAAAATCTGAACTACAGTATTAATTATTCATCTTAATTCGAGTGGAAGTATATACTCATATATTATTCGAGCACATAAATTATTCATATACGTATCAAATGCATCTTTTGGCCAGATTTCTACCGTCGTGCAAGAACTCCAATTGGGCACATTACCCGGCACGGCAAACTTTAAGATCCGGTTTGACCTCAGTTGGACGGACAGGATCCGCTCACGGTTTCTATGAATAGCTTGCACTTCTGGCGCTAGGGTTTCCGGTTCGGAGACCGTGGCGCACTACGCCCAACTTTAAGATTCTGTTCAACCTCAATTGGACGAACAGGATTCACTCACGATTTCTATAAATTGCTTCACTTCGGACCCTAGGGTTTCCGACTCGGAGGCTGTGGCGACGTGCGCCTGCTGGGGAGCAAGGTTTGTCCTCCTGCCTTCCTATCTTCATCTCGTAAGAACCATAGAACTCGTTCATTCTCCGGCAATGCTTGGTTTATTTTTCTTTGTTTCTTTGCCTCTTTCGATTCTCGTGGATGGGGATTGTACGGCAGCGTCGTGGTCGCGATTTCTTCTGGCAGCAGTTTGGTAACCTGCGGAAGCTCTTGGGATCAGTAGCTGCTGACTTGTACTAATCTTCAAAAAGATGCATTATTTAAGCGACGACGTAGATTTGGTGCAGATGATACGGACGTAGGATGATGTTTGATCGGGGAAGCAAAACGGGGCTAGTAATCTGTAGGTTGATTCTTTGCGTCGTCGAATAGGGAAGCAAAAAATGTAGTCTTTCTCAGACTGGCTATTAAGTGTGGCTTTTGATATATGCTTTGTTTATGGGCGATAATGTTTCACCTACTTATTAGTTTAGCGGTAGCTCATGGTCCTTTTCTTTAAGAATGTTGGTATCATCTTGCTGTACCTGTACTATGATATTTGCTTGGTTGAGGCATTCATGGCTACATCCATCTATGAAATAGTGAACCTGACGAATCGTTGGTTCGATGAACACGGTACCAATTAACATTGTTTGGCATACTGGTTGGGTAGCCTTAACTGCCTTTCCTTGTTTTTGAATCCTGTTTCTCAAAAACATGTTGCTTGTTGATATCTTTATTTCTTGTAATGCATTGGAAACATACGCCATCATCAAGTGACGGATTTGGTTCGCAAGATCTATTTCCTTAGATCATAGAAATCATCATATGAATCATGCTGATTTTCATGTATTTCATTTGGTTGCAGTTTATCCACTAGGGAAACTATTTTGTGCTAGATGGCTCCACCGGCAAAAGGTACTTTGTTTGGATTAATTTTAGTTTTGGCTCAATTTTTTGGCAACTTTATTTATCCGTCATAGCAGTTTGGTATGTGAATATGTTTATTCAATACAGCAATTCTATATGGAACTGGCAAGCAATTTTAAAGACATTTTTTATTGTTAATTTTTTTTGGTGACAAGTATCAGAGTTTTGTGTTTGTGCCTGTTTGGCTAACGTGATATATACAAAGCACCTCTTCCTAGTAGGTGATGAGTTAGATGGGACCTAAAACACTTTTTTGTATTTCCATTATTACTTGGAAAATTAAGATATAACTATTTAATCTGAAGTAGACAGCATTGAACTCTGTATATCCTAGTTGTTTGGTTATAACACCATGGGTAAATATTTGAATTTGCAAATACATCTTGTAGGGTTGATCTGTATTAGAACTGACACCTCGTGCTTGTGTGGGTTTTATTTTTAGTTAGGTTTTTGAACCTTGTTGTTAATTGCTTAATTTTATTTAACCGTTTTATAGTTGGATTCTTCCCAAAGCTAAATGCTGGATATCACAAGTGATAGCAGAGGTAGTTCATGCCATTCTATGTATCTAATAAAACATGGAAGAGATGATTTCCGAAGTATGATTTGACAATATTTACAGCCTGGTGTCATTTTGATATGTTCCAAGTGGATGAATTATCTTTGTGAAAGTTTGAGACAATAAAATCACTGAGCCAGTAGTGTAAATATCATTGGTTATGCTAGGTGAAGTTATAGTTGTTAAATCTCATGTTCATTCAATAAACAAGGTAGTTCAATTCTAAATGGACTGCTGTAGGATGTACACTTTCTTTTCAGTGCAGTGAATAAAAACCTAAATTATCAATGGAAGATTCTGTTTCAATTAATCATTGTTTGAATCTATAAATCAGAAATGGCCAGTTTAAAGCAAAGCCACAATTTTCTTTACTGAGTTACATTTTGAAGCTTATATAGCTCGATGAAAGTTCTAGCTAACTAAGAACCTATTCTATGGATGAGCAGCTATTTCCACTTGGCATCGACCAGAAGGTATTTTGTGGTGAATGTTGCAAAGATTAATTCAGTACTCTTTTGTGCTAATACCTTTTTTTTCTTTTTAGAATCAAGAGCGAAATTAGAAACATTACAATCATTGCATCTTCCAAAGGCATGCATTAGACAAAGGCTGAGTAGAAGTTATCCATCGAGTTCTGAACCATGACTTTTATCTATGTCAATTGTTGCTGCAATAATCTGGTTACGGCAAGTCTGTAGAACTGCTAATTGTTCTCAGTAGGAGGCTTTTATTAATATGTACTACAAACTGCTAGCAGCCACCTCCAAGAAGGCCGATGACAAAACACAGGCTTTGAAGGTTGCCAAGGCTGTGAAGTCAGGGTCCACCTTGAAGAAGAAGGCCAAGAAGATCAGGACATCTGTTACCTTCCACCGGCCAAGGACACTGACAAAGGAGAGAAACCCAAAGTATCCTAGAATCAGTGCCCCACCAAGAAACAAGCTTGATCAGTATCAAATCCTCAAATATCCCCTGACCACTGAATCTGCAATGAAGAAGATCGAAGACAACAACACACTAGTCTTCATTGTTGATATTCGAGCCGACAAGAAGAAGATCAAAGCAGCTGTGAAGAAGATGTATGACATCCAGTCAAAGAAAGTGAACACTCTGATCAGGTCAGTGGATTCTCTTCTCCCTGCTTTGCGACAAACATTTAGCATCCGATTCAACAACTGTTAATGATGAGATTAATCTGAACAGGCCTGATGGGACCAAAAAGGCATATGTGAGATTGACGCCCGACTACGATGCTCTCGATGTCGCAAACAAAATCGGCATCATTTAAGACTCAGACAAAGCTTCGCGAGACTGCATTCAACATCTATCAGTTACCTGCACCACCAAGCCTTGGATTGGAAATCTAGAGACTCATGGTGTGACTTAAATATTTTTAAGCTTGACAAGGGATTTTGTTTCTATTTATGCTGTTATTTAGGCTTTGTTGTTTCTTCAGCGACCACTTGATGCCTTGATTAATCTTCTTTTAGTATCCCTTTCGATGTAGTTTCAACCTAATGTTTATTAATTCTCTCAATTTTCATTCAGCATGCATATAAGTGTTACTCACCACCCCCGGGAAGCAAATGAAAATGCTTTCCTCGTATTTTGATGGAAACACCAAAAACATTTATTTGCAGATAAAAATGACTAGCCCAATACATGGAAATTTCCCTAATGCGGATATGAAGAGGGTCAAATGTTTCGTGATTCAGACCTTTGATCATGCCTCTTAAAAAGGCAAACCAGTTGTGCAAGAGTCAAATGTTTCATGTAGTAGAGGGGTTGGGTTGTTTCCTGTCTTAGTAGTTTGACACAACCAGAAACTATTTCTAAACAAAATATAAATGCAACAAGGCATTCAAGCTACTAAGAAAAAGAAGACAGACCAGTATACATATGTCCTTCAATCTGACACATACAATGGTCTTTCGTAAGGAACTACTCACCAAAGCAAGCAGATGCCAGGAATATACATTTGGTTTGCTCTTTCAGTCAACAACATTACTCAAATGAACTCAACCTTTATTGCCAATCCTTATATTACTCACAAAACCATGCATCACCACCTGCTGAATCAACTTCTATGTCAGCCCTGGGTCTCTTGCTGCTGCTCGGATCTGTCGTTGACCTTGATCTCCAATAGTCGCTCCACCGGCTGCCTGCATATCGGGCACCGATTGGTCTGGAATCTAAGAACCTTTGCACATTCACTGCACATGCACTGCAACAAAGCCCCAAAAGAGCAACTCATCTATGAGGGATTGTATCAAAAAACTGACATATCCTTCCACAAACATCAAAAGTTTGTATACCAACATGTGAAATAAAAAAATGCTCATGTTGAAAGTCAGATATTGTAGTAAGGTTTACCATGAAGCCTCGAGGCATTTCTCTCGGCGAATGTATACTTTTACATGTCCCAAGCTTGTTTGTTGTGTATTGTTAATTTTGTGAGTCGAAAATTAGAAAGTCAAACATGCACTGGAATCCAAGTATCAATCTCACACTCTAACAAGACCTCATGGCTTGGATTTATTATTCAGAAGGCATGAATTTAAACATTTTTCATAGAATTAAAGCAGATTTAAATACAGAGTCGTAACACTTAATGGGTCAAAATATTGAATAAAAAGAAAATTATAAAAAGTTCATAGTGCTGAAATGAGAATGTCAAGATGAATATTTGATGAGAATATCAAGATGAATATTTGAGGTTACTAAACAATAGAATGACAATAATTAGGTATAATCTAAATAAACTAATAAAATTAGAAAAAAATGTTTAGGATAGTATGCGCTTGTTAAAAAGAGACTTATATATGCTTCAACCACAAGAGGTGTCACGAGGAAGACAAATCTGTATAAACAATAAAATAATTTGACTACTCATGGTTTGGATATTGATATTACCCTAATTAGAGTTTCAACGTGAAAAAAAAAAAAATCTATGAAGACACCCACATATACATGCAACATTAGCTTTACAAATCCATAATTTAAGTATAGACTATATAAGAAAAGTAAGCAATATGATTTGAAGAGATTTTATTTTATTTTTGGCCATGAAAAAAGCATATGCCTGAGTTCATGATTTAACTGCAAATAATCCATAATATAGCAGATACTAAAGGCATAAAGGGTGAATTGAAGTTTCACAGATAATCAAAGTCAGTAAATACCAATGAGTTCCTTATTAACATGATCAACTACCTAGCAACTGATCATCTGAACTAAATAAAAAATATCTTTCCTAGTTAGCTTTCTGGGAACTATCACACAGTGAACAATTACACTATTAAACAATGTCATATAAAAAGGACTATTATAGAATGAATAACTCGACTTACCATGTGCCTGCAAGGGAGAACCGTGGTATCCCGTGGTTCGGATAGACAAATCACACATTCTTTCCCTGGGTCATTCCCATCAGTGTCATTGTCGACCGAGTTCCCTATGCCATAGATCTCCTGCAACTTGTACCTGGTCTGATTGACCCACAAGATCTGCTTCACCACACGAACATGATACTCACCATTCTCTTTCTTCTCAAAGAAGGCCTGTGTAATCTGTGAATTTGAGGTTCCTAAATTTGAGTTCTCATCAACTGGCCCTTGATTGCTGGATGGAAAAGCATCTGCTTTTACAGCAAGGGGATATATGCCCAATTCTCCTCCCTCTTTTATCCACTGAGCACCATCAAATACTGAGAAGTCAATTCCTGTTCCAGATGGTTGCCTAAACTTCTGACCCAAACCTTCCTTAAAACATATTGTGACTGGTTTAAGCAAGTCCTCCCTTGTTGCAGTCAGGTTGCAGTCTGTACCTTCTTTTGCAAAGAAGAATACAGTGATGCTGTTTACAGAATGTATAAAAGCAAATGCTTTAGTATAAAGAAGTTATGCAGTATATGCAACACAATCTTTGATCATTATCTGTGGCTTCAACAATCTTCACTAACCCCACAAATTTTGCAATGTCAAACTGAATTAGCCAGTTCCTATTTGTGTAAAAACTGCGGAAAGCAGTATGCAATGTTTTCATATGAACCAGATCCTCAACATCAAAATTTTACTCTTTATCCTTTAGCACAGTTTGTGAAAGACTATAATTAATGTTTAAGGATTTGGATGTGTCACCTCACGTTCCATGAAAAAATCAGAAAGAAATAGAACAAGTCATGATTCTACTAGTCGTCTTTTTTATGCACTTCCATTCAAACCAAGCAGATCCATACTAACTGGAGTCAAAATGAGATCTCTTATTGTCTGTTCTTGAATTAGCAAAAATCAAACTGAACCAAGTACACAGCATATATAACCGATTCTTTCAAGTGGTTGCATGGGATCAGTCCTAATATTGTCTTCCATGAGTGAGGCTTTTGCTTCAGTAGCCCCTGTGAGAGGACACATTAATTAGCCTTGTAACAAGTGTTGGGGCATCATTGGTTGGAGATAACTAATACTAGAATTCAAGTATAACTATTTTTAATTCTCCCTTAAGAATCTCAATTGATTGCTCATTTCCTTGCAGAACTGTTAAATCTAACTATGCCTACCTATCGAAGCATAATTTTATAACTTACTAGGATTTAAGGATTTCCTATGTGTTCTCATTTTTTATGGGAGTCTTGAGATATTATGTCATTCTGTTGCATTCTTTTCTTCTTCTTTTTTTTTTTCCTTTTTTTTTTAATTTTATGGACACGTCTTAACTTGTGTCGATGTCACTGTGTCCGTTCAACCAATAGGAATGCCATATACAGCAGCAACTTAGATCCTCATTCAACACCCAATTATTAGCAAGCTTATGATCAGACTTTTGGTGAACCTTTTATGTGGTACCAACGACATAATTTCTGACACTACAAAATCTTGTGAACATGTCAAAATTGCCTCACACAGAATGGTTGACATATGAACCATTGCATTAAAGAAGTTGTTATTCAGATAATAAAAGATGGTCACAGTACTTAAGCAGGCCGGTAATAGTGAGGACTGACATTGGTTCTTCTGAAGTGTCAACTTCCAAGATTTTAGCTTATATTACATCTTCATCCATCATTTTTTTTCTCTTTTTTTTTCCTTCGTCCATCTGTCAAGCAGGCTAGCAGTGCTATAGGAACAAGCAATTAAGTTTCTATGCATATCCTGAAGCAGCAAGGTCATGAGACAGAACTCTATGAGATGAACTATTAATTTCAATCTCTAACAAGGAATAATTGCAGAGGGAAAAGCAACCTAATCTGCATCAGTTTATGTACTTAAAAATTATGAATGAGCTACAAGTCTTGCTTTTCTTTTCCTTGTCATTTTCTTTTAGTAAGCCATAATGACAAGTCAATCCTCATGGAAAATCTAGAAGACTATACTTATAATCACAAAAAAAGAAAAAAAGACAATCTCATCTAGTTAAATTTTCGACCAAGAGCAGCTTAAACTTGACGAGATCTTACTGTTGAAGATAGATTATCATCAACCAGCCATTGAGATTCCCTACAAAGCCCAAAGCATGAAGACATGTCTTTGTTCTTTTACTTTAATGCCTCGGATAAAACGGATGCTACTCAACTTTTACAAGAAGATAAAATGGAATCATTTAATATCACCTCGCAACATTAAAAAAGAACGAAAAAACATTTCTTTATATATATATATATATATATATATATAGGAAGAGGGAAGAAGAGATACGATCACCTTCCCGCGGCGGTGGCGTCGAACGTGAAAGCGACGAGGAACCGACCAAAATTCTGCTCATCGGGCTCGACCCTGAGGGTCTCCTTCTTAATATTAACATCGTTCCTGATGGTGACGGCCTTCTGGTGTTCGACATAATGAGGTGGAGGTGGCGGAGGAACACACGGCAGGTACCTCCCGGTGCCAACCCACCCCGGGTGGTGGGCCGGGTACTCCCCGTGTGCCCCGCCTCCGCCTCCGCCTCCGCGGTGGTGGTGGTCGAACGGCGCCGGGAGAGGCGCTGGCATCGCCGGTGGCGGGGGCGGGTAGTACCCGTACTGGAAGTACTGCGGGGGGTTCGGGTTAGGGTACTGTGGCGGGTAAGGGGTCGCCGCGGCAAACACGTAGCGGTTGGCAGTCACCTCCGGCGGCGGCGGCTGCTGCGGCTGCGGAGCCGGTGAAGAAGGGGCGGGGCCGAAGGGAGGCGGATCGTGGTGGTGATGGTGGTGACGTCCAGAGTTCCTCCGCCGACCACCGAAAAGGCCAGCGCCGCCCCCGCCGGCGCGGCTTCCCGTGTTCCCCATTCCCCGATGAAACGGCGATGGGAATCAGCTCCTCACCTCGAGAAACTTTGAGGCCTTGCAGAGATAACCTCAAAGCACCTTCGCATCACAGAAAGATCGGGTTGTGCGAGCGATTCTGACGCCAATTAGGAGAATTCTTTCAGCCCACGGAGAACACAGCTACCGAAGGGGGGCGATAAGGAGGAGGGAACCTGCTCTATTTGGGAGGCGGCACAACATAATGGAAGGTAGCGTGAAGCTCCACCAACACAAGGGCACTTTTGCAAAATGTTCACGGCAATTAATCCTAATTCGCAAAAAGCCCCTTATCTTAGGCTTCTCCGCCGTTTCGCTCTCTGTCGCAGGTTTCATATTTCACCCCAAAACCGCTAGTTATTTACATATAGGTCCCCGACGTCGTCGGTGCGCCCGCGACGTGACGCCAAAAGCGCGGGGGGCCTACGCGTCACTCACCGTAAAGGAAGGAAGGAAGGAAGGATGGAGAGAGAGAGAGAGAGAGAGAGAGAGAGAGAACGCGGCGTGACCGCTACTTGTTGCCTTGGAACGGCCACCTGTGAGATTCCCGTAATGAGTAGTTCGGTGACGTGGCACTTAGTGCCGCGGGGATTAGGAATCGAAACCAAACGCATATAACTCCAAGAAAAATAAAATATATGCACATCATATTAATTAATATTTTTCGTTGAGGATTAATTAAGATGGGATCCTAATAATTTATTAAAATAGTATTTTAGGTGTATAAATTAATTTCGAAAATTTAATATATCTTAAAATTATTAATTAATTTTATAATCTAAATTTGAGATTCAACCATCATTGAATTTTATAATGATAAATATTTTTTACTAATCCCAACCCTGCAAGTCTCTGACCGGCCGGCCCAAGTGGCCCCTCCCACCCGCGGTATGTTGGTGCACGGCAGCTCACCACCGTTCCCATCACCCACCCCCACCACCAGCGACCAAGCATCGTGGAGACCGTGAGGATGCGAAAGCCCCGCACGCCCCTCCGTTCCCCCGCTGCCACCCTCCCTCCCCGTTGGGCGTGCCCGCAGCGTCCTCATGATGCGCGGGCCCCACGCCGTCATCCATCCGTGACCACTTTATCGAGATCGCCGTCGACCCCACTCCCCCACCGTCCATTTCATGCTCCCGTCTCCCTCTTCCTCCTCTCCCCTTCGTCTCGAAGACACCTGTCTCCTCCACCTGAACGAAGCCCTAATGGCCCCTGAAGTGGCTCCTTCCGCCTCTCTCCCGCTGCTCTAACGCGGCCTCTCTCCAAGAATTCCCTCCCTTCTCCCGGTGCAAAATGGATATTGAGGTCGGGTTCTGATCCCCTTCCCTGCCTCTTGCCTCGCTTCATGGATTGGCTTCCTTAGCTCCTTCGGTGCAGTAGCTGAAGTAGACTTCCACAGGTAGTCCGTCCTGATTTCCCTTTTTTCTTCTTTTCTTCTTTTGAGGCCGGCGAATCTTCACCTACGAGCGTGTTTTTCTGTCTAAAGCGCGATCAAAGATTGTCAACTTGGCAAAAAGTCGGCTTTTTTTGGTGTGTCCCCCCTGATATGCTTCGTTCCTGCTTGGAAGTTTGCTCAGTTTTTTTGTGTAGATGTGATCAATGTGTTTTGCCCGTGAATCCTTCCAAATTTTGACGACCCGTCGGGTTGGTCCGGAATGTTCATCTTTTTTTGGGGGGGGGGGGGGGGGGGGGGTTGAATAGTTACTGTAGGTAGTTGTTGTCGTGCACTAGAAAGGGGTTTCCCCTGTTGTGTTACTGCCCTGCTGCATTTCTCGTGCCGAGTGAGCCACCTGCTGATGTATAATGTCGTATAATAATCAGTGATATCATGTATGGTAAACTGACACTGCATGAGACATGCAAACCCTAATATGTCATTCCATTACTCGATGATCATCAGGAGGGAGTCTGCAATTTTTTCCTCTTTCTTTTTCTTTACGGAGAAGATTTGGTTGCTCTACTCAGGTGCTTCCGTAGTTGACTATAATATCTTCTGTTTTCAAGAATTTGGTATGGTACGATAATGCTTTTATTAGATCAAGTTCAGTGACTGAAATCACATTCTCCATATAGACAAAGGTGTAAGTGTAGTTTGCATTAGGGCTCACTTGGTGTAGGCCCTTGCACTAAATATTGTCTTTTCCTGATGAAGGTGTCTTATTTTCTGTGTTCTTAAGCTTGCTGTTTCATTTAGTTCAACATAATATTTTTTGGAAATGTCCTTTAGGAATGGAAGATGAGCTAATCAATCACCATATTGAATTTGAAGATGTGAAAGCAGAAGTTTCGTTGGACCACATGGATATCATTACCTCTCTAGATGAAGACACCAAAATGATTTTAACGCTAGATGAAGGGAGGATAGTTTCATCTCAAGGTGATATGATCCTGGAACCATACGTGGGAATGGAGTTTGAATCTGAAGAAGCAGCAAAAACATTTTACGGTCTATATGCTAGGCATGTGGGTTTTCGTGTCCGCATCAGCAGGTACACTCGTTCAAGGCGTGATAACTCTATTATTTCCCGTAGAATTGTTTGTTCCAGGGAGGGCTTCCGTGAAATTCGTGCTAATGAAAGTCTTTATGGTGAGCAAAGAAACCGACAAAGAGCGGCCACGAGAGTTGGTTGCAAAGCGATGATCATGATAAAAAAAATAGACATAGGGAAATGGATTGTTACTAAGTTCATCAAGGACCATAACCATGGTCCAGTGCCTCCAAGGAAGGTAGAAAATAGGACAGCGCACAGGGATGTTGAGTTGGTAGAGAAAGTGTGCATCACTGAAGGAGATTCTGTCCAAGAACCATTTGAGGGAATGGAATTTGAGTCTGAAGAGGCTGCAAAGTTATTCTACATTTCTTACGCTAGGAGCATCGGTTTTCGTGCACGTATTAGTAGGTACTGCCGTTCAAGACGTGATAATTCAATCATTTCTCGACAGATAGTGTGCTCAAAGGAGGGTTTCCGTGAAGACCGTGCAAAGAAGGAGATAACAGAGGAGGGAAAAGTTAAGCGCCCCAGAATGATAACAAGGATAGGTTGTAAGGCTATGATCATAGTAAAGAAGATGTCTGGAAAGTGGGTGGTAACAAAATTTGAGAAAGAACATAACCATGTTTTGCCACCTTCAAAGAAGGATCCCTGTCATGCTGGAAAACTCAGCAATTCACAAGGGGCTGGTAGAGTGTCTA
Source organism: Musa balbisiana (assembly GCA_004837865.1). NCBI lineage: Eukaryota > Viridiplantae > Streptophyta > Magnoliopsida > Zingiberales > Musaceae > Musa > Musa balbisiana. Next base: position 2,727,661 of record CM017192.1, on the reverse strand, counting down.
ATGAGACGGAAATTGATCAGTTTCCTACTGGTACAAAAGGCAACTCTCAAGAATCCCTAACTGTTCTGTACAACCAGTTATGCTATGAGGCAATTAAATATGCACAAGAAGGTGCAACCACTGAACACACTTACAATGTGGCAATGGCTGCTCTAAAGGAGGCTGCAGAGAAGGTTGCTGCAGCGAAAAGGAATGTTGGAATAATGGCACAAACAGGAGTTGCTAGTGGTAGAACCAGACAAGCATTTCTTGTTTCCACAGAAAGTAGCATTGGTTCTTTGGTCCAAGTCAAATCCTTGCATAATTTGCAATCTCAGGATAAGGCACAGGAACTCAAGCCTCAGAAACAGCCTGTTAATTTTGTGCTTTTACCCTCTGGTTTCCTGACTGATTCAAATTCATCTACTTGTTCTACTGAGGCTCCATTCATTTTTAATGTTACTGTGGACAGTTTACATGGAACCCAGCCCATCCAAACAGTGAACATAACCAACCCTAATACTGTAGGCAAACAGTCAAATAATACCACCGTACTGTTTCCAGAAAGGTTGTTTGGAAGTGATTCAGAAGGCTCTGATTTGCCTGAAGAAGAGAAAGTGGAGCTACATAAACTAGATACAGCCCCTGAGATAGCTAAATCTCACCAGAAGTCTCAGGTTTTCTTCATTGACCATGGCATTTCTATGATGCACTTTTGTTTTATAGATGCCTTTTTCTCTGTATATGCATTATTTACTATAACTATTAAGTCGAAAACTTGCTGGCTTGTAAAAATTGAAGCAACTGTTGTAAATTTTGTCAATCATAAAATCAACAAATAACTGCTTGAGATTATAGCCTGTAAAACGAGAAAATTTCACTTTAATGGCATAGAATCTGGAGTAGTTTCACTATTGTTTTTTAATCTCATTCTTTAAGCTTATCTTGTGGAGAATTTTGGTAATATAATTGAATAATTTTCCATCAAAGTAGTTTTAACAATAGCAACCTACCATGTTTTCATGGTATATAATAACTTGTCCCTCCATGTAACTTTCATCTTTTTTCTTGTGAGGACTTGTGTATTATTGTAAAATCATAATGCTATAACAATGTCAACGTAGCTTCTTTCCCTCTAGCTGTCTTTATTTCCAGTTTTGTTCCTATTCCTGCTGCTTACATCTCATGACAATTTAACCTATTAAATTTGCAGAAAAATGGAGCTGGCTTATCTGGTACAATTCAGTCTAGTGGTAAGAAAATCAGCATGGGTTCCTCTGAAGTTAAGCTTGGCTATCCTGCACTTCCGGTGACAGTTTATATGCCTGTGGTTGGAAGCATTGCAGAAACTTATGCAGGTAGCTATATCCTCTTTTCTAGCTTTCTGTGTATATGTAATCCTGAAGATAGATTACCAATGTGATATGTATCTTCCTTTATTGTTATGAGGAAATTACTTTAAAATATCATAAATGAGAACTAGATTTACTGAATTAAGCTGAATGTAAATAATTCTCCATAGTTTTCAATTTTTACAGCACCATATAAGTAATAGTTTTTTATTCCATAACGACTGTATACATTCTTTGTTGTTCTGTATCTACTTGTATATCTTGATTTTCACACAAGTATTTACCTCTATTTGAACATGATAACCACTTGTCTTTCATAAATTATCATCCTCTTTTTGCAATAACCTGGAGTGTATACTCTACATTGTAACTATTTGATTTGCGGTAAATAAGATGGCTTCATGTTGTTTTGTCTATAATTTCCGATTTCTGTCTAGTTGCAATGACAAAACATGTATCAAGGATGCTGTGTATATATATACATGTATCAAGTATGTTGTATATATATACATGTATACATACGTATACATAGACATGCATACATACATATATATATGTATATCTATATACATATGCATATGTAAATGCATATGTGTATATATATACATATACACATATATATACATACACACACACACACATAGATTTTGAAGTTTATGCCCATCATAGGAACATTAAAACCAGCAACATTGTTGTTCTTGGTTCTTTGCCCATTCTTAAAAGCGGCCTTGACATTTGACTTTTATCACAAATACAAGAAGTGTTGAGAGACTTAATAAATACTTCCTACTCGAGTTTCAGTCTTATAACCTTATTTTATTCTTCATATAGTCATACTTGCTCGGCATCATTTCTTTGGAAAATGTAACTCAATTTGATTGGACTTTTAAATTCTTAATTCAACATCTGCTGTGAAAATAATCTCTTTGAAGGATTTTTTTTGTTAATTCTCATACCAATGATGTGATATAGGATATGTCAGTCAGCATGTTACAACAATGGAACTGACCTGGACACAATATCAATGGTATATGTTGGCACACACTTGGCACTGCATCAGCCTCTGGTTGTGTATTGGAAAGAATTGTGAAGTGAGATGATTTGTTTCTGGATAACTTCTTAATAAAAAAAGGGTCAATATTTTCTTTGTCTTTTGTATCTTTTGTGAATGTTGTGTTTCTACTGAACAACATCTTAACCGGGAACATGAAGATACAGAAATTAGCCTTATCAAAAATAAGATTGGTTTCCCTGAATGACACATACAAAATTCTGAGTCAATTCATGCATGTAATATTTTATTTGAAAATAGCTAGCAATTTTTGCTAGAATTAGAACCGGGAGAATAATAGTGATTATAGCTCAAGGTATGGTCATTAGGTCTAACTCAAGGTAGTGATTTAAAAAGGCGCTCGGGCGAGGCGAGGCGAGGCCCGAGCGCCTCGCTTCACTTCCAGGCGGCGCGCTTCAAAGAGGCGCCGCCTGGGCGCTCTCCTGAGCCCAGGCGCTGGGCGCTTTGGGCGAGCGCCTGGGTTAAACCAGGCGATCGAGCCAGGATTTTAGGTCTGGTTCGGTCTCCGGTGGTTAGTTGGTTCAATCGAACCAACTAAAACCGATATCATCTGTCGCTGCCCAACCCTAACCCTGCTCGTTGTCGTTGCCGCTCTCGCTGCCGCTGTCGCCGCTCGCCACTCCCGCCGCTCGCCGCTGCCGCTGTCGGTGCTTGCCGCTGCTCGCTGCTGTTGCCGCTGTCGTCGCTCCTGCTCCCGCTGCCTCTTTACACTCCCGCTCCCGCTGTCGCTGCTGCTTCCTCTTTTTTCAGTCAGCACCCCGTTACACTCTTCCTTCTTCTCCTTCTGTATATTGTTAACAGTATACTGTCTACTGTTAACAGTATACTAATAATAGTATTTGTATTTATTAGATTAATAATATATTATTTTGATTTTAATACTGTTAATTTTTATTATTATTAATTTTTATATTTTAGCGTCTTGCTTCGCTCGGGCGAGCGCCTAGTGCCTCGGGCGTTTTTGGACCTTAGCGCCTTTTGGCGCCTGACGCTTTTTAAATCACTGACTCAAGGCATGATCATCAGGGACTAATGTAAAATATCATGAAAGGATAAAGCAGGTAATAAAAAGAGCATTCACAATAATGGAAACATGTTATTTGTGTCACAGAGGTGGAACTTTCATTTTCATAGTTTGTGAATTTTGTAAAATCTCCCAACTTAACTAAAATTATTTTAGAATAAAACAAAAAAAAAGTATCTGTTTCGTCTACCACATGAGAACTGACTTGATAGCAGGTGGCATTTTATTTGTAGCAGTCTTGTGTCTTTGCCCTCTAAAATATAATCTAAGCAAGAATCCTAGGACTATAAAACTAAGCGAATGTGGAGCCCTTTCATATTGTTATGATGGTTTTGGTGTCATTCCATGATTCCAAGTTAATCAGGCTAGAATGGTAGCAAGAGTGAGTAAAAGCTAATCAGTTTACAAGTTGTACAAGATGCCATTAGCAGCTTTCTCAAATGTGTATCTCTATTTTCTGATTGTAAGATTCTGTTTTTTTATGTTTATCTGATCAAAGTTTAAATTAGAGCAACAAGTTTCAGTGGAAGTTTTGTTTCTTAAAATGTGATAGATTATTTGAACTTTAAACGGTTGCTGAGACAGGAACGCCAGGGCCAGGCACCTCTTATGCTCTTTTAGCTACTCCAATTGAAGCATTGTCTGTTTCTGCTGGGCCTGTGGAATTTTGCAGACAATCACAGGATGCAAGTCCTCAGCTAGCAAGCAAGAGTAGCACAGTGGCTCTGCTTCCATCACGAGGAAATCCATTACATCCTAAGCCATACGCAGGTCCCAACCCTGAGGTGCATGCAACTGCTGTTGCCTGCGGTGCCCGTGTAATCTCCCCTAAGGCAGCAACTTCACTGATCAAGGCCATTGAAGCAAGGATAAGATCCTCTGTGGCCAAATCAAAACTTGCTTGTGGCTTTAGACTGTTGGATTCCGAGTTGACAAGTCCTGAACCCTGTAACGAGGAGGGCAAGACAAAGCAGAATCCCATGAATGTCATGTCACTAGGGCTGGAAGGGAGTTCTGAGGAGTCAAAGGACGATGGATCTGCTGCTGAGGCAATGGAGTTGGAGGTTGAAGCCGACCATCCAATTGCAAGTGCTGATGAGCAGAAGAACCAGTCACTCTTTGAGGGGCGGATAGGCTTGTTGGACCCAATAGGAGCTGCTAGTGATATGACCATCATTTAGGAGTGATTGAAGTTCCACATCGAGTTAGAGTTTCTAAAACTTCTAATGCTACATATTCTCATGTACACATTTGAGAGATTTGTGAGCTGAGAAGGGCATGTTGTAAATAATAAAAAAAAACTTACCAATGTTAACATAGTTGAGCTAATCTAGTGGACTGGAGAGGTAGGTATTTTCACTGTTACATATGAAATAGGTAACATTGTCCTTACATTAAAGTTGTAAGTGCACTAAAACTAGGTGTCTGGAATTGTGCTTCACTGGAATTGTCCAGGTTGTTGTTTGATGAAGATAGCCTGAACTATCCATCATGACTGGAGCTTATTGAATGCTAGCTGAAACTGGGGTTAGGAGACAAGTTTGTGTTGTGTCACTTGCAAAAAACGTTCACATCTTTTTCAAAGAATGTTGCTGTTCTTATAATGTAGTGGAGTGCCGACTGAAAATTATGTTGTCTGGCCCGTGACTGATTATAGATTACTTTATCTAGTTAGATTTATTTAAAAATTTTATATTGAAATTCTTATAGCTATAATGAAATAGCTAATTTTATTTATCTTAACGTTATTGATTTTATTAATGAAAGTATGAAAATAATGGGTAAAAAAATAATTTTAATATTTTAATTATGTTTTTGATGGTAGCGGACGATGATGTTGTTGAGGGTCGTGGGTGACTGTTGCGGATGAGAGAGAATGATAATGGGAGATGAGACAAAGGGAGAGAAACGATGTAGATGTTGACATTTTGCATTTGCATCGATGTTGATACAGATACAAAGCGACGTTGCTTTGCGTGTGTCAGTGTAGATGCAAATGCTGAGTGATCCTTTCGTTACTCTACATTTGCATCGGCACCCATGTAGATGTCGAGCGGCGCTTTCGTCGTTTTGCATTGTGGATGAGACAAAGCGACGGTGAGAGGTGAGGCAATGGGAGAGAATGATGCAGATGTCGACGCTTTGCATCTACATTGGTGCTGACACAGATGCAAAGCGATGTTGCTTTGCATTTGTATCAATGTCGATGCAATTGCTGAGTAACCCTTTCGTCGCTCTGTATTTGTATTAGCGTTGACATAGTTGTCGAGCGACGTCGATGTAAATGTAGAGTATCGACATCTGCTTGTCCTCTTCCTTCTCTTCCTTTTTATCACCTCTCATTGCTGCTCTCCTTCACCCATGACAACCACACGTGGCCCCTAGTGATGTCATTATTCGTCACCACTGAAAACGTAACTCAGATATTGAAATTATCTTTTTATCTATTGTTTTCGTACTTTTGTCAATAAAGGCAGTGACTTTATGATAAATAAAACTAAATGTTTCACTTCCAAAACTATAAAAATGTTTAACTACAAAGATAATTAACGCTTTGGCTCATATAAATCTTACATTAATGTATGTCAAATCTACACAAAGTTTGTGTTCAAGAAGGTGAACGAACGGAAGCTCCAAAGTGACTGTAGGCTACACTTATGAAAAAGATAACTTGTGGAGAAAACATAAAGCAGATTTTTGTGTCTTCTTCTAACTATTTTTTTAATTTCAGAGGAAGATTTATAGCATAGCCTACATGTTGCAAGATATGCAGTGAACAAACAGGATTTGTCTGATTCCATACTCTTTCCTTAATGTTGCTGATGTCCATTAAAGAAAAAACGATAAGAAAAACAATATTATATTAAACAGCCTACAAGAAAAGATATTTAAACATGAATTCAAATGTAAGACTTGTTACATGGATAATAATGCACTAATCACTCAACAAAGACGATGCACGTTCTTCCATAAAAACGCGATATATAACATAGCAATAAGTCATGAAGCCTATAAATTTTCAACTCCCATACACTTGCACACTATAGTTTGAATGTCCAATGATTCTTCTGAGGGGATTCTTAACAAGATAATTTGAGATCAATGAAGTCATACTGGCTGCATCATTCTGAAGGCCAACTTCTACAGATATTTATCGAACACAAATGTTGGAGCTGAATAAGAGCTTCTTACAAGAAGAAAAAGGGGGTGAAAAGAAAAATGAAAACCAGTATATCCCAAAATGCTGAGCCCTCGTATGATAGAGTCTGTACATAGATGGGGATATATATACCTTCCACGCATCCCCAAACGAAACTGTATGACGGTAATGATAGAGTCTGTAATCTTGAAAGAATTTATGAATGGAACATACAATGCAATCTCAATTGTGCTCGCCCAATCTTGAGCAGCTGCTATGCTATCTGAAGTGTTATAGCACTTGAACTTGTCCTATGTAAAGTGCTTTCCTGAAAATATAAGAACAGTTAGGAAGGAACAAAAAATTGAAACAACGCGACTGCCACAAACCAAGAGTATGAAATTTTTTATTGAAAGAAACAAGTCATCTTAGAAAGAATCCTGTGCCAAGAAATTTGGTGCCGTAAACCAAGAGTGTCCACAATCAAGTCAGAACCTACACTCTGAATTGTCTATATTTGGGTTGTGAGCAAACAAATTCCATGAAGGTTCCAGGAGACCACCTTCAGGGAAAACCACAAGTTGCCATGCATAATTGATCAACAATTTCAAGAGTTGGTGTTGTTTTCACTAAAAACTGATGCATGATAAGATAAATGAATATGCAATTTAAAAGTTTCAGGAACCAACGATTTAACAAGCCTAATGGAAGAGATATAGATCAAGCCTAAACAACTTGGGCAGCAGGGTCTATTGTTTAGTTAGTGGTTCAGACTTCCCAAGTGAGCAACTCAGACCAACTCAAAGGGTAACTTTTTTAGTCCAAGTACTTAAATCTTTGCTATCAGATTCCCATATAGATGAATACATTTGCAATTTAATGTATCTAGAGCACAAAAATAACTGAACAAATTCATTGTGTCAGTATAGGTCCATGAATGCTTGCTCACTGACCGATCCATGTTGCAGCATGCATAATGCCATTCTACTAGCTCCAAGAGCATGGTTGAATGTCATGGCAAGTAAAACTTTGATCTATGTACTATTAATACCACCGATCAGCAAGTTTATACCATATAAATATTGATACACAACTGTGCATACACATAAAAATAGGGATATATGTTATAAAGGATTTACAAATAATATGTACATTACTAGAGAAAAAAGGACAAACATATGTGCATATATATGCTTACAAATGGAGAGTTGTATCCTTGTCTGCGTACAGTTATTCCTAAATAGATTCTCCCACCCCCTTGTCATGCACAAAAGTGACCACATATATTAACATAAATATCAATGTAAAGGCCATAAGAAGAGAGGTACCTTGCAAAAGATGCATGTTCTCTGTTATGCGAATAATGGCATCAAGGTTTCCTGTGAGTTGCCATCCTTCAGGATAAACAAGATCTCTACCTTCTAAATGGAGGTGCCAATTCATGATCCTTGAGCAATCATTTGGTAAGCCTTCCATTTGACTTTCATCCTCTACTATCTGCTCTATAAATGTAGTCTCCTGCAAACAAATGGCATTTTAGATACTTCACAATGCTAATAAAAAATTCAAAACTTGCCAGAAGGGGCAATGATGCTGGAAAGGTCAATGAAGTACACACAAACACATATATCAGTAAATAGTTAAAGTTGTTTCATTTAATCACAAATTAAGTCAAAGGGATACGGAAAGAAAGGGTTGACATACCCTTGATGCAGTATAAAGTATAAACATAAAAGACAAACTAGATGATCATAAAGCTCCTTAGGTCCACCTGATGGTATATAACCAAGAATAGAGAAATAGTATTATACATCCTAGGCAAGTAAATAAAATTTATTTTTTAAATTAAAATTATGCAAAATACTTTTGATTTATGGAAATTGTTTGGTCAGGATGGGATACATCTTTTAATTCATTACCCATGATCTAAATTTGCTATTACATGGACACAAATGCACTTGAAGCCCCATTTGAGCAATGTACTGATACATGGGCCAATCTAACTGTTAAACAGGATCCACACTAAATTGAGAACCACCCACCACAATGTAACCAGTGGTCTTTAATTGAGTTGGAACAATCCACTTGGTTCAAAAACTTCTATGCAACACAAACTTATATTATGTTGTTGAAAAAGATTTCTATAGACACGCCAACCTGTACCATGTGCTGGTTCTTCCTTGGATAGACTCTCCAAAAAGCATCATTGACTCCAACTAAAACATACATCGGCTCACATTAAAAGAAAAGAGCATATTCACAAACGGTTCATTTATTATGACTTAATCTTAGTAAGATTCAAAGGGAAAAGTGGCATGAGTCAAGATACACACATCTGATCACAACTCAAATCAAACTTAGCTCAGAGTACCAAGGGACCATTATACCATAGTTTTCTTTGCTAGGGTTATAACCAAAAACAGACAAATTTCTAGAGATACCTATGCAATAGTGTGAGTCCATGTATGCATAGAGCTTTGCAATCAGTTTAGCCACTTTAGGAGTTCTGGAATTCAGAAAACCAGTTTGGCCAGACATTCAATTTACTCAAGCTGTCATTATCTCGATACATGCCATAGACCTACTCAAGCTGGAACCTAATACATAAATGATTGACAATAACACTATAAATATTTTTATCAGCAAGTTCTTATAGATTTAGGTAGAAAACTACTGAAAATGGAAGTTTGAATCTTCACAAAATGTTTGTATCTCACCAGATACAAACACCAATCAGCTACTTTTCCCAATTTGTATCTCACCAGATATACAAAATTTTATGAAAAAATGGCATAAATAGTAGAAACACAGTTAAGAAAACATATTCATTCAACCCTATTGTCTCACAAATATGGTTGATCAAGATAAAGTTTGAAAAGGATTTCTTTTTTCTTGTAAGGTGATAAAACTTATAAGGTCATACCACGAAAAGGATTTCTTTTTTCTTTTGTTGAATAAAAACACTGCAAATGTAATATCTTCCAAAGAAGCATAAGAGCCAGAGGGGAAAAAAAATGAAATATTGCAATTTAAAAGTGACATATAATCTGTTTACATCAAAACGAATATCAGAAGTAAAGTGAGAACATTCTCTTGCACTTAGCCTTATCCAGAAGATCATAATGTAAACAGACCAATCCAGGCTCACACAACAACATAAATGACTGCTAACATAACGGTATTTTTCTCAGTTTTCTTTATTAAGTCAGTTATAATTTACTCTTCTGTCACTTCTGCTCTAAAAACTTTACTCTGCAGTTTTAACAAGATAAAACTAGAAAGGAAAAAGCATACCTGAAAACCCTCTTTCACCGTGTCTAGCTGCCTAATGGCATCTGAGTTTGGACGATGCCATCTTTTGTAGTCCCAGAGTATGGTGCTATTGAATGCAAATCCAGACATATCAACATGAAATCTCCTAAGTCTCTTGCTTTTCTCATTAGTGTGCCATCCAATTACTTGACTTCCATTGCACACTGGGCCTTCCAATATTGCCTTATTTTTGCTTTGAGAAAGCATTGCAACAGGCCAAACACCAAATCTCCTAAAATAACAAATAGATCAGTTTTCTGGTACTAAATTGACAGCTAGGAAAGATAATTACGTGAATTTATCATGTACCAGAGGTACTGATCATCATTATGAGCTACGATAGGCAATGTGTGATCAGAACCACAAAATGCTATCAGACCTGATCCTTTTGTTACATGGATCTTCCTGTGTAAGAACTCACACAATTGCAGGTCCGATCAAGTGTGTTTCAAGTAAATATTTAAACAACCAGGTTTAAAGTCAAGAAACAACGTTGTTTGCTTTGGAAATTTTATTAAAAAAAGCGGACTGTTAAACTTGCCTGTTTGATGCATGTCAGTTTCAGATCGTGGAGATCAAATGCTAGCAGTACAATGTGAAATTTGAGTCAGCCCAATTTATTGAGATAGTGGAGTAACTAGACAATATTTCAACTCTTGCACTCTATTATTATCACCACAGACTGAGAAACTATTAAAACCAACAAATAAAGTCACATGGAAAGAAGGCTATACTATGCAACATATCAAATAATTTTTTTAAAAAAGAGAAATCTTTATTTCAATTAAAAATCAGTGGACAAATGCATGAGAACTCTCATCAATTTGGATCCATATCCTTACATGCCAAGAGGCTATTTGCCTGACCTGCAATGAGCTCTACCAAACTTGTGGAAGAATAAACAATCAAATATCATAATAAAGCAAAATGAAGGTGCTTTTGTTTTTTCATATATTTGATATTTTGCAAATTGGTTAAAATCAAAGAAAAGGAAAGAAGAAAGACACTAAGCTAGTATGTTTTTAGAATCCAATCATACATCTCTCTCTTTCTTGCATTTTTGGACGGCCACAGAATACGCTGATAAGAGCATCATATACTGTTATAGAGTATCAGAGCATGACTATCCCGTGTTTTTTATTGATGAAGTATCCATGGACGAGACAACTAGAATCAACATCATTTTTGACAAGATCGAGGAGAAGCCAAGACATGTTAACAACAACATGCTTTTGTCAATGATCAGAGAATTGAATTGAATATGCAACCATGACTCATATTAGAATTCTTGCCTAATTTTAAAGTAACAACTAACAACTACAAATTTAGAGCAAAATAAGTTTCTTGGAATGGAAAACTTATATAAGGTGCAGGAACAAATATAGAGTAGAATTCTACTTTCATGTATCCAAAAAGATTTGATCATATGTCTCATTTGTCCAATCTTCGACAATTCTTGTTTGCTCTAGTCAACTAGTTAAGGGTCTAAGTACATATTACCCTATGTAGTTAGACATTTTTAATATCCCGGTCCCTAGACTTAAAAAATTTACATTAACATCCTTATTGTTATGAAAATGAAACATTTAATCTTATTTACCTTAGCGTCGTCGGCTTTACCAATAGAAGATATAACACGTTACAACACGTATGAAATTATTGATTTTGTCAACGGCAAAATGGTCATTTCAAGTGCTAATTAAAAGGTGGAAGAAAGGGGTCATTGACTTAGGTGCATGATTGGTTTCTTCCCCAAATCAATCTCTTAGGGTTTCTTCCCCCAAAGCGATCTCTTAGGGTTTAGGGCAAAGCTCCTCTACAACATGCCATTGTTAAGTTAGTCCTAAACCTATTCTCTATGCTAATTTGGCCATTTATGAGACACATGAAGATGGACCACATAGCTCATAAGCTTCTCTCTCAAATTGCACATATTCTTCCTTTTTTCAAAATATCCACTTTATATTGGACTGATACTTTTACTCGGATCACATACTCAAGATTGACACCCTCATCCTCTCAAAAAAATTGCATATCGCAAAGATGTTGCCAAAAAAAAAACTGTTCCAAAATCATCTTTATCCGGTGGTTGGCATGCTCATGCAACTACGTAGTCATAAACAATAAATAGCAAAGTTGGATATGTTTGTTTATTATTCTTCATACATGTTCATATCCTACTCCAGTTAGTTTTATGAATCGACTTTTAAAATCTTATTCATTATTCTCTTTATCTCTATCAGTCACTTTGCCATGGAAATTTTTATCACTCAAACCAATATGATATCTAACAATTTTGAAAATACCACCAGTCACCAGTGACTCAAATGATCTCAAGTTATTGCCATATCAATGGCTTTCCCTTTGATTGCTTTGAACTCTAGTCACAAGACCATGATTTGTAGTTTATTTCATTCCATTTTCCATCACCAAGCATCTGAAAAAAACCATATAGCTTGATGTAGCCATCTATGGTACTTCTTCATCACCAGTTAACATATTGATTCATTTAAATAACATATTCTCCTTCAGTTTCATTTGCTTCCATTAAACAAAGGAATTCTTTCTCGATTCCACTCATCGAGCATGCATCAGTATCAAATCAATTTAATTTTTACTGTTTCAGCCCAATAAGTTCATCTGCTGAGGAAATAAAGTTAAAACACAATAATCTAAAGCTAAGAAAGTAGTAATTTTTGATGTGAAATCTTGTTTTGACACTTATGGTGGCACAAAGAAGGACATACCTGATCTCCCTCAGTTCCTCGAACAGCTCGAGCGAGTAGATGTTATCGTCGTCCGCAAAGTACACGATCCCATCCAGACGATGCCGCTCGATGTGCTCAAGTGCGGTGTTCCGCTGGTGGACACCTCTGTCCTTGATATTGGTCGAGTTCTTCTTGCAGACGAGATGCCTGTACACGACGCCAGTGCCCATGAGAATCTCTGCGGTCTCCATCGAGGCCGCGTTCATCTCCACCACAATCCAGAGGAGGGGCGGCGGGACCAGCCGCAGCGTCTGGCCCAGGCGGCTAAGGTAGTAGCTCTGGGAGGCGCGGTTGTACGTGGGCGTCACGACGATCAGCAGCTTATTCCTGGGCGGCGATGGATCCGGTAGGTCGTTCGGCAGGGGCTCGTCGTTCGAGTACCGGTGGCCGTCATCAGATCGCACGATCTCGCTCTCTGCGTCGCCGGGCCGGAGGACTGCCGCGAGATCACGGCGCGGAAGGCTACCGTTACGGATGATGGAGGGCGATGAATCAAAGGAGAAGTGGTGGGGCCGCAAGACGAAGTCGTCAAGCTCCGCGAATGGGTAGAGGCCGAAGACGAAGCCGAGGAGGAAGAAGAGGAGCAAGCGGGAGAGGTACCTCTTCCATGAATTGTGGTGGTGCTGGTGCTGCTGCGGCGGCAGCGGCTTGCCACGGAAGGGCTTCCGGAGGAAGACGCCCTCGAAGAGCCGGCGAACCGCGAAGAAAGAGCAGCAGGAGTGGGGGTGATGGCGGCTGGTGGAAATGCAAGAAGGGAGGGTGTGATTGTGGAGGGACCGATCGTTGTGGATGTGGCTAGCCGCCGAGAGAGCTCGACGGAAGGACGCCATGGCTCAGACGCATCAAGATAGGAAGCAATCGATGAATTGGATCGAGAAGAGGAAGAGGGAGAGGAAACGGAAGGCTTAGATCTGGTGGGTTAAGATAGGGGTAAGGGGAGGAAAGAAGACGGAGATGGACGATGGATTGGGGAGGAGGAGACCTGGATCGCCCAAACGGCGGCCACGAGTGCCGGGGTTCCCCCGTCGCTACATCACAGCTCGGCAGTGGTCGTGTGTATCGCCTGGAATACCCTCGTACGCCACCAAGTTAGGAGGAAATATCAGGAAGAGATGGAGGGGCGGAACCGGGTTTTCGCTTCTTATTGCTTTCTCCGCCTCAAGTGCGGGTCTCACCACATCGTTGGTGAAGCAGATTCAGCGCGCATCCCTAAGGCATCGGTACGAAAGCTCTCACCGGCCGCCGCCGCCGCTCCCCGAGCGCTGGTGAGGAGACTTGTGATCTGCTTCCAGAAACCGGTACCGTACGCCTGACTGTGGCATAAGTGAAATCCAGGCTTCCCTATTAGGGGTACGCCGCGACCAGAGGAATGAGGCTTCGCCTAGGACGGTTGTTTTGTCTTTTTCTTACCTTTTCTCTGACAGTGTATGAAATGATCCATTGACGTTCCACGCTAACTGGAATGATAGTGCAATGGTATACATTTTAGACGAATTTGGAATGAGTTCGATTAATAAAACAAAAAAAGGGGGTAATAGGTTCATCTTTAATTTTGGGTTCGCAGCTGTCGATAGAATTGATATCTAAGCATAATAGCTATCTTAAGACGAAATATTAGGGGGAGTAACGTAGGATGACGTGACTATAATCGTCTTTTAAGGTAGCAAAGATAAGAACTGTTCTCAGGAGAAATGAGGAGAGAGTTTGTACTTCAAATCGAGACTAAATCCAAATACAGCTTGATACCCAAGGGATGAAATTTTAATAGATGTACCCCTTCAACCCATCAGCAAAGGGCGAATATAAAACTATCAATAAGATTATTTATTGAAAGAAAGAAAAAATTAAGTTTTAAACTCAAAAGGTTTTACAAGTTACAGTTGAAAATTACCAATAAACAAAAACATATGTTTATACCCAATGAAGTGTATTGATAAAGCTTAAATATTTTAAATTTTGCACTAGCATTTATGATAAGTATAAACATGCAATTCACATCATGCTTAAATTAACCATGCATATATTAGTATAAATAGTTGACATATATAGACAAATACAAAAAAAATAATCATGATAATAAGGAAATAATATGCACAATACCGTAAGAAAAACTTTGTTATTGATTGCACATACGTGCATCCCATTTTTTTCATGTCTTTTCCATAGTTTATTGCCAGCATGAATAACTTATAGAGATACTGTACCAAATAAGCCTTTATAAGAAAAGTGCATTATGTATGGAGAACCTGCAATTCACCACAATCTCAAAAAGCCCTGCTTAGCCTTTATAATGTTTTATGGTGGCACTTACAAAGTGGGGAGTAACTTGAGAAAATTTACCCTCGCTTGCTACCAAAAGTTGCCCTTAGGGGAATTGCGACCTATTTCTTGGACTAACATAGGGATTGGGATGCCAATATTGATGATGGAAGAGTTTCTAATGGAAAGGCAAAGGTCATAATGTTTCATGCAAAAACGTAAAGAAACAAGGCCACATGAAAATTAGGTAAATGAAGAGACGATAGTACCTACCTGTTCATACTGAGCACTGGATTACTTGACCAAGGTTGACAAGGACGACAGAACCAGTATCTCCACACCAAGTAGTTCGTGCACCTTCCAGTCCCGATTTGCTGTAAATCTCTGGAAATTCTATCCATGTTATAGATCAAGTCTAATCGATGCATCGTATCAAAGACTTACAAAACCTCTCCAAATGTGGATAATTTGTTAAAGAAATTGAACTCTGTGGCCTCCTGAGCACATTAATATCAAATGAAATATCAGGGACCAACTCCAGGCTTTGATGCATCGCTGGTTGGTCGATGAGACTATCTTGGAAGACCTAATTGATGTTGCCTTTCTCAGGGTGCTTATCATCAGCAATATCGCTAGGCAGATCAAGACCACTCGGTATCTTACCAGGATAATTGCTGTAACAAGAATCTGAACCAAGCATACTACCAAACAAAACCATTTTGCGTAATCAGTAAAATTTAGATGGCTGAAAAACATAAGAGTGATTAGAAACTCTCACCTTCTGTCAACCAACACCATAGATCGGAGCTCACAGTTAGCTAAACTGAGGAACAGCAAGTGAAGAGTAAAATAATTATAAGATACTAGTCCATTGAACAAATAGTCATCCTATCAACACCAAAACAAGAAATCTGACAGCGGATACTTGGTAAAAATTGAAACTAGACTCATGCAGTAACAAGTAACAACTGCAATAAAGTGTTACATATCCTGAAAACTAGGACATGTTTGCAATTGATAAATGCTATATGTTCATAACTAGGATTCTAGCCTCTTCTATTTTCTAAAATATCTACTTAATTATAATCAAAATATCAAATATGCTGATTCTACTTTTTGAAAGGGTTGGTGCACACCTCAAAATCATGTTTATTCAAAACACTAACTGGACTAGTTCCTTCCGAACTCCCGTAGTAGCATCATTAGCAATTTTAGTATACCAGAAAATTGAGTTCAATGGATTCTCTAAAGATTTGCCTTCAGTGAACATTTAGAGATCATTCATGTCTATTAAATGCAAAAGTACATTTTCTCAGTTGCATAAGCTTCTTCAGGTGTTTCTTAAGGTAATATGACAAGGTGACTAAATCTTCTAGTATCCCCTATTCTGCATGTAAACATGCGAGTCATATTATTACATTTTTTTTGTGCTTCTATTTCCCTACTCCACATCATGCTCATTACCAATAAATCTAACCAGCCAGAAACAAACTATTATGATCAGGTAATTTTTTTGGTCAATTGATTCATTTTATGCAGTGTATAATAATGCTCCCTGGTATTGGCGGGAGCCTCATGCACAGGTTCATTTTCAGTTCAGGAACCCAATTGCAAGGTTCAATCAAGTTTGAAAAATCTAATTCGACCAAACTGGTAAACTGCTAGCTCCCTTTTCTCAATATGCACAAAGTATAATTTTGTTTATTACTCTATTTATGTTTTTTTCTCAGATTTTTTGAACATGGTGTGAAGTAGACAAATAGTACCACTATGAGAACAGAATAAAAAATGTATCAATAGACGCTTACTGTTTGCTGATTTCCTCTTTGACGATGGGATGGCAGTCACTACCAAACATTTTTAGGGTATGATACAAGAGCCCACTATGGCTAATGACAACAATCTCATTCTCTTTTCGTGTCCATAACCTGTAAAGTTAATGAATAAACAGTTAGAGATGCATAAGGTGAAACAAGTTTCATATAGTTTTTTTTTTTTTGTTAAATGCAATGTTTTCTTAGGAGTTCCTTCCTGGCCTAATCTACATGCCCAGGAATTGGTCAACCAAATACTAACTTTGCTTAGATAAGGTTTATTAGGTAAGGCATCAGGAAGAAGATTTGAGACCTTGAAAGCGAAAAAAATAGATTTGAGCCATTTGAGAAAAAGCATGATAGAGCTAGGGAATCCAGTATATGAATTTAAGTCATATCGTCAACGCCACTATCAAATCAAATAGATCGAAAAAAAGGAAAACCAGATGTTCCAAGAATATTACGATTCAACTGCAAAGTGTAATGTGATATTTCCTCATACACAACATAATGGCATTTACTTTTCCTGTGTTAAGCTGTTCTGTCGACAGAAGTGGCAAAATAGTAAAAGAAACAGGCCTCACTCATAATCAAATCGACCTCTAATCTAAACTTAAAAATGATTTAGCTAGTATGTTCAGGTCTATGATGTATTGGATATTGTAAATTATACAAAATACAGTTAATATTCTATTGGTAGCTATTTTGCTTCATTAAGTTCATTGATATCGTGTTTGTTTTAGTCTTCACATAAAAGATTCATGAGTCATAAGCTTAAATAGTAAAGAATGATAATTTACATCTCCAGATAGAAAATCCTTGAAAATCTATCTTAACAATAAAAAGTGACACTATGTTGCAAAGCAAGCAGAGTCAGGACAAGATACTCGTAATGAATATTTAGCTCTTAAGAAATGTAATAGAATTAAAAACTATTCACATGTACAAGACAAGGAGCAGCTGTTTTCATGGATTTAGGAGACTGTTAATTTTTCTCATCAAGATATAAAAGAGAACCCTAATCAAAAGCAACATATCTCGACAATTTTGCAGCACTAAGTGAAATATTTATCATCACAGCATCACTACTTTCTTTAGGAAAACATTTGACACAGTTATGAGAATATGAAGATGCAAAAGCAGTATTCCTTAGACTCAAAAAGAATGCCAGAGGACCACCAAACTTTGTGAAGTAGTTCAAGAAACAACTAGAAAAAAGTTGTGACTGTTACAAAAATGAGTATCAAGACAACTGAGTTAGTATGAAATATATGTGCCATCAAGAAAACTGAACAACCAGCCTCTGACCAAGGATTTTAATTTCGAATGATACAGCCTGGTTGCGGCAAGGGAAGAAGAAGTGTCGAGAGAGAAGAGGGAGAAGGCGCTCAAAGAAGAGGGAGAATCGGGAGAACCTCGACGCTTTCCGATCGGGCACCGCCCTCCCTCGACGATCCCGATCCAAAAGGTAACAGAGAGGCGACGGCTCGGCTTCTTCTTCACTACGTTCTTCACCGAACACCGCAGATGAGGAGAAGATCGATCTTCTCCTCATCTGACGCAACGAGGAGAAGAAAAGGAGGTGACGTCGCCGAGGTATCGTACACCTCTTTTTTTATATATTATTTTTTTATTTTTTATATATTGATATATATATATATATATATATATATATATATATATATATATACACACACACACACACACATACCGAATGGTACATCCTAACGTACCACTCGGTACGCTTGTACCATACCATACCGAGCAAAGCTCGAAACGCCGATACAATATGAAATTATGAACCTTGCCTCTGACTAAACATGAACTTCTTTAGTGACATAAAAATAACTTTACAATTGTATAAATGAATTAGCCATGAACTAAAAGAACAACAATGAATTGGACCACACAATGATTGTAACAGCATTGACAGGGAAAAACAGGCAATAGCGGTCAGCAAACTGGTCGTTCAAGGTTCTGATGATATTCAGCAAAAGGTAGACAACTAGAAATTGGAATGAAGCTATCTCATAAGAAAACATAAAGAAATTAGTCAAATCCTCAATGGTTTGTTCATGAAAACTTTTTATAATACTGGTTATTTATTCACCAGTTTAAAAACTTTACTCCTCTAGCTGCAACCTCTTCATTTGTCTCTCTGACATCAGCTTTCCACAAGATGTCTTCATCATTCTCTATCTGAAAAGAGAGTCAAATTTTACATGATGCTCCAACAAAGACGAAGCTTTGCAAACTTACTGATACTTGATATAGACATGAAATTATTAAGAAAGTACTTGCCAAAGAAAAATCAATTGCAGGGAAAAGATGCCGATATTCGCTTATATTTCTCCTCTTATCACATGGGCGAACTCCCTGCAGTCAGCATAAGCCTTCTAATAAGAAAATCACTTATCAACTTTATTTGATAAATACAGAATGCTTATGGATAAACTTAACATCTGGAATAAATGTGAATTCAGAATTCAAATTGAATGCTAACTTCATAATAAACAACATATAGACTTATCACCAAAAGTCCGCCTCGAAGTGCAGCCTATTACTATTGATCCAAAGCATAATCACTAGAACAAGAGGACAGGCATGAAATAATAATAAATTATGTAAAACTTGGGATAAATCATGAAAAAATATGACATCTATGATTGAAGACCAATTCTTCTGATCAAATTTGACAGAAGATAAATTAAACAGTAAGTGAAACTTTAGAATTAATTATCAACCCAGTAGAAAAAGGATAAAGTAATAAATACCAAATGCTCCCGGCAAGATTCAACCGCTATAAATGGTGGACAGTTCAAGCTTGAAATTGCAGGCCGGTTACTATTCCCAACATTTTCAACCATTAAGGCAGGCACATTGACCCCATCACTATAGCTGTCTCCTCCAAAAACCCCTACGGCAGTTTGCATTGTTCTGTAGCAAAATTTATACCATTATAACAAAATAACCAGAGCCACAATTAAACTACAATCTCTTGATGCACTGATGACTAATGAATTATGAACTCAATGTAACAAAAACGCCGCAACCATCACATTTATCTCATCTTTGCAAGCCTAATGCACAATATGGGTATCTGAGGAAGATCAAATGATCAATATGCATATCCTTACCCCTACAAATAGAGAGATTATATCCATAATAAGAATCTTGGTCACTCAAATTATAATGGGCAAAACATACCTTATATTGCAAGGTGAAGCCCTTGCAGGACCAAATAGATGATGCAATGATGTCAGTTCATTCATATCAATTGTATTTTGTTGTTCAGACAAGTAATATTCTAAACAATTAATTCAATAACAATTGTCCTCTAATTGAACAAGTTGGATCAAGTCCATGAGAACTTTTTACTTCATTAACAATGTACCGTATAGTATATCACACTATAACTTGTTTTAAAGTCTACTAATAGAAAGAAGAGAGGACAGGCATTAATACAACAGTAGGTTGCTCCTTGCAGACTTGGGAGAGCAAGCTTCAAGTCTCGGAAATAGCAATATAGAGATAAGGCTACGCATATTGATCCTCCTAAGACCCCGGTTTAGGGGGAGCCTCATGCACTGGGTTCTCCCTTTAATACATTGATGAGCATGTCATAGTGCAATCATTTTCTTGTACTTGTTGTGCACCTTATGATGTCTTGTGTATTTGATATCAAGAAAAAATAGAACATTATGAACACAAGAGTTTATAACATGTATCATAAACCACTTAACCAATAAGACCCTTCAAATTAATGGGCTGATTCCTTAGGATAACATTTATACCAACACGTGTTACCAAAACTTATTATTCTTTTGTTGTCCAATCAAGATTAAATTACAGCCTATTTGTCCACTAACTAGGCAAGTGGAGCTTTGGTGAAATAAACTCCCTAGCTACGAATAATATCTATTCAAAACTAAATAGCATTTGCTGAATATTAATAATTCAATACAAATGATTTACTATTTCATAGTACAAATTCATATTTTATGTACATTATTTTGACACATGAACAAACATTTTCATTATAAATTGTACGGATGTTAAAAAACAAAAAACATGATAAATTGTTATGACCAAAGCTCAAAACCACGAGAACCAAGCTCCCAAACAGTATTTTAAAGTTGTGTCCTATGGTGGGTAGTGAGCGACATAAGATTAATCATACTGGATAGGAATGTTAAAGTTACCTCCAGTTTAATCTCTAATATCATTGTTAGGTCAGAGATATACAACACATGGATCATCCAAGATCCCTTGTAGCTGATATAGGGTCTGAAAGAGTTGTGCCCCACCACATGGCTGCCACAATACCCTGTGTTCCTCTACTAAGTCCAAATATTCATCAAGATGCACCAAAGATCCCAGTGTCCCCCGTACACCATAAACAACTACCATATTTGTTATAAATTGAGCCTACAATCATGTGAGTTAAGTTCACTTAGGAGTCATCAGATGTTGTTTCTTGGGGGTAGATAGTAACACATACTAACCAAAGTCATTGGACATGTTCAACTATTCATGCAGAATTGGTGTGTTACACTTACAATAACTAAACACATGTACAGATTACAATTGATATGCCTAATCAAAGATAATGGAAAACAAGATGACTAAATGCATTTTTACCTTTTTTTTTCTCCTAAAGTTAGTATCGCTTTCCAATTGAGAAAAAAAATACAAGTCTTAGACCCAATATCCTTGTAACAGTATAACAAGTTCTGAAGGAATAAATGATTTCAAACCAATCACATGCATTTAAAATTTTCATACCCTAAATATCTCTCCACAATATCTAACTCATCATATATCTCTTCACAATAATATACTACTACAAAACACCTATGAACCAATAATGTTGATTCATTAAATTCAGCAGCATGTGGAGTAAATACAAAAATCAAAAGGTTCCAGTCATGGCTTCAAATCTCAATACCGGACATATATTGGTCCGTTGGTTGGACCACTACAAATCCTGTATACAACAAAATACCAACGCATAGTAGGCTATCACACCGATCAACACCAAGGACACAGGAGAAAAAGGAGAGGCACAGCGGAATAAGAGTAGGAGGAAGAAGAGGATGAGAACTGAGTGAAGGAGCTAAGGTTGATCGACAGCTACTCTCCAATGCGGATAATCATACATCACTTACAAACCTACAACAGCTTCA
The DNA here is from genome assembly GCA_004837865.1 of Musa balbisiana. NCBI lineage: Eukaryota > Viridiplantae > Streptophyta > Magnoliopsida > Zingiberales > Musaceae > Musa > Musa balbisiana. The sequence continues at coordinate 2,705,756 of CM017192.1, read as the reverse complement.
AATAAATCATATATCAATGCTTTCTCTCTCTGAAACTACAGAAAAAGAGTTAAATAACAATTCCCTTGGATAATGGTGGCAGTGGCGAGCTAAACAGGATTCAAGGGGAGTGGGGAGTGGGGAGAGAGGTGTTTAAAAGGCGATGTCACTGTCAGAATTATAAAAAAAAAAAAAAAAAAACTCAAACTGATGCATTAATAATACTTATTGTGTCCATAACATCTTAAATGATTCTTCTCATTATAATATGTATTTATTGTGGAACACCAAAATTTTCAGGTGTCTTAACAACTTGGAATTTTCATACAACAAAACAATAAACCTTTATCAGTTTTCATGAGTCATGAAACTAATCCTTTATCTAATTCTGCATGTTACTGTGTTTAAGGTATTAGCAAAAGAAGTTGTAAATCATGTGGCTGGATGCAAACTGGACATGACATGTGTTATAAAATTGGTGCCTCCTAAAGTCAGTTAAGGGCAAAAATAACATAGATGGACAACAGAGGATTCTTTTTAAGAGAAAGAGGAAACTTGGTTTCCAGGACATTATTATATAAAGGATAAACCTGCCAACTACTGATGCATTAATAAGACTTATTGTGTCCATAACATCTTAAATGATTCTTCTCATTATAATATGTATTTATTAGTGGAACACCAAAATTTTCAGGTGTCTTAACAACATTGAATTTTCATACAACAAAACAATAAACCTTTATCAGTTTTCATGAGTCATGAACTAATCCTTTATCTAATTCTGCATGTTACTGTGTTTAAGGTATTACAAAAGAAGTTGTAAATCATGTGGCTGGATGCAAACTGGACATGACATGTGATAAAATTGGTGCCTCCTAAAGTCAAGTTAAGCCAAAAATAACATAGATGACAACGAGGATATTCTTTTTAAGAGAAAGAGGAAACTTGGGTTCCAGGACATTATTATATAAAGGATAAACCTGCAGTCGCTTGGTGCAATACCAAAACTAGAACCATCTTGACACAATATAGCCCCACCTAATGGAACTCCCAGAAAGTTCAAAATAATGGAAATCACTTACACTAAAGTTCAAAAAAAAAATCTTCAGAACTTAAAAGAAATAAGGGCAACAGAATCAGCATCGGTGAAGATTTTCTTCTCGAAAGAAAAAAAGATTATTGTTCATGATTTGAGTGCAAAGAAAAGGCACAGGACTGACAGCACCAAACACATAATGTACACATGGCAACTCTGATCCCGTGGCAGTTTAATCCTTGATGTTCTAACAAAGACTCGAGGCTCTAGTACAACATGATAAGGAGCTCCCCTTGATAATACTAGATTCAATGCCTAATATGTCCACGATATTTTCAAATGCATTGAAAAGTGTAATACATGGAGATCTGTCCTCTTTCTACTTGTTAAATAATTCATATAAGGCATATAAAGATTCTACCTTAGCAAAGGAGATGTGATAACCAATTGAATTTTCTTATATAGGCCGCAGGCTCTAATGTGTTTACGGAGATTATCGACCTGTAAGAATAACATAAATATAATTAAGCAATTTTAACTATCGGTCATAGGTAAGTTTCATAATAAGCGCATTATAAACATGTTAAAATATGAAAAAAGAAGTACCAATAAGTTGAACAAGCATGCATATTATCATACACAAAATCACTGAAGGATAACCGAACAAGTGTTGTTAGTTCTTGAAACTCCGCTCAACCATTATTTATGCTGTTTTGTATAGATTTAATCTTTGCCACATTTCTCTCTATGTCCTGTTACCTATTCATGCCACACACAAAGGCCTTTGTATATCTTCCTCAATCCCACTTTGCACAAAGGCCTCCACAATTTTTCCTTGCAAAACCATTCCACTCATGGGTTGGTTAGGAACTTGTGTCCAAGGTTTCCAAAGCACCCTGATGGTACATACGAGTTAGAATCCTTACATGCCCATGCACCACCAAGGCAAATAAGCAGATCACCGAGGCAAATAAGCAGATCACCGAGTAACTTTAGGCAATTTAATTTTCTAAAAATTAACAATAAAAAAATAATGTTAAATATAATCTGAAATCTGAACATACAGTTGATTGTGCAACAATGCATAGCCAGTAAAAGCTAAAGTCAATTAACAGTTTAATATAAAGCAAGTCACTATATTTTTACTCCATCAAAATATAAATGGTCTTGAATCTTGTATTAATTTTTCAATTCAATCTTTTAGCATTTTTGCATGGTCCGAAAGAACTACCTCTTAAAGCTTATAAACCTTAAAAGGCTAATAGAACCTTGTTTCACCCAAGTATCGTTTGTCAGGCCTGCACTCATGGGGCAAATATATTGAAATAGTTTTTAACCTAGACCTCTTAAGACAGGTTGGATTAGAAAGGCTAGAAAGGCAAGCCCATTTAAGCACCTACACATGCATCAAGGCACCCATGCGCCAGCATTTGATAGCATTACTAGCAACCATATCCATTGTTGTATGTTAAACTGCAAAGCCTAAAACCATTAAATCCAATAATGAATAAACCATTAGACTAATCTGAGAACTATACCTCGAAAATTATGAAGAATACCTACGTACATGTATTAAAATAAAAGAAAATTGACATCCACAGAATTCACCTATATTGATTATATCTCTAAATATCAAAGAAAACATACATACATAGTATGCAAAATGAAAAAAGAAAGACTATAAATTTGCCTAAGTCAATTATACCTAGCCAGTAGGGTCCAATTAAGCACCTAGGTGATACCTAGTGTCCTAGGCAGCAACTTTGAACAACACTAGCTACATCTAATTCACTCATGTAAACCCAACTCCATGTGAGCTCGTGCTATTACAGGACTATACCTATTAACATCTCCATCCATCTCACAAGATTATGCAGCCATCTGACATCCTCTAGTCACTTATCTAATGGCTCTAGATCCTTCAGTTTTTTTTTTTTTTTAACTCACTTCACTCAAGTAAGACTCGCACTTGGAGTAAGACTCACTCTCCTGCTCTTATGATGCACATCAGTAGGCTGTCTCCTCAGAGACCCTTCAAACTCCATTTCAACAAAATCACTTCACTTTGTTTTATCTAACTTCTGGATATCTTTCTTTAGTTCAATATGGAATCTCCTACCACATTCATACATGGCTTTTAACCTTGTCAAGGTACCATGTGGTGACTAGAGTAGATTACTAACACAATAAATTGCACAGAATGCTGTCTGAAAGCACTCATGCTTAACCTCTTATTAGCCTCCCATTAAGTTCATTTACTTAAAACCATACTAATGTATATCCTCTCCATGTAAAACTTCTTGGATATCAATGAAACAAACCACTGATGTCCTTGTTAAGTTCTATCAAATTCAATATTCCACTAGCTAGAGTAGAGTTCCTAGGCTCCATGTAAATCTAAGTTGAATCTGCATGGATTTAACATAGTTCCCCATAGATTTAAGCCAGATCCAACATAGACCTAACCTAAATCTGTGGATCTTGGCCATTTATGTCTAGTTACATGATTACCATTGTTGCTTCACCTAAGATCAAATGTTTCATGCATTATTCTTTCTTGCTTCACTATTTTCTTTCAGTTTCTGCACCAAAACAAATTTGAATAATTTTGATGCATAATTTAAGTCATAACTACGTTGAACTACAATGATCTAGAGAGAGCATGAATAGAAGTGCTGCAACTCACAATAATTCTTATACTAATTGCTGCATCAACTTCTACAATTTAATATGTTTTGAAAACAAATATTATCAGTTGATATCATCAGTCTCGCACGCAACATTTGCCACAAGCAGTAATGTTAGGAAACCATGTTGCATCTAGTAAAACATTTTGTACCATCCTACACAAAACTATTCCTGTTTAATTGTAGTCCATCAAATGATGAACAAAACTGAAAAAAAAAGTGCATATATTCTACCAAAAATTCTTGACTGCCCTTGGATCCAATCAGGATAGACTACTCAAATAAATAACATGCAGCAAACAGAGAGAAAGAAAGTCATTGACTGTACCTGATCCCATCCCAATGGAGTAAGGGGTGCATCAAAAAGTTCTGGAGATAAGTATGCTCTGTAGTCTTTTTCACCTTTCACATTATGAATGCCCTGCGCATGTCTGACCTACATACACATTTTGCATGTAATAAATTAGAGTTTCAGGTCCCAAAAAAAAAATTCTTTGGTACAAGGCCACTTTAGAAAATATATTTAGCTAAAACGAACCAGGTGCACAGTTTTACAGCGCTGCAAAGGAAACAAGCTTGAGCTAGTGACACCATTCATATCTGCAGATAACCAAGTTAGAAGCTGGTGGCATTCAGTCAATGCAAAACCAGAGCAACTAGTGGCAAATTATAAACCTAAAGCATTGTCTAAAATTCTCTATTGAAAGGATGAGTAATACAAGGAGATTTGCAGATAATAAAATTTAATGTTTTTTAACTTTTCAACTTGGTACTAGCCTAGCTAAAATACTTTGAACCAGTAGTTAAAAAGAATCAAATTAAATGTTTTGAAACATCTATGTAACCTGAACTATAAACAGTGGTCCTACACCATGAAGGACAAGAGATGAGGATGTGAATTTAAACTGGGCTGCCCCATGCAGACATATCAGCTTTAGGATTCTTGCCATGCCAAGCCATATCCACATAGTATTTTTATGTCCATCTGGACACATATCCACATATTAATTCTAAGTACGTTGTTGGCACACTATCTTACCTTTTTCCTAAAGATCAAAATAATGTTTGTACGAATAAGAATCCCCTTGTTTACATGACTTCATCTCCATATAGATAAATATAAGGCCTATGGGGCAACTACTCAGAACTACATTCTGCAGCAAGCCTTCCTAGATGACAACAAGAATCCCATTAGCCTCATTAATCATATAAGGGATCATGAATCTTGACAGAATGATAGCATCCACCATTAAAACCTCATTAAAGGAGAAATTTGATCAAAACATTGAATATTGATTATGTTACAGCAGTTGCTTCTTGTCTTGACAAAAATTATCAATATCTCTAGACAAATATTGGACAATGGTGCACATCGATTATCATGGCATACAAATCTTGAATACTCATGTTTTGACTTCCTCTCGGATACCAACCAATGAAGCATAGAAGATAATGTTGTGTGGAAAATGGTAGTATGACGTTTAAAATGTGTACCCTTACCAATTTTGTTGTGTGGTAGGACATCAATTTCACACATTTGTATCAGAAAACACTGTTACAAAATAGTTCAAATTTTAGTCATAATGGCATGGTTCACCGTATTGCCTGACTTCAATATATATTCATGAAAAAAAGAAGTAGATACTTGTTATGAACAAAGAAACCCATAAGTCATGAGGCAATATATTCCTTGGCAACTTGGTTACCAGAAGCCAGAAGTTCCTGTAGTTAAGTTCAAAGACTATAATAGTTGTCAATGGAGGTGCACAAACTTTGTGGGCGCACCTTTTGAGATTCTCATCAAGAAAACTAGTCGTCACGATTCTCACTCCTTCCCTGTAACTCGAGGACAACTGGCCGGTGAAAGATGTGTTTCGGTGCGTGAGAGACAAAAGATATTGGAAAAATTGAACTAGATAAGGCAGACTGGCAGTTACCATAAGGTGAGTCCTCCACCAACTTTGAATTCTTTGATCAAATATCTGACCCTATCTAAGAAACGTAGGCACCGAGTCTACTAGCTTCCCTGTGGACTACCGATCTACTAAATTACAAACCCTCTGTTGAAATCTCCTAGCTCAACTTTTCTTGAACATATAATTCTCCCTTAACCATGTTCTTTGCTCAACGGCTTAATGCTTTTGCATTCTTACAAGTGATAACTGGGAGGAACAAGAAACCTAAAGTTCTCTACGATTTTATGGAATTACTACTACAATTTTTCTTTCCCAGTCGTTACCAATGCTGTCTTCACTCGGATTTCCGAACTGCCTGCCGCTGTGCGACTATTCGTCATCGATGAAACAAAAACGAAAGAAAACCAATCTCTAATTACGAACGGTGGAGTTGCCGTACGACAAGACAACCATCAATCAAAGAGAGCAAGGGCAACGATGTTCTTCTTGACCGGGCAACCAATTTAAGGAGCACGCGAACGATATCAGATCAATAAGGGAAGGTAGGTAGTCTCTTCCTCTCCTTGATATTTACCTGGGAAGCCGGAGGAGCAGCGGGGACGACACGGCCAAGTAGAGGCGGAAGAGAGCGGGAGGGGAAGAAGCGGTGGAGACGAGGATGAAGAGGGGAGTGCTTTGGATGCATTATTAATATGTGGTGTAGATGTGGGGAGGAAATGAAAGCCCAACTTTTGTGGAACTTAGAATTCCAGCCCAAGTATTTGTTTTGGAATTTTCTTTATTTTATGTTTTTTTAATTTATTAACAACCTCGTTATTGATAATCTCTTTTAAAATAATAAAAATATTATTTTACTATTTATAATCCTAATATTTTTTTTTACAATCCCTTATTAGACGTAATCATCGTCGACTTTTATCATCGATGTTACTAGACGTTGTCTCACTTGAAGAAGTGAGAAATTTATTATAAAAGAGATTGATTTTATTTAAAGGGGAGATTTCCTTTAATTAGTCACTCAAATTTATAATTGATTCTTGAATTATAAATTAATTGAGGATTAGAACATGTAACTAATGTAAAATTATCATTTCATATTTGTTTCTATTATGAACTTTTCTCACGATCGTCATCTTCTGAGAAAGATGAAAAATAACATAAAGAGGAGGTGGAGGATGAAGAAAAGTAGAGGAGTATATTTAGGTATATTTATAATTTAGAAATATTAAAAAAATTAAAATATGATTGTAAATAATAAAATGGGGGTTATAAATAGCAATCTCCTTTCGTTATTTCTTTAACTCGAACTAATTAATATTAATGAACATTTTATTCAATATATATATATGTATTTTAAATTTTTGGCATCATGAAGAGCTTTTTTTATCTTAATGTAGTGCAAAAATAGGTTTTTTTTAATCATTTTGTTACCGTTGGTTTACTTTTTTTTTTTCAAATTTTATTGCATAAGTCATGCAAAAATGACATATTTGAGGTTTCAAACTCTTAAGTTTTTACGTAATGTGAATGGATGTATCGAATCTATTTACTAAGGATTGAAAATCATATCCGATAAAGATCAATTATGAAGTATTCATAAACACTTATCATTCTTTGATTTTGGTTAATAGGCTTTAATGATTGTCATGGAGACGAGTCACATTAGCTATAGAATCCATGACACATCATATGAAGATCCTTGAAATGAAGTGTTAACCTAAAATGATCAAAGTGTCAATATCAGTGCCACTCATTATTCTCTCATAGATTTTGAAGTTTTTTGTCACGTCATGTTAAAACCGATCAAATGTTAACTCTAAATAGTTGTATATTATTATACTTATATTTCAATATTTTTCATCATGAAAGATTATTTGGACACAATAATTAGGTTTTTTTGATACTTTTTATATGATTTATGTAACTGCACAGATTGGATCCATAATACTTTAAGTTTTTTTTTCTTTATGAGTTCCTGATTGATATAAAGGATACTAAGAAAGTTACAAGAACTAATGCTTTTTTATTTAAGGAACGGATAGAAAATGATCAATATTTGTGTAGCTATTGAAAAAACTATGTGACACTAATCCTCTAATCCTCTGACCACAAGCAAAGAAGATTTCATGGTCAAGCAATTGCAGCAAGCAGCATCCTTATGACCTTTGACTTGTCGCAACGTTGTTACTTAGCCAAAAATAAAAGTCAATGCACATCCATTAATCCCAGTGATCATCACATCATACTTTCATCCTTGTTTGGGACTCCATAAATCCGCGTGCAGTTATTGTCGTGATGGGGTGCACGCCCTAATGGTTGCAGACAATGAGATGATGGGATGTTTTCTTTGTCATCGATTTCAATGTACACAGAATTGCAAGATACATGAACCAGACAATCTACAATAATTGAAAGATACTGGACATCTCTCTCTCTCTCTCTCTCTCTCTCTCTCTCTCTCTCTCTCCCTCTCTTCTGCCTTTCTTCCTCATGCAGACACTTCACCTTGCCTCCATGTGAAGCCACTTAGACTGACATGATAAGAAACCATCACAAGGTGACTGGATCTATTACAGATGTCTCTCCGGGTCAAGATCATAGCTCGTGACTGAAGGAAAAGCTGCATGCACACTGCTGAAGAGGCTCTCGACGTTAATTTATGGAGTCCATTCATGTGCTTTATTAAATTATTGACGAATGATGGGAGTACCTATTTAATTAATTTTACCTGATATATATGATTGTTGTGCGATAGTTCCAATGTGAAAAAAGAAATAGAGGTTATGTTTGGTCAATCTATATAGACAAAAGGTCAAACATAGATGATTATAGGTTGCTTTTCTTTATCATTCTCATGCATATAGAATGTTGAAGATGATTAGAGATTATCTTTATGTAAAATATTTTATAAAATATTTTATTTTTTTATGATCAAATATAAAAGTTCATCTTCAATGCAACAAAGGGATGTTATCTTTTTTAATCACTAATGTTCATACTCATATATCTTAAGTTACTGACTTAGGCGTTGATGCAATATTGGCTTCTATTCAATGACCCAAGCTTCCCTAAGGATGACCCTAAGCCATCTGCTCGTCCTCGTCCAGTTTTTCTTAAATCTCACATAGTAAGTGTGGATGCTAACGATTATGATACAAGTCATTGGTCCACTTTTGTCCTAGTTAGCTTAACAAGCAATACCACGATCACTAACTTAAGAGCCACCAGCATCGACACACATCGAGGTTCCCCCACCCAACGTGATGCCGCCATCCCAAGAGCACCTGAGACCCATCGAACTATCGACCAAGGGGGAAAGCTCCCAAACCGTGGAATTCAGTTGACCACACCACCACTCTACTCTGTTTGAATCTAAGACACAATCGATGGATTCGATGGAGGATTCCTTGCGGATCCAACTATGACAGATGGATTGATATTTAAAGGAGATGTAATGAGAGTACCAATAATCCAAAGGAGAAGCACTGGTCGAGCCCACCTTGAATCGATCAACATTCATAAAGAAAATCCAAGATGAACTGATTCTAGCGAACTTTTACCTCCCATCGTTGGAGGCATTCGATGGCAATGCTAAAGTGATTGAGCACATTAGAGCTTTTTATGCCCAAATGTCATTATATAGCATTTCAAACGTCATGATGTGTCACATTGTCCCAACCATGTTAAGAGGCTCAACACAAAATAGTATGCCAACCTATAACTACTTTTGCCTAATCCGTGAGGGCACTTCCTTAGGAACATGTGTTGGAGGCCATCAACGACAATGCTTCTCGGACTTAGGCAAGGGGAGGAGGAAATGCTTACATATTGTCATTCGGTTCACCAATGAAATTCAAGACATAATATATGTCCATCCGTCACTTATAATATAGACATTCATAAGGGGGCTCAAGTCATCATATCTTTTTTAATCGTTTGTAGAGAGACCACCAGTGATAGTACTAGAGGTACAGAGGGCTAAGAAATATTTATCACTAAGACAATGATCTTTGGTAAACATGAAGAGTTACATAAAAGGCCAAAGCAGGAGTGACCACAATTCACCCCGACCCCGAGGTCACCACGACAAAGGAGGAATGAACAACCCGAGTTACTTCGCCTAAGGTCTGAGTTAATCCCCCTAAGTATATCTAGAACTAAAGTTTTTCTATAGATAAAAAGAAAGGACTCTTAAAAGACCCTCACCCAATGAAGGCTTCATTGGTAAAAAGAGATAGATTCAAATACTATCAGTTCCACTAGGATTACGACCACGATACAAAGGATTGTCACAACTTGAAAAAGTAGATTGAAGAACTCATACATTATGGACACCTCAGGCAATTCATCTAAAAGTATCAAGAACCCTCAACTCGACCCCAGAAGTTGGTGAAGAGACAAATTGATATCATTATTGGTATACCTATCTTGAGAGGAGATACATCATCGGGTCATAAAGCTTATGCCCAAGCTACCATTGAAAAGCACCTAAGGATGGAGAGCAACCTAGAGATAACCTTCAAGAAGGAAGAGATAGAGTACCTTGACACAAACCATGACGATGCCTTAGTAGTTTCTATAAAGACGGTCAACGCTCAGGTGAAAAGGGTTATGATTGACACAAATAGTTCTATTGATATCCTCTACTTTGATATTTTCTAAAAACTCGGGCTCTCGACTAACGACCTTACCCCTATAACTTCTTCGTTAACAAGGTTCACTAGCGAATATATCTCCTCTTTTAGGATCGTGAACCTGCATGTCACACTCGGAGATGAGCCTTACTACAAAATAACTTGAAAAAACTACACCAACTCGATTGGGCCTCTACATAAAAAATAAGACTTTGACCTACCAAGATAGAGATTGGTCAGGTGGACAAGCCCGACAATGTATCAAGAAAAAGACATAAGGACTAAGTTGGGTAGACAGACTCAATAACTAAGTAAAGACTAACACATCATAAGACAAGACAATGATCACCTTTTTTTGAAACCTCGCAACTTGCTCGTTGAGCTCAAAGTTGTATGGCCTCATCGAACCTAGCTCTTGGCGAGGCATCATTCAGCCTCTTCTAATTACCTCATCAATTCAACTCCTCGAGCCTCTACCTCAATGATAAGTGTGAGTCACCCCTTTTCCTCTTCAGCCCCTCCACCTCCTCGTGGAGATTATCGATCATGAGAGACTGATGATGAATGACAGAGCTGACGTTTTGTACATGGTCAAGAATGGTCATAATATAATAGTGATACTATAAGTCAAAGATAAAGAGGCATCTTGGAAAATTGCAATACTAGCTAGATTCATGGTAGTAGGTATCCCCTTGGCATATAATGCATGTCATAGGCTGACCTACATTGAATAGACTGAGGGTGGTGATGTCAACCTATCATATAATGATGAAGTTTCCAACGAGAATTGATATTAGAGAGCTAAGAAGCAACCCAAGAGAGTTGTGCTAGTGTTACCCGATGGCGATCTCCCTATTGAAGAAGGCCTGATCCAAGAAGCTACTTATGGACCCTCGAGATTTCACTAAGTCTATCCCCACATCCTAAGTCGGTGGAACCGTTAATTGAATCACCCATAAACAAAACTTGGTGCTTTGGAGAGCTAAAATTCGACCTAACTAGATCTTGTGATAAGCTAATGCCAAACTAGGAAGGGATATATCGAGTAATCGAGGTCATCCAAGAACTTACTGCCTTAAGACAATAGAAGGGGTGGTGCCTCTAAGGACATGATACATTATAAATTTAAAGAGGTTCTACCCCATAGGTATCCCTCGGGATTATGTCAGGGTGACTGTGTCCTGAGTGTCAAGCCTTGGTCTACTATGTTTTTAGCACCAATTGTAAAGAAAAATATTTTCAAAGTATATGTATTGCAAGTTGAGGAAAGAAAGTTTCATTACTTGAAAAAACTACACCAACTCGATTGGGCCTCTACATAAAAAATAAGACTTTGACCTACCAAGATAGAGATTGGTCAGGTGGACAAGCCCGACAATGTATCAAGAAAAAGACATAAGGACTAAGTTGGGTAGACAGACTCAATAACTAAGTAAAGACTAACACATCATAAGACAAGACAATGATCACCTTTTTTTGAAACCTCGCAACTTGCTCGTTGAGCTCAAAGTTGTATGGCCTCATCGAACCTAGCTCTTGGCGAGGCATCATTCAGCCTCTTCTAATTACCTCATCAATTCAACTCCTCGAGCCTCTACCTCAATGATAAGTGTGAGTCACCCCTTTTCCTCTTCAGCCCCTCCACCCTCCTCGTGGAGATTATCGATCATGAGAGACTGATGATGATGACAGAGCTGACGTTTTGTACATGGTCAAGAATGGTCATAATATAATAGTGATACTATAAGTCAAAGATAAAGAGGCATCTTGGAAATTGCAAGAGTAATCAATATGCAAAGATTGTCTCAAATAATATAAAAGTAACCAATGTACGAAGATCACCTCAGAAAATATAAAAGTGATTGATGTACAAAGTTCATCTCGAAAAACATAAAAGAAACTGCCACGACAGGAGACATAAAACAAATATGATCGAGGTGCATAAGTTGGGAAACTTGACCCACGTAAGCAAAACTCACTATGATAAGAGGCATAAGATAAATGTACCCGAGGCACATAAGTTAGAAAAATATGTTCCTCATAAAAAGAAACTTGTCATAACGAGAGATATAACCCGATATCATAAGTCAAGAAACCCAACCTACGTAAGAAGAAATCGGCCACATGAGTGGGAGGCACAAAAAACAAAATGTGTCTGAGTTACGTAAGTTGAGAAAACCCTACCCTTTAAGAAGAAACCACATGAAAATAAGAGACACAAGAACTAAAATGTGTCTTGAGGTGCATGAGTAAGAAGAACCAACTTTGCGTAAGAAGAAACTTGTCACGATGGGAGGCACAAGACAAAATATTTTCAAGGTACATAAGAAGAAACCTACCATTGCGAGAGGCATAATGTGAGATATGTCCAAAGAACATGAGTAGGGAAAACTCGACTCGCATGAGAGTAAGTCTGCCATGACAAGAGACATAAGGAAAAAAAAATACCTGAAGCAGGGAGGTCCGGAAGCTTGACCCCTTCTTTACTCGAGGTGGGTAGGCTTCCCAACCGCATGAGAGTAAGTCATGGAGGTTCGAAAGCTTGACCCCCCACCTTCACCAAAGACGAGGAGGTTGAGAAACTCGGCCCTTACCTTTGCCCGAGGCGTGAAGGTCGGGAAACTTAACCTTGTCTGACCAACATACATCTCTCAATGATATGAGGGGTAGGTCGGCGATAGATTGCCATTGGCAACACTTGAGCACGATAAACTAAACGTGTCAGATGAACTAAGCGTGTCACCAAATCAACGATGGATCGAAGATGTACAAGTTTAATGTGTCAGATGAACTAGATGTCATATTTCAAACCCCTCTCGCGAGATCCTCGAAACATGCCTTGAGGGGGATAAATGATAGTGAGTACACCATCAGCCAATCTTTCTCCGACATGTGATTGTCATATAATGTCCGAGATGGAAGGAGAGTTTGGAGGCTACCTTCCACCCGTCTGCCCACGTGAGCAAGGGTTCAAAGTAGAAGGTTATGGATTGTCCTCCCTTGTCACTCACATGGACAAGCGGTCAATGGAAAACTGTTGAAGGCTATTAGAGGCTACCTCTTCACAAAATATTTCATGAAATGTTTTGCCCTTTTATGACCATATATAAAGCTCATCTTCAACACATAACGGAGGGTTACCTTTTTTTATCCGCTAGCGTTCACACTCATATACCTCGAGTTATCAACTTAAGCATCGAAGAGACTAGGTCGGTAAACCTCTATGAACCTCAGTCTTAATACAAATAGTATTTCGAGAACTTAGTGTTTCTATCTTGAAGACACCTCGACCAACTCTACGCATATGGGTTTGGACCATGTCATGCTAACTAAGATATTAATGTCTTTTTTTCTCAATAATGAGTTTATAATATATATATATATTTGTGTATATGTGTGATGAGAAAGAAAATATTTTAATTTCTTGTAAGAAACAATAGTAGATTATAATATTATGAGAGAAATGATCAACATAAGAAAACAAAGATTCTGCTTTCAGAAAACTATTTCATGTGATCATAGCTACAAGTGGTCCCCGGAGATGGAACACCTTTCAATCAAAATAAAATTCTTCCACATCGATGATTTAACTGATAATATATATGTTTTCTGAACCAATTTTGTAGTAAATAACTGCTGTTGTTGTTGATTCCTTGTCTATTACTTCTCTTTATGCTAATAAGTGGATAACCTGTTTGAATCAATTTTCTGAATCGATCTGTCAGAAATATTCACATCAATAATAACTCTACACATAATAGTTCCATCAACAGAGAAAGAGCATAACCTAATCAACATCTAGACCACGTGGAGATCAATCCAAAACAGTAATCCAAGGAATATTCTAAAAATAATGGGATACAAAATATTCTATTCCTACCATAAAATATTCCCATCACTTAACTTGTTCTAAAAAATATATTAGGCAAGATAATCAAGATTAATTATTATTTATTAAAATCATTCTATTTATATCAGTTATCGACTTGAACGGAGGAATCGGATCGAAAAACTTCATACAGATTGATCTAAGTATCATTGACGTCCATGCTATCAAATCTAAATCTCAAGTTAAAAATCTTACTAAAGCTGTTTTTTTGTTTGAAGATGAGACAGGAACAAATATGATGTTTTAACTACAGATTATTCCAGTAAATTCCCATCTACAACTCCATTTTTATCACGTTGCTTCCCTTATCGGCCTCTACAAGCAATCATTGGTCGATCCATCCCTCTCTAGATTTGTTTTACTGACATCCCTATCAGTGTCATTCTATGAGAATAGAACGTGACCATCCAACTAAAATAATGTGGAGATGAGGATGAAGAGGGAGGAGAGATGATTGATGTCATGTTAGCAAGCCGTCTAAGAAACGCATCTTTCGATGACTGCAATCAGTACTCTATAATAGTAATCAAGTGTAGAGGGCATCGATGGTTTTGGTGGCACAGTAACTCCTATCATTGTTGTGTCAGGTGGGGCGTCACCGAAGGTTGGCTGCAAGTGCGTCGTCTCCCCCACTGGCCTACTCTCTTCTTCTTTGGAAGATGGGCGGTGGCGGAAAGGAAAGAAGAATGTTTATTGCTGAAAGCAGCAGACGATAAAGAGGAATGGAGCAGTAGTCGGAGGAGGAGAGAGTAACCAAGAGGCTGATTAAAGACGGGCTGAAACAGGAAGAGAAGAAGGATCTGTATCTGAATGGGGAGGTGGAGTGGAGAATTACGACGCAGTCTTGACTGCTAGATCAGTGCCGAAAGCCGAGGTACTGCTGCGAGCCTCGGGAAATTTACCTGTCTTGATGCGGTGGCACTTCCTTCTCACTGGGATGCAGAAAAGCCAAGACGGTGATGATGACGGTGATGTGCTTCTGATATATAGGATGTGGAGGTGCGCAAGGAGGAGTCCAATTGTGGAAGAAGGCACAGAAAGAGAGTACCTTTGAGAGAAGAAGTGAAGCGAGCGAGCGATGGGAGGGTGGCGGAGAGCCTTCTGCACGTCGGCGACTGTGGTGGCCAGGACGGAAGCAGGAGAGAAGAAGCAGCAGAAGCAAATCATGGGCAGTTCGAGCCCCAGGAGTTGCGCCAAGCTGAGCTTCTTCTCCGGCGGCGGCGGACGAGGGGGGAACAGCCCCTCGACGCCGCGGCTGGCGCTGTGCCGGACTAGTTCCGAGTCTCCGGACAGCTCGAAGCTGCAATGCGACAAGCTCACCAGTCCCGCCACCGCCAGCGTCAACACCAGCAGGAATAACCGGAGTCCAGCTCTGTTTCGGCGGAAGGCTCTGTCTACCCCTTCTTCTCCAAGATCCCCATCCGGGTTCGCCCTCTTCAAGCAGCTCTCCCGGGTATGCATTCCCTGCCTCCAAAAACATGCTTCTTTCTTGAAGATGACTGCGGAATACTTTGATTCCTGCTGTTTGATTTCCATAAAGATCCAGTGGTCATGGTGTTTCATTTAATCTATCTCGGTGGCTGGATCTCGTTAGGGACTCCTAGCTTCTGGGCGAGCACCGTGGTGCGCAGCCTGTTTTGCAGTATGATGAGGGATGGAACGAGTTCTCTCCCCATCTTTTCCGGTCATTTCAGTTTCTTTTTGGGTTCACAGCCTTCTGATTGCCATATCAGAGCAATTATCCTTATTTGGACTCTTCTCGTTGTCGTAGACGATCGCTGGTATCTGTTGTCGTCTTCCTTTTGGGTTGTTGACGTTGTTTTGATGCGGTGGTGGCGGTGGAATTGCAGAGTAGGTGCCGGATATGTACGCAGAGCCTCAGGGCGAGCCGGGAGATGCCGGTCTTCACGGCGGAGTGTTCCCACGCCTTCCACCTTTCCTGCATCGCTGCCCACGTCAGGAGCATGCACGGCAGCCTCACGTGCCCCGTCTGCTTTACCACCTTGCGTCGAGCACAGTTGCCCTCTGCTCTCCACCACCAACAAGAGGATGCAGTCGTCGAACAGGTGCTGGCCGGAGAGAGCGAGAACCGGAACAACCCGAACAGAAGAACTACTAGCGGCGGCGATAGGAATGCTAGCAAAGGGGGGGACCGGCAGCTGGGACAGAACAGACTGACTGCTGCTGCTGTTAAGGTCTACAACGACGACGAGCCGCTGCTCATTGTGTCCACGACCAACAAGGGAGGAGGAGTGCGGTTCAACCCAATTCCAGAAGCAGCAAACGAGGATGAAGATGAACGTGGGAACGATGAGGATGACTTGGAACGAAAGAACAAGTTCAGCGGGCTCCTCGCGACCCTTCCCTCTCCTAGAAGCCATGGCGGCGGAGTCCCACGTCGGCCGACAACGAGGTCCAGGGCGGGTGGCGTCCAGGTGAGCATGATGCCGCAGGCAGCTCTGCTCTCGGAAGGGCGGAGACACCGGAATTATGTGGTGGTGCTCAAGGTGAAAGCGCCACGGATGCGGCCTGCCAATCTCCTCAGCCCAGCGGGCAGGCGCACCCCAATCGATCTGGTGACGGTGCTCGACGTAGGCCAAGGCATGACGGCCGACAAGCTCCAGATGCTGAAGAGCAAAATGCGGCTGGTGGTCTCGTCCATGGGCCCTGCGGATAGACTCTCCGTGGTGGCCTTCTCGGCGGTCGCAGGTGCCAAGAGGCTGCTCCCTCTTCGACGGATGTCGAGGCAGGGCCAGCGCGCTGCCCGCCAGATCGTGGAGAGGCTTGTCGTGGTGGGTGGCGGCGCCCCGTCGGCGGAAGAGATCGTGGCTGATGCGCTCAGGAAGGCCACCAAGGTTCTGGAAGACCGCAGGGAGCGCAACCCGGTGGCCACCATCATGCTCCTATCCGACGCCCGGCAGCAGCAGTCGCAGGACCAAGGAAAGAAGGACGAGCACAGCTACCATCACACACCTCTTTGCTCGCCACGGGATGCTGGTGATGGCGATATCCGGCCCCATCCCCTACCGATGATGACTTCTGCCGGCCCCGCCACTAGTTATGCACATCTGGCGATTCCCCTCCACGCTCCTGGGTTTGGTGATGGAGCAGCGGGGCCGTCGCCGCAGAAACAGAAGGAGGAATCGTCCGAAGACTCCTTCATGAAGTGCGTGGGCGGACTCGCGTCCTTGGTCATGCGGGACGTCCGCCTGCAACTTTTCCTCCCCTCCGGCAAGATCTCTGCCGTCTACCCATGCGGCGACGGTGGTGGTGGCGGCGGCGGCAGCAGAGAGGAGGCTCCCGGGGAAGGGAGCTTCGTTCTTCATCTGGGAAACCTCTACGCCGAGGAGGAGAGGGAGCTGCTGGTGGAGCTGCGAGTGCCAGTGTCGTCGTCGGCAGCTTCGCCACCGGAAAACAGCCACCATCAGCTGTCGGTGAAGTGTAACTACAGGGATCCAGCCATCCAAGACGTCATATTGGACACGGAGCAGATCCTTCTCTTGCCACCCCTCCTCCACAGCCATCCCGAGCTCAGCCAAGCAGCCTCGTCATCCTCCTGCTCCGCGACCTCCCAGTGGCTGCGGAATCTCTTCGTCTCCACCCGGGCGTTGGCCGAGTCGCGGCGCCTCGCGGACCACTCAGACTACGCCACGGCCCACCACCTGCTCTCCTCCGCCCGCTCGCTGCTTCGGCAGTCCGCTTGCGACGCCCAGGACCACGGCCTCATCCAGAACCTGGAAGCAGAGCTCGCCGACCTCGAGCGCCGCCGTCTACTGAGGAAGCAGCACCAGCTCCCTCGTCATCATGAGCAGCAGGAGGAGTCCCTCTCGCCATCCAGTAGGAGGCGGCGGCGGCGAGAGCCTCCGGCGGAGGTGCGAGGGGAGCAGCTGACGTCCACTTCGGCATGGCGCGCCGCCGAGCAGCTGGCGAAGGTGGCCATCATGCGGAAGTCTCTGAACCGGGTCGGTGATCTGCATGGGTTCGAGAACGCCCGGTTCTGACCAAACCGGGGCCAATTGGGTTCAACTTCATAATATATCCGGTTGAATGATTGTACAGATCCTGTAAATGAATTTTCATTTGTACAATGTTGTTATACTTATCAGATGCATGATGAATAGTACTAATTGGGTTTAAAATGTCTCAGATATACATCAAAGTGGTTTCTTTTTGCCCTAATTTGGGTGTTAACCTTTGGTGAGACTTGATACATCAAACTCAGTAAACAAATCGACAGTGCTGGATAGGCATAAACAGATGGCATAACTCAGATTTATATTTCTAATATTAGATCGAGTAAGAAGAATATAATACAAAATCTGTCGGAAATGGATATAGAGATTTGATATGATGAACTAATATACAAGATGAGGAACACTGCAATCACATACTTGACTATCTGTCAATTTTCTCTGTGTTTGTGTCATCTGATGGTCAAATGACGGTTTCCATCAGCCGTTCACGCATCAGCTGTAGGTTGGTTTTCATTCCGAAATTTGTTGATACGTTTTTGCATGATCACATTTCTGTCAGTCAAATCCAAAAGGTATTAGCTTCTTATTTAGAGAAATATTTTGATTCTGTATCCAAGTGCCTCATATAACATGCATTACCTTAATCCATTTGCCATACAGATGAAAGCATGTTATCATCACTCTTTCTGCCAGATCTTGCTTTTCCTGGGAATTTTCCAATATTTTTACAATCGAAACCTTTACAGCCAAAGATAATAATAAGGGGGAAAAGCCGTGATCGAAGCTAACAAATTCAATACCTTTGCCAGTATGCGGAGAAAGCGTTTACCATCAGATGGTTTATTGTCCTGCAAAACATCACACGGTCATATGAATACAGTGAGTGAAATTTATATAATCAAATTATGCAAAAAGCGTTATAAAATGTATCACTATAGAATGGCTTACTTATATAACCACATATAACTTGGTGGGTTCATTTCATGCAGCTGGTGGAGAACAGTCCTTGCTGCTTTATAGGTGAAGTAATTAATTAGTTGCAGCAAAGTCAACAGATTGTCACTAACATAAATATAGAGATGTAAGATACTTCGATCTGATATATATTGACCACATTCTTAAGTAATAATATTCTATATCACATTTAGGAGATGTTTGGAAAGCCAGACATCTCCGCGAAAGAGAATGAGTGAGAAGTTAATTTAATCATAATAGTTGTTCATATCAGTGATACAAGACAAAAATAACAGAACACAGTTTGCTTGTCAAGATAAAAAGACAAGAATGGTGCTTTAGCACTCTGTTCTCCTATCAATATCTGTTCAAGAACTTTACAAGACATAAACCATCAGTTTTCTTCATCACAATATCCAACTAAGGGTTAAAAAGTTACCTATTTTATCATGATTATCAAACACCATACTTGCACACTTCAGCTACTACTAAGAATCAGGTACCGACCGCTATCTTATAAAAATTTGACATCGAAATGATATATGGTTTTTCGTTATTTCAGCAAACTAAACATTTCCTCTTGTCATCTTTTGATGGTGAAGTCATTGTTAACTAGTATTTTACATAAATCCAGCACTAGTTCAGTGGTAGGGGAATCAAGGCCTTGTAAGGGTAAGGTGTTATCTCCAACCTCAGAGGTACCTTTTGACCATTTGAGATTGCCCAGAGTGAACATTCCTCATCGGCCCATGCCCGCGCGCTGACATCCCATGAGGACAAATGATGAAGTCCACCATGAGGCCTCTAAAAGGCCTTGACTTCCCTACGAGGGCGGGCGCACTGATGAGCCAAGAACCAATGATGACACTAACAACATACTAACCTGATCCAATATTTTCTTTTCCTTCTAAATTATGTAGGCTATCAACTTCAAATTATATATAGAAAAACCGGCAATAGAAAGACAAATCTTACAAGAGATGAGGAAACGAGGCAATCATTAGTCACCTATCCGCATACCATGCAACGGAAGCTACATAAGCAATTCATCAAGCATCTAAAGGGCAAGCGTGAAACATTACACGACAGTTACCCTTTTACCACACGAACGTCGTCGAATCCCTCCTCTTCGTACTGCCCGCCCATCTCGGCCACGACCAGGCCGCATGTCCTCCTGCTTCGCTTCTGCCACTTCAAGAGCGCCGGCGCAGGGCGGCCGCGTCGAGCGTGACAGGGCGAAGGCGGGGAGTCCACGGCGATGTCCCCTAAGGCCATTGATGCGGCCATCTCGTGCCCTGCGATCCCAAGGGTTAGGAAGGTGGCTCCCTCGATTCCAGAAAGGTCGGTGTCGTGGTCGTTGTTGTTTTTGTTTTTCGTTTTTTGTTTTTTTGTTTTAAAAAAACTGTGTTAAAACTTGGGTTAATTATAAATTAACCCTAGATTTTTAAAAAAATTATATTGAAATTACTATAGTAAAATATTTAGATTTATTTAACTATCATTAATTTTACCTATGAAAATATAAAAACAATGA
This sequence comes from Musa balbisiana, assembly GCA_004837865.1. Classification (NCBI taxonomy): domain Eukaryota; kingdom Viridiplantae; phylum Streptophyta; class Magnoliopsida; order Zingiberales; family Musaceae; genus Musa; species Musa balbisiana. Next base: position 2,685,153 of record CM017192.1, on the reverse strand, counting down.
GAAAAAAATAATTTCAACATTGTAGTAGGTGGCGACCAACGGTAGCGCCGCTAAAGGCCGCAAGTGATTGTCGTAGATGAGAAGAATGACAGTAAGAGATAAATGTCGCTTTACATATGCGTGATGTCGAGCAGTCCTTTCGTTGCTCGACAACTACATCGACGTTAATGCAATTATCAAGTGACGGAATGATTGCTCGACATTTGTATCGACGCTGATGTAAATACAGAGCGACATCGTCCATCATCATCAATTATAATATTAAAATTATTTTTTTTATTATTATTTTAATATTTCTGTTGATAAAATCGATGACGTTAGGATAAATTGACCTAGATATTTTATTTTTATAATAATAAAAATTTTAATATCAAATTTATAAGTCCTTGGATCACTAGTACTAAGTAGATCCAATTACAACAGGTAATATGTACTTTAACTCGTAAACTTAGAAAGATACAAAATACTCATAAAATATATAATAATATATAAACATAAACAATTTGATATATTATTAAAGCAAATGTTTATTGTTTGTCGGTCACGATAGTAACACAAGCTATAATTAATTGATTTTTTTCAAAATCAATGTAGAGACATCCACCAAGGCGGTATTTAGATCGATCAGATCAAACTGGAAAATCCAATGCACAGAATGCTCTTTAAACTTGTTAGAACAAAACATACACCATTTGAGGTGATGGCATCATGCCATCATCCCATAAACCTTTTCTGGTGGTACGGTCTATCATAAACATGATGTGACCATGGTCGGATAAATCATCACACTAAAATTGCGATAGAAACAGAAACTGCTATGCTCATGTGTAGCTCAAATGTATAGCTTACGTGAAAGTAAAAATAAATAAATAAGAAGACAAAAAAAATAAGATGACGACTTTTGGTTAATATTCACAAACCTTAACCCATGATGTATATGTGACACAGAAAGCAACAACCAATATCGCAATGCACATCTTTAACAATATCCCATATGAAAATTTAGTTCATCAGCTTTTCGTCTGCTTTTTGCATCCAATGTCTGAAGGAAATTACAAGGACCGAAATTTAAGTAGCACAAAACTTGTTGATCTCATTGACACCATTCTTTGAGTTACAGAAGATGAACTTGTTTCCTTTGCAACATGGGAAATTAATGGAAAACTATATCGCAGAATAATCAACATAATGAAGACATGAACTCGTAAAATTGTGTATAGAGGTTTATAAACCCTTGATAATTTGATGTGAAACTGATCTAATCATATTGACGGTATTATCTGATTGGTCTGGTATGCTGCAATATAGAGGCAATATAATAAAATGTGGAGGTAGACACTCGTAGTCAACCTTCGCAGCCAGTATAAAGATCAAGAATGAGTGCCGCGGGCAGAGCTACCATTGATCCTCTACCTTTTCTTGGTAAGCTTTGGATTCTTGCACATCCGAATGCTTAGAGGTGTAACTTCTACCAATTCATCTTCTTGAATGTATTCTATACAGTCGTCCAAACTATAACTTAATGGTGAATCCAGAACCACTGCATAGAGAAGGAAAAGACTAGTTAGACAACTAGATCTAAGAGGATAAGACATGGAGAATGTTTGATCTAACAAGATGTTTCAACACCATAGCAGATATGATATTTAATCACATGATTTAAACCTAAACTAACTAGTTTCGCAGCACAATGAAGCATGATCATATTTTAACAAGTTTCTCATGTCTTTGTTGCATGCCATAAGCTCTTCACCAAATGGATTTAACCTCAAGTATCCTAGCAATATATTGGATCACAATTTAAATCGTAGCTTGTTTGATACAATATTTAATATGACAATATGAAAATAATAACAAACATGGTTCAGAACTTAAAACCATATTCTATTTGTTCTAAAGTACATACAAATATAGAGCTTGCCCAAGAAAAATGTGCACAAAGATTAACATAACTGTCCCCAACAACCACCAAATCTACTTAAGCACTTGCAACAAGCCCACAATACTAGCAATCAAATAAATCTGAACATAATCATACTTATATCTCACTAATTTTGAACATAAATTAGTGATTATACTCTTTCAAGCTGTTAACCGATTCTTTCCACCATAAAGGAACACAGTGATATATCTTCAAAGGACAAAGTACAATGAGCTTGTCTACTAGAGACCATGTTTTTGACCCACTTTGGAAGAAAGGATTATGTAACACTCCCAATTAGTCACACATCGGAAGTGGGCAAGAACAAAGATTGGCTTATAAGGGTTTGATGAGTGTACTACGAAAACTCCAGCTTAAGCATTTTGGTCAATGGTTTGAACCAAACGGAGTTATTGGCTAGTTAATCCATCAGACTGGACTCAAGTAATAAAGGGCTACCTGTGGATGGAGTCAGAGAACTCATCATGACGTGAAGCAACCACTAAGATACGCCTCACATGCACAATGCTAGGGTTTGATCTGAGTTATGTTGGACCTTGACGAGGGCATCAAGCTAATTGAGTGGGAGAGATTGTAACACCCCAAATTAGTCCCACATCGGAAGTGAGCAAGGACTAAGATTGACTTATAAGGATCTAATGAGTGTACTACAATTGGCTTACAAAACCTTCAAGTCAGAGGTTTCACTGTGCCACGGACATCTAAGGTTGTTAGTAGCAGCTTTATTTTGTTAGTTAAGATACATAGCAACCAAGATATTGATTACAGCATATCATAATTTTAGATGTTCCTATAATTTCAGGGAACAAGATGCTTTTTTCTATAGGATCCTCTTACCTCAATCTCCTCCTCATCCTTCTCCAAACCTAAGAATGTTTGCTGATATGTGAGACTTAAGCCACAATAATACATAATCTCATGTTCTACTTATGTAGACTGTAAACCAAATTCATAGGCTCAATTTGCACAAACAAATTCTAGTTTGAAGAAGGTTAGACTTCTCGATCTGTCACTATTAGGTCTTTTAGTACGAGGCTGGAGTGAAATTCTCTTTGTCTGGATCCAAAATCACAGTAGCTTAAATTCATCCCTTAAAGAAAATTGGAAAAATGACAAAGGAACACTAATACTTGCTTCACATTGTTAAACAATCAATCAACACATTTTTGAACCAAAAAATACCATTAGAAAGGGACTTGTCTCATTCCATACTTTTGTACATCATGGAATCAAATACAGTGGTATACCAACTATGCTGATTTGTATACATTAGTTCCATGACACACTAGTATGCCAATATACTGACTGTACTAAAATACTGAAATTTTAAACCAATTTATTTTTTTCATTTTTAATAGTGTATTGAGTTATTATACTATCATAATATTTGGTGATGCTAAAAAAAATTCTGATACAGGAAGCACCATGCTGCACATGAATATACTGCATTTTTTTAAAAAAAAGTCATCAACACGGTTAAATCTACTTGTCTAAAACAATTGACATTAATCTATCACAATAACTAAATCTGATAATTATATTTATTTGTTTCAAACATTAGAACTCTAATCTACCCTAAGATACTTTCATTCATGTTGAAGATATTATCTTTATCCTCCTTGTTCATCTAGCATTGGTTTTTGAAACAATCGTTTTGAATTCTTTTCTTGTTTCCAACCGTCAGAGAGCTGCTTACACTAAGGCCTCTAGGTTTCACAGATTGTGCTGTAAAATGATTAAAAAAATGTCAAATTTGTAAATAATTAAAAAATACAATTAGAAAGACAACATGTCTATTGTTTATCTGCAAAAAAAAAATCTCAAACCTAATGAGATGAATATATGCATGTGCATATAAATAACATAAAACAACTCAAATAAAGTACAATTTTGTAAACATCTCTGGTTCCCTATATAACACGAGAAAAAAGAATCCCAGTCAATTCTAGAAAGCATGCATCTTTACCCTTGGGTAGATAATTGGCTAGTAAGGAATCACTACATCTATGCCAAAATAGTTCATAAGGTGAAAAAGAAAGGGCATACAATCTTATTATGCAAATTAAAAAGAGCTTAGTGGTTGAATGTTATTGTTTAGTTTACATAAAGAACACCATATGACTCACCTGTCTGTTCCTTGTTAGATCGTATATTAGTTGCAGCCTTCTTCTTACAAACGTTTAGTGATAAGTCACCAGGACGCTGATGGATACCTACAATTTGACCTTTATATACTTCCATACCAGGGCTAATAAACAGCTGACCTCTTTCTTGTGCACTGAAAAGAGCATAAGAGGTAGTGCTTCCACCTTCAAAAGCAACCTGTTTCACAATTTCCATGATTTTAATATAATCACCGTAAGGTTGGTGAAAGAAATAATATTAGAATTAGAATATAAGTTGTACCAAAGATCCCTGGTCTCGGGTGCTAATATCTCCTGCCCATGGTTGATAGCCATCAAATACTGTGTTCAAAACCGCTGTGCCTCGAGAAACTGTTAGAATCACATTCCGCAATCCAAGAAGGCCACGAGTGGGGATTTTGTATTTAATCAATGATGTCCCCTCAGATCTATAATGACAGAACCCATTCATGAGGATATATCCTAGTGGAAGAGAATATCGAAGGAAAAGGATTCTGCTGAATAAATCATATATTTCACAAATAACAAGAGGATCCAGCATATATAGCTAACTCATAGTATGCATTGCAGAGAATTCAAGGTAAATTACTATAGTTACCAATTTCTACTAACAATCAGATGATCCAACCAAACTCTTAAGGGTCGACCTAGTCCAGGATAAGTTTTGCAGTGTCATAGCACTATTAAGAACTAACACAGGTTTGAACCACCATTGGAACCCCTTGTTTCAGCCAGGGGCTGGTGTGATACATGCCATCGACACAGCAAATCACCATGCCGAAATTGTTGCAACGGAGAGAGAGAGAGAAAGAGAGAGAGAAACATGTAAGAAAGATCAAATCGTTCCTTTTTCTGGCAGCAAAAGTGGCAAGGCGCTTTCTCATCGCCTGGTGATCTCTCCTCACTAGCATCTGATGCGTGTGATTGGTGATTCTTCCTTCTCTCCCCCCTGTTATCCTTCATATTTTTCTGTGATTCTTTCCTCTCTTGATACTGGTTGAGAGATGAGAAGGTAAGTTTAGTACTGAAAACTTATTTCAAAATCTTCAAATGGATTGCTGTTATTAGATAATATCTTTTTGAGGGAAAGGACAATCATCAATCCATGGACTCTATTTAACTAAGGAAATAAACAAGGAGGTTATGGAATTTCTCCCTGGGTGTAAGAATTAGGAAGAAAAACAAATCAACCAAAAATAATAAAGTAACCAGGAAATACATTTAAGACTATGTTCTTGAACAAGATAAGACCAAAGAGAAAATGACAGACAATTTTAATGAAGTTATTGCATATAAAACAGATATGGTCCATTCTGGAGGAGATTTCTGCACTATAAGACTTAAATGCATGCAGGAGCAAGGACCTTGACAAATAGGGAGATGGTACTTCCTTTATTTATGAATTTAAAGAAAACCCCAACAGAATCGTCATCAGGTTTCTTCTTCATACAATTGTCCACAGATATCTTTAGACATAAATGTCCAGAAAACCCACATATCAAAAATTCTGGTAAAAGGTTCATCCAGTTGTGTGGTCATTTGTTCTTCTAATGGTAGCGAAGGTTTGATGGCAATCTTATGGACAATCAATTGCAATGGAGAAGTATTTTTGTCCAAAATAATGCTAATCTTTAACTTTCACGGGCAAAAAAAAGGAAACAATTTAGTGATGGAAGCACGAACATTGGCATGTAATATAATTCACTGTCAATGGATTAGCCACTATGAATGAAATGATAACTATAAATGGCAAAATCTATGGAAAGAACAACTCTTAATGGTAGACATTTTTTTGTAAGAATTAACTCTAAAGCATATAAGGCCTTAATCATTATGCTTAATTCACATTTATGAACTTGGCAGAGTTGCTCAGCTAAGTTATTGTAACTCAACATCTAAACTATCAATCGTGAAATTCAGAACAGAAAGCACATCAATCATCCTTTCTACAAACTCTTGGAAGCAGGCATATGCAGGAAAGAATGATATGAACAGAGGAAGATATAGCAGACAGACCCAACCCCCTGCATATCAAACATCTGCCCACGCCTTTTTCCTAGTAGTTCAACTACAGGCCCCATATATTCTTCTGGCAGCTCCACAGTAGCAATCTGCACAAAATAATAAAGAATATTAGCATTTTCATCTGCACTGTGAAAACTTCATAAGAAACTTAAAAGGCATGTAACTCATAATTCTTCTAGTCTTATAGAAAATGTTGAAGGTAAACTTTTACCTCAAAGGGCTCCAGCAACTTATCATCTATATATTTGTTAATAACCTTAGGTGGCCCCACCATAAACTCATATCCTTCTCTTCGCCTGCACAAATCTAGGTCCAGTGGGTTATAAGGTTCTTAGGATTAAAATCAGAAATTTGATAAGTCTTACATATTTTCAATCAAGATGGTAATATGCAGTGTTCCCCTTCCACTAACAATAAATGTATCAGAGGTTTCACCATCTTCTACTTTCATAGCCAAGTTTCTCTCAAGCTCACGATAGAGCCGATCCCGAAGATTCCGACTTGTTACATATTTCCCCTGAAAATTAATCAATAAAAGTTTTTTATGAAATCTAAGCCACGTGAACAATTCATGCTTGACAACGGACTTTTCAGTAACTATTATGAGTGTCACTTTTTCTTCTCATGGAAAGATCTTTCTCCTTAGTGGCATAATTGCAAAATGCATAAAATATGATAATCATCCTTACAGGTGAACACATGCACCAGCACAGATCAGTCACACTAACAGCATCAGTTGACAATGAGTTGCTTGTGATACCATTTAAGCATAATATAATGCCATCAAATTGGAAGACAGCATCATCCCATCTAGCATTAAAATTATTTGATCAAACCAGATGGCTGGGAGAAAACAGAACCGTGATAGCATGTCCCAATGTAGTGGCTATCAATAACAGTCATATTTAACGGAAGTGATAGCAAAATACAATATAGATGCTTCAATCTCTTGTAATAGTTCAAAAAATGTTATCAATCACTAAAAGTGTAGTGCTTTTGAAAGCAAAATGACAAAAAAATTAAGCAGTTATCAATAATTAGAAGTGAAATTCAGCTGGAGGCAAAATGACAAAAGAATGATGCAACTATAATATTTGTTAGCTATTTGACAATTATCTTGGTTCAACAAATTGACCATTAGAACATGAAAAATTGCAACAGGAGTTATATGCATAAGTTAGTCTGGAGGCATAGTGAGCCCAAACATGACTAAGAAAAAAAAATCTGCGCTGGGGTAATTGACATAAGAAAACAAGGTATCCAACTAAAATTATCAATAGTAATATGCCACATAATATGAAAGATACAAGGGTGGTAGACCCAAAATCAAGGACAAGAGAGCACAATGCAGACTGTAATCAATTTTATGAAAACTTTATGGTAGGTAACCTGCACTAACATCAACAAAGAGGAATCCAGTCATAACCATAATTTAACATAACCAAGAATTAAGCAACAACTTAAGCATGTGAACATAAACTTTGTGTAACATTCAGAACTTATCTAACACAACAACTATTTTAATCAGACCATTAATTTGGATGTATATTGCAAAAATACTTATGTTCAAGATGCTGGAACATTTTATTAATTGTAAAGGAACTCTATCGCGTTATCATACCTCTCGACCAACAAAAGGTGAAGTGTTGATAGAGAAGGACATTCTCACTGTTGGCTCTTCCACCCTAATGGTAGGTAATGCTTTCCCAGAGCTTTTGTCAGCTATAGTTTCCCCAATCTGCAGAATGTATCAGAATCATAACTTTATTATGCCACAGTTTGTAGTCATTTGTTCCAACTATAACTCTTTAGTTGATCTCTGAAGGCAGAATGCAGTGATGCTAACCATTATGTCATTAATACCACAGACAGCACATATGTCACCAGCCTGTACTTGCTCAACTGGAACTCGGCTGAAATTCTCATAAACAAAAAGCTCACTGATTTTAGCAAATCTGCATGTATCATCTGAAGTGCATACCTACAAGAAAGATAACATTGAAGGAAAATTAAGGACCAACTGAATCAAAATAGTCACCAACAGACGTTTCCTATATGTTCCTTGTTAAACACTATAATTGAGGAGCAATTATATTTGTTTATGTGTAGCATAATAATTGAATTTACTAGCCACTCTCAAATACTGTATTTGCTAATTGGTAACAAAACACTATAATTGAGGAGCAATTCTATATCATCAATTCTAGATATTAGTCAAAGTTCTCAAATTCATCTTGTTGATAATGCAAGCACTTGCGAGGCTTAACTTGTATTGTTTATCAAGCAGAAATACAAATAATACTTCATAGCTCAACTTGTAATGTTTATCAGGCATGAATAGAAATGAAACTTCACAATTGTGTCTAAGAAGTATATATTCTGTGCAACAGGCAAAGTGAACTCAAGAATATCACTTGGAAATATGAATCTCAAAATTGTTAACTCAAGAAAATGCACAATTTAGTCATACACGGCAGAGAAGTTCTAAATCAATCTCATTGATAGGATGAACAGTTAGCTATCTAAAGCAACCTAATTTCTCCAAGATTCAAACCAGCTAGGGCAAAGGTCAAGTTATCCACAGAGGCAAAATGTAGAGAGATGGAGAAAAGATGGCCAAGAGTGAAACAGCATACACGAAATGAGAGCCATTAAAAGCAATATATAGTGCAAAATTATTTTTGCAAATAGTAAACAACATATAGAGTACCAACAAAAGGATGACTAGGAGATTTAAAAAAGAAGCAGCTGAAAATATAGGAATTATGGAAATCTAAGAAAGGATTGCCATCTCAGGTAAGTACCAGAAATTGCTTGTATGGTAAAATACAATTCATGGTTATTTTAGTCCTTTAAAATTTATGTGAACCCAAAATATGGTTCTTACAGATACACAGCAGCAATATAAGAAACTGCTTATCCAAAATTTACTTCTATGTAGATTAGAAATACATAATTGAACTGTTCTCACCTTTACTTCTGTGCCTTTTTGCAGTACCCCAGCGTGCAATCTTCCAATTGCTATTTTACCTTTATGTTCATCATACTCAGTGTTTGATACCTGTGGTAGCATTATTAGAAAATCATTACACCAAATACAGAAGAGAAAGAGAGATATTTTGATATTTATTTCATTTAGCAAGGGAAAATAGCCCCATGAACAAGAAGACAAATATTTGCCTCAAAATAAATCTAATATTAGCTTTCCCACTTTACTGAATAAATCATAGACCTAGGAGAAAGAACAAAAAGAAAGTAGGGAAAAGATGTTAACTGGCAATAGGACAAATACTAATATTTCCCTTCTGTTAGAGTCATTCACCTTCTATTTTCTACAAGACCCAAATCCCAAATTAAGACTAGAAAACAAGCTACACTTATGACGAAAAAACCACAAAACCTTCAATTTTTAGGAAATTCATGATACCACAAAATCACACTTAGTGGAACATTTATATTTTTTTTTTACTTTGATACCCGTTTACAGAATACAGGAAACATCAGACTCCAGAAGCTCTTCTGGGGCATTTGAGTGACTCCAGCTAACTATTTTGTCCCCTATTTTTCTTCATAGTAATGCAGTGAATAGATTTTTATACATGTTACAGTTGTTGCATATCTTTTATACCATTTTTTTCTCTTCATTTCTTCTTTGTTTCTTTATTATTGTTAACAGAAACTTGAAAAACCCAAATACAAAAAAAGAAAAGGCTAAAAATTATCACTGACAAGCATCTGTGTAGGACCATCTTTGTTAATACTGGGCTCTGGTATGCATCTAAGTATGGCCTCAAATAGTGGCCCAAGATCATCAGCAAGATTGTCTGGAGATAGTCCAGCCTTTCCTTTAATGCCACTTGCATAAATCACTTGGAAATCACACTGCAAATATCAGAAATAAATCAAGGTTTTTTAGTTAACAAAGAAGCTACTTTAGAAACTTTGCAAAAGCTAAAAACTAGAAAATATGTATTAAAGCATGGTCTACCTGTTCATCAGTCGCATTTAATTCAATAAAAAGTTCGAATGTGGAATTTATGACAAAGTCTGGACGAGCTGAAGGCCTATCAATTTTATTTACAACAACTACAACAGCATGACCAAATTCTAAAGCCTTCTTTAAAACGAATCTTGTTTGTGGCATCGGCCCCTCTACTGAGTCTACCTGCAGAATAAATATTTAGATAGTTATCAGGAAAGCTAAAAGATCAGAAATTAGCACAAAAAAGTGAATTTCTTAAGAACTTCAATGAGATAAACATAGATAGCTTTCTATAGGATCATATCATGATGCAACTATTTGAATAAATTGGTGGAAGTAAAGGGACAGAATTCTATCAACAACTAACCAACAGTATGGAAGGAAAACTGATGCAAAACAGTAAAAAATGATTTGATCCCTGATGCACCGTCTAAAGAGGACTTCCATGATCTGATTTCCATGATAAATCTTTCAAAGTGGAATTGCTTAAGAAATGTATCAATGAATTTCAAGCATCCTTATAGTAAGGATTAATATTGATAGTAAATTTCAAACTATACCACAAGGAGAACCCCTTCAACCATGTTCAGGACACGTTCAACTTCCCCACCAAAGTCAGAATGACCTGGAGTATCAATTATGTTTATCTTAGTTCCCTTGTAGGATATGGATGTGTTTTTGCTTAGTATTGTAATTCCCCTTTCTCGCTCCAAATCGTTTGAGTCCATTATTCTCTCTTGTACAGTTTGGTTATCACGAAAGACCTGAAAAAAGGAAATCAACAATATAAGGTTGGTCAAGAATGATGGCATATCATATAACTAAACAGTCCAAACAGGTTATTATGCATAATACAGAGATGAAACTTTTAGAGTAGATACCATTCTAGTTATTAACAAATTTTCCCATAGCGGTTCTTAATATTTATGAAATGTTCTCTGCATGTTAGAGAAACACGTGTAAAACCATCTTGAATATTGTTTGTGAATGCCGTCATCTATAAAGCAATAGTACAGATATCGGACACCAAAACAACACAGCATGTATAAATTGATATGTTAAATCTTTAAAATAAGGTACCATCTGGAAATAAAGATATGAGAAATTTTGGCATATAGTATTAGAATATGTAGTTGTATGACATGATAAATCACTATCCTATTTATCACACAAATATTAAATTTTAGTGACATTATACTTCAAAAATATAGAAAAGAAAATAAATCTTGAAAAATAGGATACATTATGTGATAGATATAGCAATAAAGATATGAGAATACTTGATATTGGTAGAATGTGGAGTTCCACATCATGATAATAATTAAAAGTAGTTAAATATAATCACTAACCTATTAATCATGAAAAAAATCAATTATAGAAACATTGCACTTAAACAATATAAATAATAGTGAAAACTTATGGTCACAGGAAATCAGATTATCATATTAATTTTTAATCATAATCTAATAATTAATAGCAAATAAAAACTATATATCATTATACGTATAATAAAAAATTCAAGAAAAACAAGTTCTTCGAAAAAGTGCCGGTTAAGTATCCATAAATAACCTAAACAAAACTATTTGACATATATCAATGAAGTATCCCACAAGTATCATATTTGGCACACAACCCATACATAAGTATCCATGTCTCATTGTTGATCCAAGAAACTAATTCGTTCCCTATACTAATCAAATGCAAAAGCAATATATAGTTATATACTATTCTCATGGAAAGATTATGAGGAGCTCCATATTTTTAAAGATGACATTTAAGAAACACCATGATTAAAAAAGGCATGCACAACAATCAATTGTAATAGATATTTTACACAAATCTTTGTAGGCTACCATGAGAGGTCATAGGGCATTTACGGTATTGTGCTACTAAGAAACATACTTCATGCAAGATCAACACTACCTTTGCTTGCTTCAACATCGCATCCACCAATGTCGTCTTACCATGATCTACATGAGCAACGATCGCTATATTTCTTACATCTCTTCTTGTCATTGACGTCTTCTTTGATACTACAACAAATTAGTCGATATTATACACTCCAAACCTTTCCAAGTCATCGTAAGAATGCATAATTGTCGAAAACTCAAAGCATCTAAAACCAACTTATGTTTCACAACTTGAAAAGTCAAAGATGGATACATATAGTTGGAAGGAAAAAAGTCGCCAACCATTGGTAAAAGCCTGAAAATCTATATATTGTTAGAAAACGATAATAAACATAATACATAATCATTTCAATTATATTAAAGAGGATCCTAAAATGTCCTGTCATATTCATTTGCTGCTTTAGCAGACAGAAGGTTATTGTTGAATTAATAAAACATCCCAAGAAATATTGTAAGAGCCAAGCACATTGCCTTATGATGACCACGAGTTCCTACTCTTTAGAGAGGAGAGTATAACCTGTTAATAAGGTAGCATCCATCTGTCATAACATATAATCATTTGGCTAAAATCGGACTAAGAGGACCATATAAGAAATAGTATTTCGTGTTGACAACAACCCATTTCCTATGTGCCAGCTTCAAGGCATCCTAGTTATGTTATATTACATTATGCACCACATGATAAATGGATGATTGTTGAAAGCATGCTTGGATGGCACTAAGGCCAAATGACCCAATATTGGGCCTTGCCTCAGTCAAGGCTCAGCAACTTTAACAAGGCATACCAAAGGTGCATGTCTTATGTGCCTTTCAGAAAATCATGCATGGAAGGCACGCCTTATGATACTTATAATTGTATTTCCTTCTTATATATAAGATTATGATATGACACTTGTTATTGTTTATTCTAGGATTTTTCAATTATTCAATAAAAAAATAAACTAACAAAGGGCATTTCACCTTGCACTTCTCCCTGCTAGAATGCAAGAAACTGATCTTGTCATGTCTTTGCTGCTTTACAATCTCGTTTATTGTATTCTTCTTTGTTTTTGTTCCTTGTTCTCAATTGGACTGCTGAAAGGTGCATATCCTATTACTTCTTCATTTGGTGTTAATGCTCTAGTTTTAATTATGCCTTGTTTTGTTGTTGCATCACTGTTGCCACCTTTTTTTTGTTTTGCTATCGCATTGTGTAGCTTTCTTTCTTCTTCCTCCAACATGTGAACTTTATGTTCATAGACGTGCATACTCTTCCAATTGAGCATACCAATTGGTATGGTATGCCATATTTAATTAACTATGCTTTCGTGTTTATATTCTATACTTAGTCTCTTCTTCTTTTTGTTTGAATTTTACATGTTCACCTGTTTTGACCTGGGGAAGCCACCAAACAACTAGAACACTTGTAGACACTGGCTTTGCCACTCATATAGCAACTGAATTCCAGTATGTGAGTATTGTTGTCGGTGTTAATGAAATTTTAATCATTAAAACTAACGCTTCATTAATTGGCAAATTGAATCAATTTTGTTTCGCAGGATGACACCGATAATAAATTTAAACTCAATGCTACAATAGGTCCACAAAGTCAAACAGATGGCAAACTCACAAGAATGCCCTGCCACAGGCAGTTCACTGTGCCTTGTAGCAGTTTACTGATAGAATGCACAATATAAAGCATCCCAATCAAACATCATGAAAAATTTCTATGAATTTTAAAAGAATATGGAGCGGCTCCATATAGAGGAAAAGCAAAGCAAACAACTGAGAACACGAATCAGAACAAGCGTTCTGCCCACTTTAATCAAAAACCATGTTCCAGTTCCACGTACTTCCCTTAATTAATAAGATATAGCCACGATTCTAACACACATATCATCAAGAATCTCCAACCCGAACTCCAAACCACCAAGTAATTGACCGAAACTGTGCTGAACAGAAAAATAAATACCAGAGGCAGCTTCCTTGGCGGTGGACGTCGTCGAACATCTAGTGGCCGTTCGACGCAGCCGCGCATTCGGATTAGAACATCCCCTGGAATTTAAAAAAGGGCAAGACACACGCCGGCCAAGAATCTCCTTGAAGAAGCAGACGGAGGTAGTAGCTTCCCTGGGGTTTCGGTAAGTGTTAGCGCTGGCCGGGAGGCGAGGCGACGGGCCGAGCGAAGTCCGGATGCCGATCGCCATCTCCATTGCTCAACGCCTTCGGATTTGGCAATCGAGGCCCAAAAGGCAACGGAGGCGAGGGTAAAAGAGTGGTCACGCCGTAACCTTTAAAGATATGTCGCTTGTGGTGTTCCGCCGGAACCCAGCTGTAGAGCCCTATGCCGGTTAGCGGGCTTCCAAATCGACGGTTCAGATGGGTGGAACTCGTTTATGGAAGGCGTGCGTTATTCGGGGGGGAGGAGCACCGTTTATGAGTAGCGACGTGGCAGAATCGCGTGGGCTCAGGCTTCTCGCCCAGAGCTCATGGTTGGTATTCCTCGGATGGCCGCAGCCACTGCCGATTCCGGATCCGTACCCGATCCGAGTCGAACCTCGTTTTGGATCCGTAAACATCGGATTTGGAATTCGGAATCCGAGTGAATCGAACGAAGTGAAATGCAGAGAATTATACTTTTAAATCATATATATATTAAGCTAATTATTATTAATATCTCGATCCTTATTATTTTAAAAATTATATTGAGATTTTATTTCTATAAAAATAAAACATTTAATTCGTTACGTTGATAATATTCAGTATTTTAAAATTTTACTAAAATATTTTTTAAAATTTTACTAAAATATTTTTTAAAATTTTACTAAAATATTTTTTAAAATTTTACTAAAATATTTTTTAAAATTTTACTAAAATATTTTTTAAAATTTTACTAAAATATTTTTTAAAATTTTACTAAAATATTTTTTAAAATTTTACTAAAATATTTTTTAAAATTTTACTAAAATATTTTTTAAAATTTTACTAAAATATTTTTTAAAATTTTACTAAAATATTTTTTAAAATTTTACTAAAATATTTTTTAAAATTTTACTAAAATATTTTTTAAAATTTTACTAAAATATTTTTTAAAATTTTACTAAAATATTTTTTAAAATTTTACTAAAATATTTTTTAAAATTTTACTAAAATATTTTTTAAAATTTTACTAAAATATTTTTTAAAATTTTACTAAAATATTTTTTAAAATTTTACTAAAATATTTTTTAAAATTTTACTAAAATATTTTTTAAAATTTTACTAAACTTCCTTGGCGGTGGACGTCGTCGAACATCTAGTGGCCGTTCGACGCAGCCGCGCATTCGGATTAGAACATCCCCTGGAATTTAAAAAGGGCAAGACACACGCCGGCCAAGAATCTCCTTGAAGAAGCAGACGGAGGTAGTAGCTTCCCTGGGGTTTCGGTAAGTGTTAGCGCTGGCGGGAGGCGAGGCGACGGGCCGAGCGAAGTCCGGATGCCGATCGCCATCTCCATGCTCTCAACGCCTTCGGATTTGGCAATCGAGGCCCAAAGGCAACGGAGGCGAGGGTAAAAGAGTGGTCACGCCGTAACCTTTAAAGATATGTCGCTTGTGGTGTTCCGCCGGAACCCAGCTGTAGAGCCCTATGCGGTTAGCGGGCTTCCAAATCGACGGTTCAGATGGGTGGAACTCGTTTATGGAAGGCGTGCGTTATTCGGTACCGGAGGAGCACCGTTTATGAGTAGCGACGTGGCAGAATCGCGTGGGCTCAGGCTTCTCGCCCAGAGCTCATGGTTGGTATTCCTCGGATGGCCGCAGCCACTGCCGATTCCGGATCCGTACCCGATCCGAGTCGAACCTCGTTTTGGATCCGTAAACATCGGATTTGGAATTCGGAATCCGAGTGGAATCGAACGAAGTGAATTTTTAAAATTTTACTAAAATATTTTTAAAATATTTTATTTTTATAAGTAAAAAGATTGTAAGGTAGAGATCGAGAAATTAAATGTAACTAAGTAAATGGATAAAAATTTATAATTAACCTTATAGTATTAAACCAACAAACATTGATATCCCATCAGAACCGTCCGTTTCCCTCTCCGTTTTGGACTCAATCACTGGACTTTTACTGTCGAAACAACTCTGGAATATTTATTATATTTTTATCCAAAAAAAACGAACGAACGGCTGAGATTATGAGAAGTGAGAGGGACGACTTCGATGAGACCTTTGATTCCCTTAAGTGTAGAATAGTGTGTTGAATCGTCGAAGCTACGAGTAAGAACTACCGTCTATCATCTCAATCCCCATCACCTCCATCGGATCAGAGTCATATTAACCTCTCAACCAAACGAACGTGTGACACGTATTATACTTAAAAGAGTCATCCAAATAACACACACTTGTTCTTCTATCATAGCTTTATGTTCCCACCATGACACCACCGCTACTCACTAAACAACAGATAGGGTTCCTCGTTGCACCCCCAAAGTGAACGAGATTAGATTGGCGTACGTACGTTCATGGAGGCTCCACCCCCACAACCTTTCCATTTACCTCAGGGACAAGTTCAAAGTGGAGGAGCAGGTAACTACGCGGCCATGGCCTTCCACTTCGGTGTTGGTGCAACCCAGAAGTGTGCCCACCCTCTGACACCTCCCAAGCTAAAAGTCGGAAGGATTCGCACCACAAGGTGAGATCTAATCGGACCATCTGATGACCAGGTTCGTGGAAGCAAGCACATAAAGAACACTATCAGCCAGAGGTCATATGGGAAGAAAGAGTAATATTATTCTACACAAAGGTGTGTCGTCACCTGCCAACTTTGCTTATATGAGATCCTGCGGTATTGACTTGGTTTGTCAGTACACTCTGCTGAGGTCAAAATAATATCAGATATGATGGAAGCAATAGGGACCCTACTCACAGGATTAAAGATTAGAGTAATGGTGTAGCAGTGGACTGATCTGATAAGAGGTTAAAGAAGCATGCTTTGCCATAAAGAAATGATAGAGAGAGAGAAGAAGAAGAATAGTTTTATGTAACTGTTGTGTCCGGGTAATAAAGAAGGTCATTAATGGGACGACATGTTGTTGGCCACCTATTTTGTATTGAGGAAGGGAATGGCACAATAATTGCACTGAGGTAGGCATCATTAGAGTGTGGATGAACATTTTAGTTGTTAAATGTGATGCTCGAATGCATCATTAAGAAATAGTTGGAGGAATATTGTTGTAATCATCTTGCAATTTATCCTACCTTTCCTCTCTTGTAGATTATTTGTACATATGTGATATAATTCATCAGTTGACTGTTTGTATAATATCAATGAAAATTATGATGGTCATCCAGCTAATCTATATATCCCTTCAATATCACCACAAGCTTTTCTCCAAATGTCCAACTTACCTGACTTCTTCGATGATGATAGCAGTGGAACCACTATCACTAACAATAACAACAGACTTAATAGTCTCACCATCCACACATGACAGGTAGCAATGTCGCTACTTTCCTTTTTTTCTGGATAACGATTACTTTTTCAAGTGACAATAAATTGGTGTTTACAACAGCAACTCTACGAAGGGATTGTCGTTGTCGTGTTTAACAGTAGTCTTGCTTCAGGCGATCGCTTGGTCGACAACAATCGAGCGTCTTATTTCTGGAGGACGATAAAAGAATTTTCTTCATCATCATCATCATCATATATATATATATAGAGAGAGAATAAGTAAAGATCATATAAATGTTTTTATTATAAAATTAAAATACAATAATTCTATAATATGTTATATTATATAAATTATTTTAAAATATTTTTGATATATTTTATATTTGAAAACAAAATATCTTACATATTATATTAAAAAGTATTAAACATACGATCCATGTATTCTAATGATTAAGATATAATATCCACATTTATGAGGTCGGGGATTGGAGGTACGTTTACAGGGATCAAACGTCAATCAATCACATCCTAATCTCTTGTCGCCCTGAAAAGAAATGAAAAACCCCACTCCATCCTTCAATGTATTAACAATACTTGAAACAATATCATTTGCAATTAGCCATACCAATACATCATTCCCCTTTCCAAGTTGTCTTCAAATGTTCAGAATCGATTCTTCGTATCAATGATGGTATGTTTGTGTGTTGCTAACCCAATTTGGCTTAGTCTCCACCATCTGATCAATCAAACTGTGGTATGTAGCTTGGTGGACAGTCCATAGAAAGATTGCTATGCATCATGTTGGGAGTAACATCATCTCGGTTGATGAGCAACAGGCTTGAGTAATTGCAAACAATTAGTCTCGACCACAATTCCATTTAGATTAGAATTAGAATCAAATCGACTTAATGATTCAATTAATTTCAAATGAAATCGAATTCGAAGTCATATAGTTCGATTTTGATTTTAAAAAATTTAAACTAAAATTAAAATTAATAATTTTGATCCGATTTCGAATCGACTAAGAAAAATAAATAACTAGGTTCAATAGTATAATGGTTAGAACTAAATCAAGATTGGTAATTTCAGAATCGAAATAAAAAAAAAACTTGAAATAAATATAATTCTAATTTCGAATTTGACAAACCAAGAACCACCAATTTGGAAATCATGAATCAGAACATTAAAAACAATAACAAAATGAAACATGTAAATTAAAAATAAAAAAAAGATTTACATGATTATATAATAATTTATATAATTTTTTAATTTTTATTATAAAGATTAGTAATATAAAAACTCTTATTTGAATCAACACAAAACCTTATATACACACTTCCACATTTATTATGAAAATAAATCTTTTTGATATTTTAAATTTATCATAGAAATTAATATGAAATATATAATAAATCAATCATTATCGATCATGTGGAATACTTGATGAGAAGAAAATATCATTATTTATATGTATGAATAATAGTTTAAAATAAATGATTTGAGCATGTCTCCCTCTTACCACTCATGTTGATAAGATATTATAAAAACATTAAATCGATTAGAAATTATCCCCTATTCAATACTTTTATAAAAACACATTTCTAATATAATAACTAGGGAGCTTTTTTTTTTTATACTCTTCACATTCATACTCATATACATCAAATTATTAATTTAAGTGTCAGATGATTAAGTAGGAAAACCTCTTCTAACTTTGATATTCGTGCAAATGGTACATCAAAAGTTTGATATTTTCATATTACAAATATCTCGAATAACTCTATACATAACAGAATGAATCTTTCTCTTAATAAAAATAAATTAAAATATTTTTTTTTTATGTATTACATACTAAAATTTTAAAGTGCATAACATATGCATATAAATTATTATTCAAAATTCATTTTATAATATCAATGTGACATTATATGTTTCTAATTAAAGCATTATAAAATTTTACTTAACGCAGGCCTCAACCCATACAAATTGCATGCATGACAATACTACTCCATACAGCATTGGAGACCTTAGAAGCCCTAATATAATAATGTAATCTGGCATCTGATTGCGGAGAAGAGGACATTTATATATCACATTTCACATATGAAGACAAAAATGCAATCCTCAGTTTCATTGTGTGTGTCTGAATTATTGTATTAGTACGGTTAGTATAATATATATAAATATATACTGCCGATATAATAGAAATAGGAGGAAAAAAAAAAAATAAAGACAAAGACTACGCTTTGCTGCACATAAAATAAAATTCATTATTGTTATTATTATTATTGCACTATTATTATGGGAGGAGGCAGTGCGGTGAGTGGGGCCGGATGACGATGCCACAAGCCACGTGTTCGACGACAACAATAAAAAAGGGCATGAGTGGGGGAAGAGAGAGAGAGGCCAAAGACCGGTAGCTCCTGGTCTCCGTGGGCCCCATCTCGGGCCCGCTTCGGTTCGTACCCGAAGCTTATCCCTCGCTCGGCAACGCGCCGAAGCACACACCCCGGAGCTGCCAGCTTGGCCCGGCCCGACCTGCCTCCGCGCCATCATCCAGATCCAACGGCCGTCGTTCTCTCTTCTCGGGTGATTGTCCGCGTTCCTGCCTTCCGAACCCCTCGCGCTCGCTTTCCACGTGGGCCTCGCGGGCGAGCGCGACGGTGCGGGGACAAGGGTGGTGCTACGAAGCATCGCGGCGGGCAAACTCGCGCGACGGATGTAGCCGGTGAGGATGCTGGAATTCGAGGCGCAATTCACCCTGGAAGCGCACACGTGTCGGTCATTTTTCCAGTGAGAAGGCGACTAGGGCGGCGATTTTTAGAGCACCCGCGACAGCTCGGTCTGGTCCCTGGAGCCCGCAGCGTATCGGACGGTCTAAGTGTTGCCACGATGGCATCACCATGGTTGGACCGTCCGATGTGGAGGACGATCGGACGGACCGCGGACGGAGGCAAGGGTTGAAGGGGCGATCTGGATCGATGGTTTGTTCGGGTGAGCGACAAAACGTAAGGGAAAGCGGATGGTGCTGCAGAAATAGGCGACGGAAGCAAACCATAAGATAGATAGTGGCGAAGCAGAGGAAGAAGGAACAGAGAGAGAGAGAGAGAGAGAGAGAGAGAGAGCACACGGAGTGGAGGAGGAGGTGGAAGAGATCTGGCGGAAAAATTCCTGCTTTTTTGGGTTCTGAAGGGTTCCGGCGAGCTTACGCGATCTGGTCCGTGGGACGGGACCGGTATCGGGAACCATTTGGGCGGTGAACGGCGTCGGTTGGATTTTATGGGAGATCTGGCGGAGGGGATGAGGAGAAGCTGGTGATCTAATTGGATGACAGGGAGAGATGGAGAGAAATCGTGAAGCTCGTAGAGGGACCATTCCGGCGGCGGCGGCCAACGGCGTCGGAGTCGGCGTCGGTGGAGGAGGGTTGTCGAGGAGGAGGCAAAGGAACAACAGCGGCTTCAGAGACTCTCCTGGTTTGGAGGCCCCGGACTTTGTTTCCGTGTTTTTGTCTTCGTCTTCTCGGATTTCAACTTCTGTCACTTCGATATGTCTTCTGCAGAGAAGGATGGAAGGATGGAGATGCCGGAGACGTCAAGGCTGCGGGATCGAGGGGTGAAGAAAGACCGGGATCGGGACAGATCTGGCCGGAGCAAGAGGAGGAGAGGGGACAGGTTGCTCCACGGGAGCAACAGAGATAGAGATGACGCCGAGGAAAGCTCCGAGGAGAGCATCGACCAAGATGAGGACGATGAAGACGAGGACCTGTCCGTCCCCGTCCGGCTACCACCGTCCTCGCCCCCTCTTCTAAATCCTTTGGCGGCTTCGTCGCCACAGCAGAACAACCATCAGCACCAACACCAGCAGCAGTCGCGGAAGACGTTTCCGCCTAAAGTCGTGAAGTGGAAGGCAGATGAGATGATCGGTTTCACGGTACCGAGAAAAGCTCGTTCAGGTAGGCGATGAGGAAGACGGGAGATGAAAGAACGAATTTAGAAGAGAAAAGGTTTTCGCTTTATTTTCTTCTCCCTTTTTTCTTATCCTTATCTCCTCTTGGTTCTGCAGCAGCTACAAAAAGGACACATGAAATGGCTCCAGTTTTAGGAGCTGGAGGTGGCGGCGGAGGCGGAGGCGGAGAGCTGATCACCCAGCAAACATCCATTTCTCCGTCGAGGCTGAGCCCCGCGTCCACCTCCCAACTCTCACCGTCTTCTTCCAATGGCTCCCTTCGGAAAAAGATGGTTGGTTGGACCAATCCTGACACCATGCACTACCTCTTCTTTCCCTGTGTTCTTATTTGGCTTCAACCGATTGACGTTTGTTTTCTTGTTTGTTGATTCATGGCATCAGAAGCCGATCAGCGGAGCCAAGCACCGGCCGCCAAAGATCTCTAAATCGGCATCTTTGAGCCAAGATGAGATCGAGATCGAGGTCGCCGAGGTTCTGTACGGGATGACGAGGCAATTCGAGTCTCTTCCTGAGCAGGACAGCCACAAGCTGGAGGGACGGGATGTGGATGGCGGGTCGGGCAATGAAACTAAATCGAGAGTGTCGTCACCAAGCTCAATGTCGCCATCTCCGGCAGCACTTCCGTCATCCAATTTACATTCCATTCCTACTCCGTTGCCTACGATTGGTCTGTTCTGTACACCAAATCGATCCTTTTCCTCTGTTTCACTGACATATTTCTTTCTTCGCTGATCGATGCAGTAATATCTGCAGCTCCGAAGAGAAAAAGGCCGAGACCTGTGAAGTTTGACGAAGAAGGCCCCACAAGTCCAGTGCCTTCCATTGCCAAAGTGGATTCAGATAACCAGATTAAAACAGAGGCTTCATCGCCAAGATCGGAGAAGAATGTTGCATTTAATGCCCTAAAAAATGGCGGTGGGTCCATTGATGTTTTGGCCTCTCAGGATGGGTTATCCGTTGTACAACAGCAGGAGTCAGCAAAGAAGGAGAGGAATAAGATTCAGGATTTGCATCCATTGACAACAGTCCCAAACATTGGGGACAAAATGGAAAACAAGCAAGAGCTTGTTTCACCTGTCAAAGGATCTGCTCGGACTGACTTGGATGCAACTGCTACAAAGATGTAACTTCTAATTTGCAGCATCTTTCTTACTATTATATCTCGATTTGATTTCTTAAGCTACTCACAATGTTACAGATCCTTGGATAACCTGAAGGAGAAGTTGAAGATTGATCTGATGGTGAGTGGATGTGCGTTTTTCAGCATCTTTTGTAAGTTTCTTCATTCAAGGGCTATTTAATTGAACGAAATTATGTGTTTATTGCAGGCACCTCCTCCAGGAAAGCTGTCTCCAGAGAGGGATGACTTTGACCCAGAACAAAAGCCACAGGGCACAAACGTTGAAATGGTTGGAAGTTATGTTAAAATTTGTGGCAATAACTTGGAAAAGTTGTTTTGGCTTGACTCTAAAGTCTCTTCTGCAATTGTTAGGCATCAAAAGTGAACAAGGATAAGGCAGAGGCAAAGCCTGCAGAGAGTCCATTGATGAGAGATGAACGACAGATTGAGAAGTCTGCTCAGAAAGATATTGATCCGAAGAAGCAAGTAATAATCACACAGAATCTTGACCTTCAAGTTGATTTGGGAAAGCCGAAGAAAGATGATAGTGGCTTTGACAAAGTGCAAATCCACAGGCAGCAAGTGAAAGATTCTAAAGTAGAGCCTAAACAAGAGAAGTCTGGTAATAAACATTTCCCACCCAATCGTTCTCATTCTTGTTTGATCTTTTCCATTTGGATTTCTATCTTTAGATCTGTTTCCTCTTTTCACATTTAAGCATCGACATCCTCGCTCCATATGCCATTGACTGTTGGAACTTGGCCAGGGGTTTTTCCTCCCTTTGGGTAAGCAATTGTCTTATTTTTCTAAGACTTTCCAATTGGCGTTGGAGGATTCATCTTCTTCATCCTCAGGTACATGGGTCATGTTCCATCTGTGCAAGCTGTTGTTGCTACTGATAGAAATGCAGATCCTTCGGGTTCCTTGCAGGTTTCTTCTCCTTACCCAAGCACACTTTCTATCTCAAGCGCACACATACATACCACACATGCACATGCAAAATAATTATCTTAGCTAGGTTCTCTCTGATTCTCATAACTTCTGTTGCAGCCACCAGCCTTTCTTCAAATGCATCCCCGACCAAAGCGCTGTGCTAGACATTGCTATGTCGCACAGATGATATCCAACCACCAGAAGTTTGCACGGATGAATTGTTTCTGGACTGCTGCAGCTGGAGCTACACCTTTGTACGGGGCCAAGCCATATAATCCTAATATGGTTCCACCTTCAGATGCTGCTATCCCTATAAATCCCATGCAGGGAAGCTTTCCAGGGGCTAACATGGGTGCATTGCAAGACACCAAGGGGACACCAGAGTTAACATCATATATGGGTAATATCTCACAGGAGAAAATGCAAATCATGGATACTACCCAGAGAAAGCCACTAATTCTCCAGCAGATGCCCCAGTCTGGATCAGCAAACAACACTCCGGTAAGGATTCTTTTCACTCATCCATGGTGGATCTTTTTGAACTGTTGGTGCAAGGAATTTTGAAAGCCTTTCTTTTTGGACCCCTTCTTCTGTCTATTTAGCATGGGCCTGCATTCGTTTTCCCTGTCAACCAGCAGCAGGCCACAGCTGCTTCCAGTAGGTCTGGGGCAGCAAAAGCTTCTGTGGGCTCTGGTGCTGAGGTGCGGGCATCTGGTGCCTTGAATTCTGCTGTGGGGAGCTGCGGGGGCGGTGGATCGGCGAATCCAGTGAACGTGAGCTTTGCTAGTTTGCCTCCTAATGATGCTCAGTACCTGGCTTTTCTTCAGAACAATGTGTATCCTTTTCCTATTCCTGCCCATATCACAGGGGCTCCATCATTTCGAGGAACAAGTAATCCTCAAGCAATGCCCTTCTTCTACCCTCCTCACATGCTTCACCCATCACAAATACGACCGCAGCAGCAGCAGCAACCCGCAGGGCCACTACCTCATGTTCAACAGAGTCACCAGAGTCCAATCACTTTGAGTGGGCCTTCCTTGCAGAAACATCTGCAGCAATTACACCACGTTGGGGGAGGTGGTTCTGGTGCTGCTGGTGCAAGTTCTAATGGTTTTCCAGCCATTAATCAGCAACAGGACCTCCTGTCTCAGCATGCTCGTCCCAAGGAGTGCAATAAGGACATGGAAGATAACCTTCCCACTGCTAACGGTAAGACTTCTCATTCTCAGAAGGGCATCTTTTGCCGAACAATTTTTATGCCAATTCAACCTCAAAACTTTGCTTTGATATCTACTGCTGCAGCTGCTAGAAAAATGTGCAATAATGGGGTTCATCGCGATAAGCAGCCAATTAATCATCAGGCACAACAAAAGCAGAACATGATGGTAGAGCTTACACCACCTCAAGCTTTTACAATACCCTTTGCAACCTTTGGTGGGTCTGGAACTGCAATACCAGGTCTCGACTTCTCTTCCGTGGCACAAAATCATGCCATTACACATAGCCTCCCAGAAATGTCTAAACATGGCTACCACCAGATTGGCACAGCTGCAGTTGCTGCAGCTGGTCAAGCGACAGAGCAGAAGGTCCACCAAGTGTCAGAAGATGGGAAATCTGTTGCCAGGGAGTTGATGAACACAAATGTGAGTGGTGAAGAAGGTAGAAAGATTATGACTGCTAGCAAAGGTCCACAGCATTCTCTTTCATTTGCAAAAGGAGATGGTGAATCTTCCATCTCATCTGTTCTCAATAACAGCATTATTGATATCTCTTCCCGGTCAGTAAACCCCATTCAATCTCCTGCAAATGGCAGTAGATCTGCTGACCGTTCTGCTGGCACGACTACAACTACAACTCTTGTTCCCAACTCCCAACCACAGCAACAACATCTAATTCATCTTCAGCAGCAACAGCTGCAGATGCAGCACCATCCTGTATCATCTCGTTCAAAGCCCTCGGCCTCAAGCAACAATACCAATATCCATCCTGAGAGTCTGCCTGGAGGTTCTACCATTTCTAAGTTCCCTCATGCTCTAACTGGCTTTTCTCAGGCTCTTGGACAAGGTGGCAGCCCCAACCAGTGGCCTCAGGGCAAGACATCTGCTGGAAGAGGTGTGGATCCTTCTGCAGTCACACCTACTCAGGTGATGATGAACAATGTTCTCCAACTGCAAGGCAGAACAACCCAACAGCCATTTTCCGCCCAAAGCCACCAAACCCAGATTTCATTTGGCATGAATTCAAATAAAGTGGTACCTCCAGGGGGTCAACATCTCTCTGGAGCTTGTGGAAGTCCATCACCATCATCTGCCAATATTGCTGTTGGATCACCCTCAAGTTCAGTCTCCAAGAGTGCTGGTGGGAGCCCAAGTGCATCTGCAAGCATAAAACCCAGTCCTCAAACCTCTGCAGTTTTGCTTCATCAACAATCAAGTGTAAAGCAATCAGCATCAAGCTCTAGCTCAAAATCAATAACTATGGGTAACCCAAACGTGCTACCCATTCTTGGACACCCCCAGAAAGTTCCTCCGCCTGCCCCCAGCTCTAACAGTAAGCTGCAGCAGCAGCCTCAGCAACCAAAGCAGCAAGCTTTCTCCGAGGCCCAGCTGTTCTTCTCTAATTCGCACATGCAACAGGTCCAATGTGCTCAATCCGGTGGTTCTGCTCCCATTGCTGCTCAATACTATCAAAAGCGCCAGTCTGAATCACATACACGACAGTCTCAACAGCAGCAGCAACAAAGCTCAACATCATCTTCCACTGGGATGCTTTCCCTTTGTGCCCCCTCCGCACTTACACTGGCAGGTGTTTCCGCCACATCTGATCCTGCAAAGGCCATGGCTGCGGCCAACAGCATGAAGGGTCTGCCTCCACCTAGCTTTTTTAATGCGACTCAGCTGGCTGCGGCTGCTCATTCTGCCTCTGGCTCTCCTCGCCATCCAATGTCTGCTGCGTTCACTTATATGTCTATGCCACCATTTTCCATGAAGCCATCGACTGATCACAAACCTGGTGATTACACTTGTCTTTTCTCATTATTCTCCTGTATAGATCCAAAACTGCTTTATCAGACTGAGTGCTCATATTATCATAATATGTTCTACCAGGAAGTGACAATTTACAAGCCTGTTGGCAGCCTGAGAAGAGGTAATGTTGGATTGGACAATGATGCTCGGCCACACCAACTGCATCAAAGGCCTCTTTGCATAAGATTCTGGAATCAAACAAGAGGATTCTCCTCCCTCTTTCCTGGCCCATTGCCCTGTAGGTCTCTGTTCAAAGGTGTGCACAATTTGAATGTTCGAATTGGATAGGAAGGACAATGAGAAATGGGGGACAGGCAGAAGGAAAGTGGTGGTGGGTAAGAACCAGCCAGCATTTTGTTTTGTTCTCAAGTCCCCTGCAGTCTTGAGACGAGAGGGGCAGAGGGACTAAGCACAAAGCAGCATAGGGAAGAAGATGACTGTACAAAAAATATCCTCCTATCTGGATTTTGTATAGTGCGGTCAAATGCTAACCTCAATTGTGTCCTGTTTCTTCTGTTTCATTTATAACTTAAAAAGTGAGATGATTACATTGAGATCATCATTACATGCTATTCCTCCATGGTTTTACATATAAACATCTGTTCTCCGATGCTGTTAAGATACTGATTATTCAGACCGGAGTGGTGTGTCAATTCATTTCGTTGCCATCTTCCATTTTCTGTTGGCTAAACATCCTTGTGCTCATTAAAAAAATTATCTTTCTGTGAAGATGTGAAGCATCAGTTGTGTTTGCTTTGCAGTTCTTACTGCAGAGAATAATGAAGGGTGATTGTGAATTGATATCATTGAAGATTCTCATGCACATATTGCAATAAATATTTAATTCTGAGGTATTTTTTGGTGCAGGTTATCAACGCCATGGTCTCAAGTCCTAAATTCTCTTTTGCCAAACATTGAGAGGTGAAAACAATGTCTGGATGACTACAGGGTTGATGTATTCTGGACAGTCTCCACGATTACTAGGTAACAATTTGTGTTCCAATCAATATGCATTACAATACGTTTGCTGCAACGCTCTTTCTTGTGTTAGATAAAGTGAGATTTGTTGTGTTTCCTCCTGGCTTTTAGCCAAAGCTCTAGTTAGTGGGAAACGTATACCCCACTCATCAATCAATGTCTCCCTTTATATTTGATTAAGTTGTGAGGGTTGCACAAAAAATTTGGCAGTTTGGACTGCTTTTTTTTTGTCAGAGTTGGTATTTACAAACTTATGACAGATTCCAATAACATATTATTTTCATCTTATTTGTTAGCGATCTGCTGCTATTCTTTCTTTGCAAAATAGCTCATTGCTATTCTTTGTCATCAGATTCGCCTTTATCCTGTTTTCGAGTGTCTTCTTGTGCAGATTGGTGGGATCAGAGAATTCTTGGTAAGAAGTGGAATCTGTCTCTCCATCGATGTTAAGTCCATACTATTTCAATTCCATGA
Organism: Musa balbisiana; assembly: GCA_004837865.1. Taxonomy (NCBI): domain Eukaryota; kingdom Viridiplantae; phylum Streptophyta; class Magnoliopsida; order Zingiberales; family Musaceae; genus Musa; species Musa balbisiana. The sequence goes on along the minus strand of CM017192.1, from coordinate 2,657,241 downwards.
TTACTTTAAATCCCAAGACACCATGGACACTGTTCACATGATCACCAAATGGTTCATGGTTTCTTAAAGCACAAGAACTCACCTGTGCACACCTTTCTTTCCTCTGGTGGCCAAAGCAGCTGTTAAGTGGACTGTGCAGGAAAGGTTCCCCGCCAGCTGAAGTCTGTGGAGGGGCCAATCCAAACATGGCGCACTAGACTTTTTGTGAGGCAGATATGTCTTGTCCAGTGGCACAAAAAAGAGAGAGAAATCTGAGGTAAAGCTGGTTGTCATTGGTAGAGAAATTACTAATGCTGCTGGTGGTGAAAGTAAATCCAACTTTTATCTTCTACTGTTCTTGTCCTTGGCACAGGATGTGAAGAGATCTACCACGGCTTGTGTTGCTGAAAAGCTCACGCGAGGAATCCAAATGAGTGTTGCTGAAGCCCTTTAACTACAGACAGGAGCACTCGCCCTCGCATCATCGGCTGCCGCTTACGACCGAGAGCAGACAAAGGACTTGGGATCACGAGCTACTGGCGAGAGATGCCAATGGCCCCATCCTACTGATGACCGTAGCCATGTGAGCTGTGGATGGATGTTATCCATACCTCGTGCTTTGATCTCTTCCCTCCTTGATCGTCATCCGGCTGAAATGGCCACCAATTCATTCTCGATTCATGTGTGTGTACCTCCTGCTGACTCATCGTGGTTGTGATTGCCTTTCACTGTAGGGTGCAGCGGCGGCCGTCATCTTGGACTTGAGCAGCCGAGGGGAAGAGAGGATGCCGGTGGTGGAAGCGTGCACGCTCCTCCACCATCAACCCCGTAGGACCACAGTAAATGGCCGAACGAATGGACGAGGAGACCTCGTGGGACTCTCACTGCCTGACACCGAAGAAGAAGAAGAAGAAGGTGTGTAACGAGTTGCAGTCGGCGTGGTAAAAAATGAAGGGTCTTAAAAGCACGGAGATGCCAGCAGTCAGGTGGCGCAGCGCTGCTCCACCGACCCCACGCACAGCTCAGAAGCAGCGATAAGCTGCAGTCGCAACACCTCGCGGTGCGCCCACTCATCTTTAACAGGACCAAGAAGGAGACTGGAGCCATTTACATGCTCTGTTAGGACTGCCTGCTTGCCATGTCAAAGTCGCTTGCTGGTACATCGATCAAGCCCACCAACCGTGGCAGTCGGATTCCAACCATCATTTTGAACGTGAGCATCACCAGTCAGGGAGTCCAATAATTAGGGTGACTTCGAACCCTCAGCTCACAGTGAAGAAGTGACAAGTGGGGCTGCCTTCCTCGTGGGATGTAGTCGACCATAAAACTAGCCTCCTCCTCCTCCGTCTTCCCAGACTTTGTCGAGTAGCGGAAGCATGCACGGAGGTGATCAGCCTCGGGTTTGATCCTGTCTCGCTGTCAGCAACAGTTGAAGCTTGTCGTTTCCTGGGAAGGTCTTTCGCCATAAATTAGATGTCAGAATCCAAGAATGCTGCTGTTTTCCTCCTGGAAAGAGTGAAAGCCCAGCTGCGGCTCCAGACTTCATGAACAACGTACTAGGAAGCGGCTGTGACCTTCATGCCAGTGTGCAGTTGTTGGTCGGGGCCAGTGGGCTCTTGGAGGGTTAATCGCCAGTATTCTGCAAGTGTAAATCCAGGTTCTGTAGCTCTGTGGGTTGCTGGTGGGATTCAGGTAGAACGGAACATGGGGAGGGAGTGCAGCAACAGCAAGATGGTTACTGCTCGCTGTTATCAACAGGGGAAACGAGATGTAGCTTTGAAGGGTGCTGCCACATGCCGTTGTACGTTGTAGCTTTGGGTCCTTTTGCCAAGGACGATGCCACACTTCCTGCTCTGGAATTCTGATGCTTGAGATACATACATCCACTGGACGTCGCCGTATCTATTTGCTGGAGAAGGAAAAGGGGAATCGGTTTTTCTTTGGCTGTAGAACACGTTTAGGAGGAGGTGGAGGCTTCTGTATACGACCGATTCTGAAAGAAATATCTTATTGTGATATGATTGATCGATAGGATTGATGTGTCTTTCCCACGAATAAATATCTCAAGATGTATAAATGTCATCTCCTGATGCGAAGGAAGGAGAAGCGACTGCTGTCCAGCTCAAGCATTAGCCGCGAACATGGCCCCTCTCCACCACATGCCAAAAAGAGACAAAAAGGAGCATACAGACTTGTGGGGTGATGCGTGGGTGTCATCGAGGAATAATGCCATGGGTGGTCGCTTTACCTACAACAAGAGAGAGAGAGAGAGAGAGAGAGAGAGAGAGAGAGGAGAAAGTCGACAGTGAATCTTATAGATCACAACAAGGCTGTTAATGTTAGGGAACAACGTTAAATTTCCTTTGTGATCCTTAAATACGAAGTCGTTAAGTGGAGGTTTTATGTGTGTGTTACTCTCTTGCACATTACCTCCGTCAGTGACTTGGTTACGTGACATTGTCTGGTTGGACGGATTAAGTTACTACTTCTTCTTCTTGCTTCAACTTCCTTACCTTCTTTCTATTCGTAATTTTCTCTTTCAATGGTGCTGAAGCATCTTCAAAATTCTTTCATAATTGTGCTCAAAGAAGAATCCTCCCGATTGTATCTTCGGATAGCTTTCCCAATTAAACCTGCATGAAGATCAAGAATACGTCTGGATTTTTTAGTAGGAATGTTTTTATTTACTTTTGCTCTAACAGTTAATACCTTAAATAGGTTCCATCTCATGACAAGAATGAAGCAAATAGAAAGAAAAAGAAAAGGATCAAGGCTCAAGCCAAGTATGGCCACTACAATTTCACATTCTAATGAATGAAGTGACATTGATATAGAGAAATACACACCAATTCATACAATTGCATCATTTCGTCACAAACGTAGCTGATTTGCCTAAGATGTGCGATATCGTAACCGACAGAATCAACCCAATTTTAACCTCATCTAGTGCCTGAGCGGTTGCAGGAAAAAGAAAGTAGATGAACACAAAAGCTCAGGATCACACAAACTTTATCAGTGACTTCGCCACTTTATAAGTTTACAACGGTCATGGAACAAAAAAGGGTCCAAGATCAGTCCGCCGCACTCAAACTCCCGCAATTTTCTACCCATGCAACAAACTGCTGCTACATACGCGATGATCCAATCATGGTGATAACCTGGGCCAGCCCTTCCCTTTTGTGCCACTTGGAGGTTCCCAAACCGGTATGACTGGTCTTCTGCATCTTACATCTTTGAATCTTTGTGTAGTGATGTTACTGATCTGCTACATGTCATGACTTTGCTGGAAGAGGAACACGAACATGACCTATTAGTGGCATTCAAACCAACAAAACAGTCAGATAATACATTCCAAACCAATGCATCTAATAAGTTTGCTTCGCTAGTTCTAGCAAAATATATCAGAAGTAATACCAACCAACTCAACAAGTAAAACAGGAGTATCAAACATATCAGGTCTCTAAAATTGCTAAAGCAAGAGGACTAAAGAAAGTTAGGTTTTGTGGAAGAGGCCATGTGTTGTTCCAAAGCCATTCATGAGCTCGGCCATCCACCAGAGGTAACATGTGAATAAGTAAAGATTGAACTTCACTTAAAAGTTTCACAATGGTAATTCACCGATCATAGAACTGCACAACAAAGAAAAGATTATGATTAACTTATTTTGGCACTATGTCACATATAATCCTTCTCTATGGTATTGGAACAATTAAATGGTTCTTTTCACTAGCACAATTGGTGCTAGGTTCTCAGATTTGACTATCGTGAGCTCAACAAAGTGTCTACACCAGTGAGGGTATGATAGTGGCATGCTGCAATCTCCTATATTCATCTAGAGAACCACAAAACATAAAAAAGATTTTGACTTTGTGCTTAAAGATGGATGCATGCACTCCAATGTAGATGCGGGATCTGTCCGTATGTAGTGTCAGCTGCCATTCTACATGTTCTTGATGATATTGACATCCTGATATACCTTTGCACATCCTGTTAAGTTCCTTTTCCCCACTAAAATTTTCATCCAAAGATTTGCCAAAGGACTTTTAAAATGATACTCCTTGTATGTCGAGTTTCTAAATTAGGTCTACTTTGTTTTGATAAACATTGCAATTGTTCGCTGAGTTGTTGTACTTTGCATTCAAACTATGTATTTTATATTTAAATTCTACCAACTTCTAGAACACAGAAATGGTAAATTAAAACATTCGCTAATCCAAATGATCAACTTTTAAGTTGAAAATCAGTCACAGAGTATACAACATTGATGTGCCAGTAATTGCTCAATCTTGAAAGAAAAGATAAGGAATTTTACAGATTACAGTTATAGACAAAAGAAATCCTTTAAGGTTACACTCTTAATCTATAAATTCTATTGATATTTATGTAGCATCATATTTCAGGATCACAAGATTACTCCAATACACTGAGGAAAATATTTCTAGTGTTAGATTCATTGCTGAAAAGGAGATTCATAATTAAATACCATGCTTTGCATTGCAAAAATGAACAAGGTGGAAGGTCATAATAAATTGTTGTCAATTAGTTAGTTCAATTACAGTTCTCCGCAACCCAGAAAAAAGGGAAAAATAAACATGGTTCATGGAAGCTTTGTTGGTTAATCATGTGCTACGTAATCTAAATGAACTGCACCATAGTTAGTATTGTGGGATAAGCGTATATAATGTAGATTAACATCTAAATATGCTTAAAGTTAGGGTACAATAGACAGCCTCTCTGCTAAGGGTAAGGCTCAATACAGACCCTAATTAGTTCAGATACTGTCTGTAAACCTCCAGAAACTGTTTCCATCTCAATTTAGCCTTCTCAAACCCCTCCATATCAATGTTTGTTTCAGTAACATCATTTTCATCTCACATTTGTGTCACTCCAGGCCTCAATGGCTTTGTAGCAGATTTAGTTAACTTGATACGATTTCACATAACCTCAGATCTTTTTTGTAGGCCAAATTTCTCGCTGAATTTTGATTGTACAAGTCTATTTGATGTTTAAAGTATCATGTTGAGAATTTGGAGTTGTTTGATACCCTTTATCAAATAGATAAGCAGGTGGATCAGTGAAAATAGTTCCAAATTTGACAACTAATACTCGAGACGAGTTTTTTTAGAAGAACAAAGCATTTTGAGAACCCGTGAGTGGTGATTGGATCAGGAACAAATTAGTCAATCCTAGTATGACTTTGCTGTAAACTACTTTTGGTCGGCTTTTTCTCGAGTGTGATGATCATTTACAATTTCTTCTTCCAAACAGAGGTTTGTAGAATCAGCAAATCTACTTTCAAATAGGTACTATTTCATTTTATAGAATTCCATGAAAACCAATACATCGGTTCTGAACAGACATGTCAATTCTATGTCACTGATATCCACTGATAGTATTCAACAGTTATTAAGCACAAAATACATGTTCCAATAAAAAACCAATTAACTGAAAGCGACTTACCAAAGAGGAGAACGTGCAAGTACATCGAGAACAGATCTAGGAGAAGCTTCAGGAATATTGCCTGATTGATGGCTATACTACCCTCTATCAACAAAGTACATCTACCAGAATCAATATGTCATAGATAATATTGCTGAAACTGAGAAATGGCAGTAAAACACCTTAAAGATTATTAGAACTATTGGATTGAACTAGTTTAATTAATATTTTGTTAGATTAGATGCATGTAATTTAATGTTATAGTAACAATTATTTTGCATATCTAATACATAAAAATCATGTTTTGACACAAGTACTTCTTTTGATGATTATGTTTTCTCTCAGTTATGTTATCAGAACTTTCCTAAAGCAAGTTGCTTTTGTTCACACAAGTGCCTCACGCAATAAAAACTTCTAACAAACAGAAGGCTTACTCGGTGGGCATCGGAGATAATGTAAGCATCACCACCAACGTCAGCTCCATAATAGCTGTGATCTTCTCGTCGCCGCCATCGAACGAATTCTTCCGCATCTCGGGGGAGGGCGGGGCAACAATGTGATCGCCGGGGCTCCAGGCGAACATGGAGAGCCGGCGATGCCGAAACCCTATAGGCGGAGGAGGGGGAGTTCTGTGGAGCTGGAGGGAGGAAGATCATGGATTGACTGCGCGAATCAAGGCATTGGGTTCGGCGGATTTCCACCACGACATGTGGAACGGGTGACTGGCGTTCCTTCCACGCGCGGCGACTCCTCCCCTGCGCCGCTGTTCGCTTATGCTGATTTCGCCCTTGCCGTGTCGAATTGGCTCCGGCGCAGTCTTCATGTTGATAAGGCTTGGAAAAGATTCATGTACTTATTCCTCTTAATATCAAAATTTCCCGTATATAAACATGATTAATATTAATTAAGTGAATATAAATATATAATATTAATGTATCTGAAATATCGTAACCTTTAAAAGTTGTAATTAATTTTTGAAGGATATATATATATATATATATATATATATATATATATTATTGGAGGAAACAAAGGACAATATCACAACATTAGTCGGAGGTGCGGTGTGGGAAAGGAGGCCTGTCAAAATCATGCTCTCCCATTGGTCCAACTCATCCCACCCTATCTGACTCCAATCCTCACCTCCATCACATAGACCGTTTCTCTCCCACAAACTACTCCATCTGCCATCTCCATTACCAGCAGCAGCAGCAGCAGCAGCTTCAGCACCAACGCCATGGCCATGTCAACACAAGCCTCCCTTTTCACCCCTCCCACCACCATCCCGTTCTCCAAGCCCGCCGCCCCCCCCGCGCTCCTCCCGTGGAAGCAAACCCCCGGGGCGAGGCAGCTCCGCAGCGCCAGCCTGCGGGTGTCGGCCACCGAGGAGAAGAAGACGGCGGCGCCTGAGGCTCCCGAGGCCCCCGCCGGCTTCACCCCGCCTCAGCTGGACCCCAACACCCCCTCCCCCATCTTCGGCGGCAGCACGGGCGGGCTCCTCCGCAAGGCGCAGGTGGAGGAGTTCTACGTCATCACCTGGGACTCCCCCAAGGAGCAGGTGTTCGAGATGCCCACCGGCGGCGCCGCCATCATGCGTCAGGGGCCCAACCTGCTGAAGCTGGCACGCAAGGAGCAGTGCCTGGCGCTCGGCACCCGGCTGCGCTCCAAGTACAAGATCAAGTACCAGTTCTACCGGGTGTTCCCCAACGGCGAGGTGCAGTACCTCCACCCCAAGGACGGCGTCTACCCGGAGAAGGTCAACCCCGGTCGCCAAGGCGTCGGCCAGAACATGAGGTCCATCGGCAAGAACGTCAGCCCCATCGAGGTCAAGTTCACCGGCAAGCAAGTCTATGATCTGTGACCACATACATCTCCTGCATGCTTCCCTTCCCCGTGTCACATGATATCATATATATGAACTCCATTCGCCTTCTGTAATCTCCTACACTTGTATTATTTCTCATCCAAACTCTGTGCACAACTTCAATTAAGCTGCTCATATGATTCCCAGATTACGACTGCTCGGAGTAAATAATTCTGTTAATTGGTTCGATAGACTTGGTCATATAGTCTTAATCATTGGTCTTCGCCGATCACAATCTAAGCTATATATCTCCACCGAATGCCATGCTTCTTACGAGAGACTCCATTAATTAAGTTGAGTGCAGGCATTCCTGTGAGCTTTATGCTGCTGGGTATTAAAGCATAGTCCAGCAGTCGGCAAACGTCGGCAATGGGACGTCCATCAACAGGTCTTTATTGGCCATAATGAATCCTTCTCAAGTGACGTTGACTGCAAATCCACTGCCGACTTCGTCTGTATGTGAGCATGGCGACTGCAACGCAAGCGAATCTTCATACTTGGGCACTGAGGCAAAGGGACGACTATTGAGAAGGGAGGTGGACAGTGACATGGTACCAAGACAGCATGTAATGCATGAGTAGGACTGCGAGGAGGGGGAGTGCAGTGTGGCAGGAGAGAGGAACAGTGAAATGGACAACACCCAAGCCCAAAGCAAAGTGATAATTGCTTCCTCCTCCCCTTTTTCATCGCTCTCACTGCTCTGCTTTCACCGCCGCTGCTCCAGATGGGGAGGCTGCAGTCCCTCTTCTCCCCTCTGAAGAAGCTGTGGATTCGTTTGCATTCGGCACACAGGAAGAGTACTACGCTCCCTCCGCTGCCTCTGTTTCTTCATCTTTCTTCCGTTTTAGTTAGCGCCACGCCATGGTTGCATTGACAGGGAGGGGGATACACATCCTGTACGAGGATGTGAAGTCGTGCCCGTATGAGGACGTGCAGGTCCTCTGGTCGATGCTGGTGGAGTCGCGCACGCCGCCGTTGCGATTGAAGCGATGAGGGCGTCGGAGAAGAAGAAACGCCTCAGATTTTGCGTCGCGCCCCCTTCTTCGACGTCATGTATGCTTGTGCCTCTCTGCTCGGAGAACATATCGACATATCCGTTTGTACATAAACATATATATCTATATATATATATATATAGAGAGAGAGAGAGAGAGAGAGAGAGAGAGAGAGAGAAATAGATGAGAACGAGGAAGAAAAGAGAGTTCTTACTTGTTCTTCTACATCTCTAAATACTACTCAATGCAATCTGCTCTCTCCTCTCTCTCTCTCTCTCTCTCATTATGAAGTGATGTTATTGTTTATGTGGAGGAATTACTGACTCTGTTTTCAGACATTGAGAACTTCTCCTCCTCTGTTCTACCAGTCGAAGAGCTGAATACATTGTTAACAGGGATCATCGCTTAGTAGAGTTGAGAACCTTCAACTTAAAAGGCATATTACCTATGAAATCACAAACAGATCTCTCATGTGGGTCTGTCAAGATCCAGCTTCTTCCTAAGGAGATGATGAAGATAATACCTACATTTAATTCTAGGTTGCTTAGAGTGTATATATATATATAAATATAACCGGGCCTTGAGGTCGGCCCAAATGGTCCTCGTATTGGTCCGGTTGGGTTGATGTGGCAGACCGGCCCATGAACAGGTTGACTTCGGGTACATAAAAGGGACGGGAGCGGAGAGGGTTTCCACCACGCGCCGCCGATCCTCGATTCTTCGACAACCCCAAGAGGAGGCAGTGGCCAGAGGAAGACGGGCGTCGAACGTTCGACAAGATGGGGTAAGTTTCTGCCAGAGCCCCGTCCTGGATCTTGTTCCAGTTTCCTTATCGTTTTCTAATGCTACGTCCGAACTGTTTGTCTAGGGTTCTTATGGATCAGTTTATGTTTCTCTTTTTTCGTCGGGAACCCTATTTGATCCTTCTTGGTTCACCTACCCTTTCGGCGCTTGTTGTTCTTGGATCTCATGTATTCGGTGTTGGATGGAGGATTGAGTGATCTTTTATGCGGATTTTCGGGCTTCGATCTCGAGTTCTCGCTTTCGCCTATTTAGGATCTTAGATAAGAGAACCGGGGAAGAAACTGAAATCGAGTTGATGTCTTGAAAATTCGAATCATCATTGGGATGTGATTTTGAGCAATGGATGACTGCAATATGTATCTGTCTGTGTGTGTGTGTGTGTTGCTGAACGCTCAAAAGATCATCTTGTTTTGCCAAGCGTATATTTCAAAAAATTTGGCATGTGGAGTTTGGCTACTTGGCACTTTTGGTTTGTTGGCAAAGATTTTTGTACTTATTGATGACTGTATGTATAATATTTAGAGATAAAAATGTTGTTTTCGATTATAAGTTAAGTTAGTAAATTCAATCAATTGCTCGTGCTTGAGTAATATATATGATCAGAAATGAAAACTAAGTTTCTAGTGCGCCTCTAAACATGAGAGTGATCATAAAGAGAACTTGTTTGATTAAAGAGAAATGTCTTTTCATCAACTGTAAGCTCTGTTGCAGGAAGACTCGTGGTATGGGAGCTGGGCGCAAGCTCAAAACTCACAGGAGGAGGCAGAGATGGGCAGACAAGGCATACAAGAAAAGTCATCTCGGCAACGAGTGGAAGAAGCCCTTTGCTGGTTCTTCGCATGCCAAGGGTATTGTTCTTGAGAAGATGTAAGTTTTATGATGCTTATTTACTTTTCATTTTCTCATTTTGGTGTTGCTTATGTTTGGAGGACTGACATTAGATTGGCTCTTGCAGAGGCATTGAAGCCAAGCAGCCCAACTCTGCTATCCGAAAGTGTGCTAGAGTCCAGCTGATAAAGAATGGGAAGAAAATTGCAGCCTTTGTTCCTAATGATGGTTGCTTGAATTTTATAGAAGAAAATGTAAGTTTTAGATTCATCTAGCAATTCTATATGCCATTATGCTTTCCAGATGAATGGTCTATGCACTTGTTAGCAAGGATTTAGTTATAAGAGGTAGTATTGGACTGGTCTTGTGCAAACTAAGATGCACTGGTCAGTAATGATATGGCAAAGGTCTCATGGCAACCATACACCAGTCACATTGTGTTATGATCTTAGTTGATTGGATAATTGTTACATTAACTAATATGCCTTGAATCACATGTCGAAAATTACTTGAGCCCAAGTTGATGGTAGAACACCGATCATGTATTATTCCTTTTTTTTTGTTTTTGATATAGCACGTGGTATGAGACCGATATTAGTATCTGCTTCGAATAGTCTGTTTGCGCCCTAGATTAAATGCCTTGCTTGTTGATATCATCGGCTGATAACTTCAACTTCTAATAGTAGTCTGTTACTAAGCTGCATTGCTTTTGCAGGATGAAGTCTTGATTGCTGGATTTGGAAGGAAGGGCCATGCCGTGGGTGACATTCCTGGAGTGAGGTTTAAGGTTGTGAAGGTTTCTGGTGTGTCCCTGTTGGCCCTATTCAAGGAAAAGAAGGAGAAGCCTCGGTCTTAATAATGGATCTGCTAGAGTTTCCAGATGAACCATTGTTTGGCTCCATATTATGGACTTAGTTCTATATGACTCTTTCTATAGTTACTGATGAACTGCTTTTGAAGACGTTTTTTTATGGTTATTCATCCTTTAGCACTTACCCTCTTATGCCGATGGTAGTTTCTTTATCAAAACTTTTTAGTGTAATCGCTTTGGAATGAAGAGATTGGTCATAATGTAATGATTATGCCCTCTTTTTTTTTTGTTGAAACAAAGATATGATTTTTGGATTAATGAATGGTCACGAATGTGGCAAAGGAAGAATTGGTGGGACTCTCACAATTTTCATTGTAATGATTATAGATTACATCTTCTAGTTAGTTTTATCGTCTTGATTCTTATATTTTAAAAAATTATATTAGTATCTTTATAATGATAAAAATAAAATATTTAAGTTTATTTTAGTTTTACAAATAGAAACATAAAAATAAATTATAAAAAAATAATTTTAAAATTTGATGGTGAATGGTGTTGGTACTGGTGGATGGCGATTGTTGGCGTCAATGTCGATGTCGACGTAGTTGCCTAATTTTGCTTGCACGAGGAGGGAGCGTGTTATCGATTTCATCGTTGCTCATCTTGCGTTGATGTTGATGTAATTGTCGCTCAAAACTATGTCGACGCAGATGGTGGTGATCACTCTCTATCCTTTTGCTCCTTCGATATCTTATTCTCTTTGGAGCAATGCTCCGGAATCTCTAAATCTCTCTTTCACCTTGTCCTAGTTGAGGACACCCTCTCCTCCCCCACCCTCAAATCCACTTTCACTCCATCACCTCTCTCGCCCCATTCATGACCACACTTGCCTTCTACTCCAATGACCTCTTGCACATGATGATGATGTGGACGAGCTCTGATTAGTGCCCAACATTGTGCCATAGTGGGTAGTATCCATCGTCGATCGGTTCCAGCTCTTCGACTTGTATATCTCCTACAAGGCAGTATGCTTCATTGAGAACACTATGGTCCACCTTCTTCAGACTAGGTTGTTGGTTTTCCTCAATCGTCGGCTTGACCCAGATAACATCTAACGCATCTGCGTCGTTGCCGATGCTGATGCAGAGTGACGAAAGGGTCGCTCAATGAGAGATGGTGTCGGAATTGACGCAGTAGTGGGGGAGCAATGGGAGCTCCAACGACTTCAGCTTTGGGTTAAGGTTGGGGTTCGCCCAATTGATCAGCAACGAGGTGACCACTATCTTCATTGTAGACATCGTAGCGGCCACCACCATATGCATTGACGTCGACGTAGTTGTCGAGTGATAACTACGTTAGTGTCGACATAAATATAGAGCAATGCGAGGTGGGCGATGATGGGTCGGTAGCATGCTTCTCGTGGACGTGGGTGGTATCACGGTGAAAGCGGACTTTATCGTTGTTGGAGGTAGCTAGACAATTACATCAGCGTTGACGCCAACGACATTACCGTCCATCATCAAATGTTAAAATTATCTTTTTATTTTCATATTTTTATCAATAGAACTGATATTGTTAGGATAAATGTATACTAAATGTAGCTAACTAGAAGGGGTAATATGTAACTAGAAATCAACAATCAAATGACTGTAAATTTCATTTTCTATGATCGAGCTAAGAAGCAGTCAGCTAATCTCGCCTATCCTTTAGCAAAAAGAATAAAAATAATAATAATAATCTCGCCTTTCATTTTCTAAGATCGAGCTAAGAGGCGGTCCACATAGGTATTTTTCTTATTATAAAACGATTGTTATTAATGGCCAGCCTTACGTCATGATAGGACAGGAGGTTTTGAGAGAAAGTGGTGAATGGACTTCTAAAGCCGGGAGGTGTTAAAAAAAAAACCCTAATGAGACTAATGCTCGTAGTGGGAATTTATATGCTTACAAGAGAGGATATCGAAGAATTACAGGGAAGCAAGATAGGACTAGGAGGTTTTTAGAGAAGGTGGTTAGCTAGCGACGTATCTATCATATGTCAATCATATTACATAGATCTTTTTAGTATCTTAATTTTTAGATTTAAAAAATTTATATTAAAAATTTCTATAATTATAAAAATAAAATATCTAACTCTATTTATTCTAATAAAAAAATAATAGATAAAAAGATAATTTCAATATCTTAATTACGTTCGCAAAAGGAGAGGAGGAAGGGGACGATGTAGATGTCGATACTCTACATCTATATTGATACTGCTTGATAACTATATCGATGTTGCTCTACAACCCTATCCTCTGGCTCTAGCCTACCACATCGTGTCGTTGATTCGTGGTCGTCTACTGAGAATTTATGGGCTTCTTTGCCCAAGGCACCGTAGTGGACTCGGAGGTGGAGAAACAAGAGCTAGAGGACGAGGAGACTATGTAGTACGAACAGAAGACAATAGGATCAAGATCGCATGACGTGCAAATCGGGTGAACCCATCGTGGACCTACGTCGAACCAATGTCAAAGGAGTGACAAGCGACATAGGTGACCTGGCAGACGTGGCAAACCACAAGGAAGTTGGTGTCATGGACGGACACGTCATAAGCCCAACAAACGAAGGTTGCATTTGACTCACAATAGATTATCGCTCTGTATCTATGTTAGCGCCAATGCAATTACTGAGCAACGACAACATAAATATCGAATACCAATGCAAATACAAAACATCAACATCTATATCGTCCTCTTCCTTCTCTCCTTTGTCGCTCTTCTCATCGTCGCTCTCCCACCTCATCTATAACAATCACCCACAAGTCCCAACAACACCAATATCTACCACTATCAAAAACATAATTAGAATATTAAAATTACCTTTTTACCTATTGATCGTGCTTACGTCGATAAAACTAATGACATTATAGTAAATGAAACTAGATATTTCACTTTTATAATTATATAAATTTCAATATAATTTTTTTAAATCTAAATATAAAATATTAAAAAGATCTAACTATAAAAAAAAAATCTATAATTAACCCTAACATCGAAGACGACGACAAAGGCCAGGTCGGTGAGCATTGTTGATTGGTCATTTCTAGGTATACTAGGAAAGGTGTTTGTTCCTATTACGGACGAGTGGTTCGCTTGATCTTTGTAAGTCTGGATGCTGACAAAAGGAATGAAGTGGCCGACAAAGTTGGCCACATTCTTATCGCTCACAACCACTTGATCTTTGCTGATCGGCTGACATTCTTGTAGCTTCATACTCTTTTCATGGTCACCGTGAAGTGTGTTAGAATTACTGGTGCATGAAGCACGGCACAAACGATACTTTTTTGTCTCAGGATAAAGAGAGGACTTTTCACAGCTTTCTGGCTCACATAGAGACACACATCGACCACCACTGTTTATCCTTTAATATCTTTGTTTCAGTCACACCGCTCGTAATGTTATTTCCTCCTCATCGACTCCTGATAATAGCAGTTCATTTGAGATCGCAGCATCATAATCACCTTTTCCTGCAGTATCCACGAGAAAAGACCCAATAAGAATATATGAGTCGTCTATGCAATGCAATAATGTAGCAGTTGGCTTTTCTGAGGTTTCTTTTATTTTTTTCTTCAGCTCAAAATAATGTTATTTTGTTCTTTGTAAACACTACCAGCAGCTATGCCACTCCGATTCAGACATCTTAATTTGTGCTGTGAAAAGAAAATTTTGATATCATTTTGTTCCTTCTAGATTCCTTTCTACTTTTGTTCACCAAAAAATGTTTACCAATATCTATGGCACTCCGATTCAAACTTCTTAATTTGTTTTGAGAAAAGAAAATTTTGATATCGTGTTCCTTCCAAACTAGATTCCTTTCTACTCTTGTTCACCAAAAAGTGTTTACCAATATCTATGGCACTTCGATTCAAACTTCTTAATTTGTTTTGCGAAAAGAAAATTTTGATGTCATGGTGTTCCTTCCAAACTAGATTCCTTTCTACTCTTGTTCAACAAATAGAGTTTACCAATATCTATGGCACTCCGATTCAAACTTCTTAATTTGTTTTGCGAAAAGAAAATTTTGATATCATCGTGCTCCTTCCAAACTAGATTCCTTTATGCTATTGTTCACCAAAAAGTATTTACCAATATCTATGGCACTCCGATTCAAACTTCTTAATTTGTTTTGCGAAAAGAAAATTTTGATGTCATCGTGTTCCTTCCAAACTAGATTCCTTTCTACTCTTGTTCACCAAAAAGTGTTTACGAATATCTATGGCACTCCGATTCAAACTTCTTAATTTGTTTTGCGAAAAGAAAATTTTGATGTCATGGTGTTTCTTCCAAACTAGATTCCTTTCTACTCTTGTTCACCAAAAAGTGTTTACCAAAATCTATGGCACTTCGATTCAAACTTCTTAATTTGTTTTGAGAAAAGAAAATTTTGATATCATCGTGTTCCTTCCAAACTAGATTCCTTTCTACTCTTGTTCACCAAAAAGTGTTTACCAATATCTATGGCACTCCGATTCAAACTTCTTAATTTGTTTTGTGAAAAGAAAATTTTGATGCCATGGTGTTCCTTCCAAACTAGATTCCTTTCTACTCTTGTTCACCAAATAGTGTTTACTAATATCTATGGCACTCCGATTCAAACTTCTTAATTTGTTTTGCGAAAAGAAAATTTTGATTTCATCGTGTTCCTTCCAAACTAGATTCCTTTCTACTCTTGTTCACCAAAAAGTGTTTACCAATATCTATGGCACTTCGATTCAAACTTCTTAATTTGTTTTGCGAAAAGAAAATTTTGATGTCATGGTGTTCCTTCCAAACTAGATTCCTTTCTACTCTTGTTCACCAAATAGAGTTTACCAATATCTATGGCACTCCGATTCAAACTTCTTAATTTGTTTTGCGAAAAGAAATTTTGATGTCATGGTGTTCCTTCCAAACTAGATTTCTTTCTACTCTTGTTCATCAAAAAGTGTTTACCAATATCTATGACACTCCGATTCAAACTTCTTAATTTGTTTTACGAAAAGAAAATTTTGATGTCATGGTGTTTCTTCCAAACTAGATTCCTTTCTACTCTTGTTCACCAAAAAGTGTTTACCAATATCTATGGCACTCCGATTCAAACTTCTTAATTTGTTTTGAGAACAGAAAATTTTGATATCATCGTGTTCCTTCCAAACTAGATTCCTTTCTACTCTTGTTCACCAAAAAGTGTTTACCAATATCTATGGCACTCCGATTCAAACTTCTTAATTTGTTTTGTGAAAGGAAAATTTTGATGTCATGGTGTTCCTTCCAAACTAGATTCCTTTCTACTCTTGTTCACCAAATAGTGTTTACCAATATCTATGGCACTCCGATTCAAACTTCTTAATTTGTTTTGCGAAAAGAAAATTTTGATATCATTGTGTTCCTTCCCAACTAGATTCCTTTCTACTCTTGTTCACCAAAAAGTGTTTACCGATATCTATGGCACTTAGATTCAAACTTCTTAATTTGTGCGGCAAAAACAAAATTTTGATATCATTGTGTTCCTTCCAAACTAGATTCCTTTCTACTCTTGTTCACCAAATAGAGTTTACCAATATCTATGGCACTCCGATTCAAACTTCTTAATTTGTTTTGCAAAAAGAAAATTTTGATGTCATGGTGTTCCTTCCAAACTAGATTCCTTTCTACTCTTGTTCACCAAATAGTGTTTACCAATATCTATGGCACTCCGATTCAAACTTCTTAATTTGTTTTGCGAAAAGAAAATTTTGATTTCATCGTGTTCCTTTCAAACTAGATTCCTTTCTACTCTTGTTCACCAAAAAGTGTTTACCAATATCTATGGCACTCCGATTCAAACTTCTTAATTTGTTTTGCGAAAAGAAAATTTTGATGTCATGGTGTTCCTTCCAAACTAGATTCCTTTCTACTCTTGTTCACCAAAAAGTGTTTACCAATATCTATGGCACTCCGATTCAAACTTCTTAATTTGTTTTGCGAAAAGAAAATTTTGATATCATGGTGTTCATTCCAAACTAGATTCCTTTCTACTCTAGTTCACCAAAAAATGTTTACCAATATCTATGGCACTCTGATTCAAACTTCTTAATTTGTTTTGCAAAAAGAAAATTTTGATGTCATGGTGTTCCTTCCAAACTAGATTCCTTTCTACTCTTGTTCACCAAAAAGTGTTTACGAATATCTATGGCACTCCGATTCAAACTTCTTAATTTGTTTTGCGAAAAGAAAATTTTGATGTCATGGTGTTTCTTCCAAACTAGATTCCTTTCTACTCTTGTTCACCAAAAAGTGTTTACCAATATCTATGGCACTCCGATTCAAACTTCTTAATTTGTTTTGAGAAAAGAAAATTTTGATATCATCGTGTTCCTTCCAAACTAGATTCCTTTCTACTCTTATTCACCAAAAAGAGTTTACCAATATCTATGGCACTCCGATTCAAACTTCTTAATTTGTTTTGTGAAAAGAAAATTTTAATGTCATGGTGTTCCTTCCAAACTAGATTCCTTTCTACTCTTGCTTGTTCACCAAATAGAGTTTACCAATATCTATGGCACTCCGATTCAAACTTCTTAATTTGTTTTGTGAAAAGAAAATTTTGATGTCATGGTGTTCCTTCCAAACTAGATTCCTTTCTACTCTTGCTTGTTCACCAAATAGAGTTTACCAATATCTATGGCACTCCGATTCAAACTTCTTAATTTGTTTTACGAAAAGAAAATTTTGATATCATCGTGTTCCTTCCAAACTACATACCTTTCTACTCTAATTCACCAAAAAGTGTTTACCAATATCTATGCCACTCCGATTCAGATTTATTAATTTGTGCTGCGTAAAGAAAATTTTGATATCTTTGTGTTCCTTCCGAACTAGATTTCCTTCTACTCTTGTTCACCAAAAAGCAAGTGCCACATGAATGATAGATACCAAGAAAAAATAAATAAATTTGCCACGATTATCAGTATTATGATTACTTGTTCCAGTATTTCTTTTCCCCAGAGATGCTCATGGCTACATAATAAAAGATTTGGGAGTGTTCTTAAGATCAATTTTGTGTCCAAATAAAGAACTGATAAATAAGCCTGATCCAATAATATACATCACCTGTTACCAAACCTATGACGGTCCCTCATTTGATTTAGCAGCTTGAAGCATTTCCACTATAAGAGTCTTCACATCCCTACATCAAAACAAGAAAACTTGATCAAGGTAATAAGCCCAGATCCCCAAGGGAACTTTCTTAACGCAATTAATTAAACTAAGAAACAGGGCAAATTGATGATTTCATGGGTCTAATATCGCCAAAATGCTTTAGCATGTGAAAATTAGAATTTGCAAAATCACTAAACATGACATACTTCCTGTCTTGAGCATGTCTAGGGAATGGGATGCGAAGTTTCAATGTACTTCCTTGATAACCAGCCTGCATAAAAGATGTGCCACAGCTTCAGTCTTCAGTAAAGATACAAAGTAAGAGAACATCCTTTGATACACTAAGCATAAAGATGGAAAGAGAAATTTGTCTCAAAGATAATCAGAACAAATAATATTTGGTATAAAATGCCCAACTAATCAGTTTAAGCACAAGACTCCTGCCACGCAGAGAATACATATGCAACTGTACCCTTGTATGCAAAATGTTGTTTTCATGAATGAAAACACATGAAAATAACAATGGAATGCTTTCAAATAACATAACCAAGAAAAAGGATTCATGTAGTCCGCGGTTAACAGAACATCATATTCATACTTCTGACAGTTCAGATATTGATTCTAAAGGAGAGAATCTAACAAATTAAGTTTTGTCATTTCAGCCACCTCATGGAAGCAGCTCTTTTAGCTAACAATATTGGCAAATTCTTAAATAATTATATATTAGATAATCACAGTGTAGACAATCTCCAGTTTGTTGCACAAGTGACCACTAAGTTGTTACTAGCAACTTCCTAAATTTGATGACAGAAAATGTCGAAGAGCAATTTACAATGATTTGTATGCTTTGTCTGAGACCATTAAAACTTGAACACAATTCTGACATGTACAGCCTAATAATAGGGGTCCTTCGATAATTAAAATATTATTGCCCAAGGGATGTTACTTGATGAATAAAATAAACAGCATAAAAATAATACAAACTTGTCTGAAGTCTGATAATACCATACACTTCCAGATGTTCAGAAGAAGTTCCAAACTTCCAATATCAGATCCAAAGGAGTTCAGATCAATAGGCTTAGACTGAACTACAAAGTGTTAAGGAATTGGATTCAGAGAGACACTTCACTGAGTCCATTATGCCATTCATGTAAAGGCTCAATGTCACGGATTAATTGGATTATGTTGAGATATTTTATGGTTTGCAATCCTGGCCCAGAACATGATTAAACCCTGTCTGAGTCAATTTGGGGAATCATTGTGGTTCCATTGCCACAAGCTTTGATTTCATTCCCGTCGCTGACCATATCCCTTATGGAAATGACTCCTTAAAAAATTAGAAGAGTCTGGATGGATAAACAGCTAAAAGAGCATTGTGCAGCTGGGCTCGTAAGCGCTATTGGCTGAAACCCATGAAACCTAAAATTGCACCACATTAATCTGCAAAATTGTCAGGCTGCAGGCCATAGTTTAATTATTTTGGTCAGAAACATAAGCAGAAAAGTAAACAATATTTTTTGGTCAAGGAGAAAAAATAGTTAAAAGTGGCAGTTTCCATTGTTCTTCTTCTTATTTTGCTCTCCCAGGTAAAAGTCATGCAAACAGTATTATAATGAGATTAAAAATTGTTATCCTAATGAGTAACTACTATGGCAATACAACCAAAAAAAGGGCATGGTTTAAAATGTCAATAGGACTATTTACCATCTAACAAAGCATTGATAATGAAGCATACGACTTGGTAGCTTGGTATACTGCTTACATTTTTGTGGTGATACTGGGTGGTATAAGTCGGTAATACTGCTCAATATCTTGGTATTAAACCAGTCTCAGAGGTTGACAAATTCGATTTAGATCAGTGCTCATAACTTGGATGCAGAGCATTATCAATTTGGCACTAAAGGCCTCTCTTTGTCTGCAGTTATCTTCGGTCCTTCTCCTATGTATTGTATTATATTTCTAATATTGGTCCATCAGATATACAAATGTTTTACGAAATTGAAGCTGATGTAAATTTATTATAAACACTAAATAGCACAACTTTAACTTTCTGTTTGGTTGCACATTCCACGTAAATACCATTTTCACACTATTTTAGTAAATGATATGAAGGCCTTCAGTTGATTCTATAAACCCACATAGTCTAAGCAACTAGGTATGGAGTGCCATTTCTCAGTCCACCTTACCATGAAATTTTGCTGCTGTAGTCACAAGCTTAAGACTCAACACCTTTAGTATGTTATTGATAATGTATTTTGCATATTTTGGTTGTCAACAAATATCATATATGAAGAATGATAAAAGAGACCATTAAACCCGTTATATAGAAAGAAGAATCATAAACACACTCAAATGAGTTACCACCTTTACATTGAAGCCAAGGCTATCCACATCTAGCATGTGAGCAAAGTCCACCTGAAAACATCATTCTTAGATTAGATCCTAAGTGAACAGAAAAGACAAACATTTAGGTAATCCTAGCCATACAAGCACATAAATGCAGCTCTTCTCACAAAAACTTTCATCAGGAAAATATCAGTTTTTCTTTAATTACCTTTACTGAGGTTGAATGTTGTACAATGGCTTTTGTATCTTCTTGATGATCCCTATTCATGTGGGACTAGCAATGGAAGAACAAGTTAGTAATAAGAATACCCAGGAACTGAAGAAATGATGGTTAGAATACCGTGATAGGCTTTGTAAATTGAGATATTGGATCAACTTTGGCAGCTTTATATTCCTCGCTATCAAATTCTAGTGACAAAATCATCATGAGAAACATATATGACATGAAATTTGAATGTATAATTAACTAAGCTGAGTCTCAGCCTCCACAAGAGGTTTGAGATTTGGGGCTGAGAAACCAATCAAAATCAATAATACCAAAATGTAGATTACCTCCTGATCCCAGTAGAGCCGTGGCAACGCCAGAAACATAGCGCACATATTTTGGTTTGATGTGGATGAAACTGAAGTCACCAAAGTCAACCTTTGATAGAAAAAATATCTATTTCCTTAACTCCATGAAAAAGACAGAACTGCAAATGCATAATGGATTTTTAAAAGTTGACAATTACCCAAAATGCGTCTGGATGTCTTCTTAGATAAGCAGTACGTGCAGCTTCATTATCATCTTCAGAAACCTAAAAAGAAGGTTATGTTGCAGAAAATTTGAACTAAGAGGTCTCAATAATAGGGCAATGTTGTCTAAGAAAAGAAGAAAAATAACTAGAAAAACAGTGCATTTTACCACAAGAAGATTATAAAATATGCAACTCAGAAGTTAAGAACAGGCATAGCAAACAAGTCTTATGTCACATACTGGAAATCTATGTTATCTTAGGAAATGATATGGCTTTAGGCACTTTAGAGTCTAGACTGCAAGTGAAGTTATCATAATTGACTATTATCTAAAAAGGAGAACTGTATAAAATTAACAGGCACATAACAAATGGGCATTGAAAAATGCATTTATTTTCCAATACACATTTAATCTTTATAACTCTTTATTACTTAGGTTGCAATATTCAATAACATTAATGACTTGAAAGCTCATAAAAGTGAGAACCTAAGAGGTCTCTGGAAATTGGAATTATTAAGTGACAGTCAAGGCTGCAGAACCAATGAAATAAAGGCATTTCCCCGAACAAAGACAATCCTGTGTGTCTCTTGGGTAATCAGGATACGATTACATACTCTAGTCAAACAGTGCTAAGTGAACATCATCCTCTGTGTGCTAAGGCATTTCTCCGAAGAAGAAAGAGAAAATTTTACAAACCGGAACAGCATCCCCATATATGGTGACAACTATATCAGTCCTATCTTCAGGATCCTTTGCTACAAGCAATGAGCACTTAGGATTTGCCAACAAATTCTGCATGCATCAAATAATTTTCCATTAAAATACTGTAAAAGAAAAACCTTAAGGAAACAAAAAACGAGAAGTAGAATGCCGTAAAGTTATCCACAGAGGAAATTATCTAGTTATCAAACCTTTGAATGGACAGCTAAGCTACTGACTGCTAGTATGGGAGAACCATCATGATCACATGCAAAATCAACCATGGATCCGGAAGGATAACCCTCGTGGACCTGCACATGTAAGTATGGAGCTTATGTCTGATGTTAATTGGCTTTCAAAAGCTTGAATTGAATAACATGAAATGATCTATATGATCCATTGCTCAGAAGAAATATTTTTAGCACTAAGTTCCCGTTCAGATATCACTAAGAAATATTTTCAACCCTACATTTTCTACACCAAGACTGTTCCTTGCAAAAGTCACCGTGCACAGAAGAAGTCCGAACAACACTGATAACGAAATATGGACATATGCACAGATTTATACGTATACAAACTTGTACATGTAACCCCAAGATAAAGTAGATCAATAAGAGCATATACAGGAATATGAGCAACGTAAGCATAAGTTAAGTCTTAATCCTACAAAATCAATGATGAATGTATAGAAAGAAAGAAAAAGAAATGCATATTAGGAGGCACACACCAGTCTTCACAAGAAAAACAGTGCACCTCCTGTTTAAGTATACCAAATAGATCTATTGTTCAGTACTTAAAGCTGAAATGGACATATGCCAAAGTTGTCAACAAGCAGCTAATAGAGAATTATCGGTAATGCAAAATAATTTTTGTTACAAAATAAGGAAAGACGCCAGTATGTCACATGATTATGTGATATATAGTTTTTCTAGTGTACATCAAACTTATGAAAATATGTTCATGAGCAGGGAATTAAGTCAACAACAATACAACTGTCAGACATAATAGACACTGACAGAGTCAACAGAGGTTCTTCAGTTTTCAATTACCGAAATACCAAAAGATCAAAAGCAATGAACAGCAACAACCGTGTGGTATCTTCTCATGGCACAAGTTAATTTTAACAAACCAAGATTTGAAAAAAAAAATTCATTGATTAAATTCAAAAGTTTATTTATCGAGTTCAAAGTGGCTGAATAAAGATACAATTAGCATAGCACAACAACATATAAATTTAATAAACTGATTGATTACACCAATCCACCTGAGAAAAGGTAGAGAGCATGCCCCGAGTGCTGAGATCAAGTAGTGTTCGTATTTCTTCAACAGGAGAAAGTCGAGCAGCAGCTTCCTACAATAAAAGAGAAAATTTAATCTATTCATGACGCACACAATTACAAAACTTAATGTGTGTCAGTTACCTTCAAATGCATATCATTCAAGAAAACGTAACCACCATATTGATGCCATCTTCACATACCAAGTTACAAACTATTTATGGTGAATTTCCATTAGTTCAACGATAAGACCAAGCTACTTGTATCTTATTAAGCTGCATTTAAGCCTGCTTCTCAATTTTTGTTCTCTTTAGTCCTTGATAATGTTCTCAAGCCACTAGCATTTTTAACAATTGCACACTCAATATAACTGATCAAGCACCAATGAACTTCGATAAGAAATTCAAAAGTAATTTCTTACATGTCAGAATGATCATCCTCATTGACACCATATTAAACTTGCCCAGACACATGAAACACAGAATGATCATCCAAATAATCAACTGGAAATACACACCTGATGAGCACGAATCTTCTCGAAGGCATCCGAAATCCCCGTCACATCACCTGGCGCCGCCATCTGAGGTGAAAATCGATCGCAAATCGATCGGTAGACTGACCTCAGAACACGATTGATCGGGGAAGAAAAAGAATCGATAGCTTATCCAAATCCGAGGGATTATGGTGACCTGGGAGGAGGACGGCGAGGCGGACGAGGCCATGGCGCGGGGCGAGAAGGCGGCGAAGAGGCGGCGGCGTGAAGGAGAAGAGAGCTTCGCTGAATGGTACAGCGGTTTAGTAAACGGCAAGCGATTGACGAAGGGGGAGACGAAGGAGGGCAAGCGGACGGGTGGCGTTCGCAGCACGGTCGTCATCCTTCTACGCCGCCTCCAGTCCT
This sequence comes from Musa balbisiana, assembly GCA_004837865.1. NCBI lineage: Eukaryota > Viridiplantae > Streptophyta > Magnoliopsida > Zingiberales > Musaceae > Musa > Musa balbisiana. Next base: position 2,633,406 of record CM017192.1, on the reverse strand, counting down.
CTCTCTCTCTCTCTCTCTCCGTTTGCCTCTTCCGTTACGTTTTCTTTTCTTTTATTATATTATTTCCCTTTTCTTTAAAAAGAAAAAAAAATAGCAACCATATCTCCCCACACACAACCCTATTCATGTACAATTTTCACATAATTACTAAATTACCTAAAAAAAATTACATTCATATATTTCTGATTTTTATGTTAATTTTTTGTATAAATAATTCTTATTCAAAATTTTATTCGATAAATTTGTATATTAAATTTATTTATCAAAATAGATTCAAAAATCTCATCTAATATATATTTACATAAAAAAAATATTGGTAACTGAAGCTTAAAATAGTCTTGTGATGTACTAATCACTGACCCAACATTAATAGTTCGAAACCTCATAATTTTGATTTAGTACATAATAAATAAATATATAAATACTTTAAATTTAATTAAAAATATATTTCTTTTCACAGAACTTAATGGCAATAAAAGATCTCAAGAATAGTCTGGACACTATAATGATCAATAAGTCACGAACATAAAAATAAAAAATAACAAGAAAAAAAGATAGAAAAAAAAAAGTTGATGATGGATTAATCATTCTTGCCAATATGATACATAAGATATATCAATTTATGCAATCTTTTCTCACTCTTATCACTGGTCATAACAAAGGAGATCTTATTGGGATGATGTAGAGGCACATCAATTGGCAAAGCTCTATGTTTGCACATGGTGATGTATGAGAGAGAGGAAACAAAATGTCAAAGCTCTAAAGACTCAGTTTCTTCAAGCCTAAGTTACAGGTGATAAAGACCAATACAAATTGTCTTCCAAATCCTTTGCACCCAGAGTTGCTTTCAAGTTTCATCTTTGTGTTGATGGTGCTGGTGACTCTGTAGGTCAACTGTAACCATGACAGAGAAAGGAGTAGAGCCATGGAGGAAAAAATAAGAATGGATGGCATATTAGGTGAGCTGAAAGTATAAAGCATAAATTTGGAAAGCAGCTGACCAAAATACAAGTATCCATAAAGCTTTATTTCAAAGTTGAAAATTGCTTTCAAATCAATCCTACCTAAATTTAGAAGTTGCATGCATCCTTCTCTTTTTGACATCTACATAGATTTTTCATCAACACATAAAATAAAATAATGATGTGGTAATACACCTATCAAGTTTTGAAACTTTATTTGATATTTTAAAAATATCAATTAACTTAATTGATAAAGATCTTGATGACAGATAAAATATAAAAAATAAAAAATATTAGGAACATAATAATCAAGATATTAATATTTTGCTTTAGTAGAATGGATTGATGAGACCCCTTGGCAGGGCCATAGCTCAACTTCAATTTCACATTGGCAATACCAAGCAAATTCTTAGGCCTCTATCTTTTGATTCACATCATAGAAGCTGAGCACTTCATTTCTTTAGGAAAGAAGTGAAGCCTCCATCACAAATTGTTGCTCAACACACTCAGTTTTTGTTTTCCTTTTTGTTCTTTTTTCTTCTTCTGAGGAATGAAGTGCAGAGCAGCAATGATAATATACTTTCTCATCAAACAAAACCTTCCTGCATATGATTCATCATTTGTAGGTGGAAGCAAACCAGAGATTACTGGGAACACATGTCTGCCCAAAATTCAAACTTGGTCCTCTTGATAGAGTGTAAGGGGGAACATTTCAGGCTTAATGAGCAAGTTTTATTCATCAAATAAACTACAAAAAAAATAAAAAGGTCCTTCTCACCCCCTTTGATTCATTCTGAATCACTCTCCATACACATAGCCTTCAATCCTCTCCTCCTCTGCAAAACAAGAAATCATAAGTGAAAATTAAGCTCATCGGGCATCATGTTCAGAACCAAAGAAACAATTCAATAGGCACTTCACTGAACTATATTGAGGTAAGGAGGAAGAGCAAGATAGAAGGTTTGAAAGTTCAAAGATAATATTATACCTTTCTCGATCCCTTCTTCTCCCTCACCTCATACCTCTCCTGAGAAAGATCTGAGAGCCATGCCCCTGGACTCACCAACTGCGCCGAATCCAACAAGAAAACAAAAGAAAGAAAGCCTTAATCCTACTTGTATGAAAACAAGGGAAAGAAGATCCAAATTTTGCCCAATTTATATGTCAAGGGAGGCGAGAGGAGCCATACAAGTATGCATTTTTGGACGAACTTGGACCTCTTCTTGGGTCTCTGAGGCAGCTTACACCCCTTCATGGCCATGAAATCCTCCTCCTTCTCCTTGTTCGACAGCGAGACGAAGAACCTGGGCAGCACCGCGGCGCCTCTCTCGTCCCCGACTCCGCCACCCGCCCCGTTCTCCCCCTCGCAGCCGTGCGCCACCGAACCCCTCGTGGTGTAGCAGCGGTCCTCCTTCTCCGGCGACAGCGACACAGAGCGCGACCTCCGATTCTCGCTCCCAGCAGACTCCGACCGCCTGCCGAGAAATCCGGGCATTTATTAGTCTATTTCCTCACCGGAGACGCCTAGAACGAAACCAAAATCTCTCCTTGTTAGTTCGTCTGGTTGATTTACCTATGGGGGAGTTGGGCAGGGCGGTGAAACCGCGGCGTGGGGAAGTCCTTGTCGCCTCCGGTGACAACGCGGCGGTTGATCCGGGACGTAGCCCGCCTCCGGCCGTCGGATTTAGCCGGGGAGCCCTCGTCCCTGACCTTGACGCAACGGAGGCGCTTGCGGCTTCCCCACTGCAAGGGGAAATCAGGCTCCGGAGGAGCCGCTCTTAGAGGGGCACCTCTCTGCTCCTTCGATTCCTTCTCCATCTGCACAAAAGAAGCCCCCCCCCCCCCCCCTCCGGTTAGTCTCAAGCAAAAGACAACCACAAAACGCTCTTCTCCCACTCCAAGATCTGATCTTTCTGCCGAGAGACAAGCGGGAAACGACCAAAAGAGACAGCTTTACAGATCTCCTCGCTGTTTCCCTCTCGCAAGACCGATGAGAACGCGGGAGTACAAGGAAAAGAAGATGGAAGAGCAGAGGAAGGCTTACGAGAGGAGCAGCTCCAAAATCTCACCCACCCAGTTCTTTCTCCTCCTCTTCTTCCTCTCCTTCTTGCTTGGCTTGTGCGTGTACCAACCAGCCACATATCGGCGAGAGATTAATAGAGCTGTTTGAGCCGCAATTTGGACCGTAGGTTTTCGCATGGACGAGTAGATGATAGATGCTCGCTATAGGAAATGCTTCGTTTCCCATTTTGTTCTGTTTTGGCGCCTATTAGGTTATCCGCACCGGACGGTGAGCACACCATATGTATTATGTTCAAAATTTCTATATACATCACTGATTTTTTTTATAACTAATTTTTTAATACTTCAATTGGAAATCTAAAATTAAGCTCTCTACAATCTATGTTTCATTTATTCATCTACTAGTTTTTCTATATTTTAATTTTAATTTTTTTCGTAAAGAACAAGTAAACATTTATCCATAAGAAGAAAAAAAAGCTAATTTGAGTTTAAAATATATTTTTTTTTATTATTTATTTTAATTTAAAATGAGTTTTTAAAGGGTATTAATATCATATGTGAAGTTTTTATATATAATAAAACAAAATTTTAATGGGTAAATACGAAATTTAATCATTTGAAAGATATATATTTAAAAAAAAGGGTTTTCAGGCTTTCTTTTTTCTAATCATACGTATTATTAGACGCTATATATTTGAATTGATTCGTGTCCCGTCTGGAGGAACGATTTAGATCCCGACATAGGAGTCGACCCATACCCACGAACGTTCCACTCAGGCCCACCACATCCTTCTCCATGATTGCCTCCCGTTCTCTAACTCGTGTCCAAAGCCCCGGACAAAGTTCGGAGACTAATGTGTCCGCTGTCCGCCCTCGAGCCTCTGTGATCGGCATCCCCAGCGGTGTCAGTATCTGCGGGGCCTTCGTGCTCGACGGCAGCCGCCTGAGCGTCGCTCTCCGCCACGCCGGTGGCCGGACAACAGCCGCCTTCGCACCCCTGCCTCGACGGAGGAATTGCTCGACCACTTCAATGGCCTCGGAAAGAAGTCTGCCCTCTTCGGCGTTGCCTTTGAATCTTCCCAAGGTGCGATCTTTTTTGTCTTCTTCTTTTCTTCCTCTCCAATTTGTCTCCCTCCACCTTCTCTTCTTTGTCATTCAATTTGAGAACGAGAGAATCTACGAGGCTGCAGACGATTATAAAGGCAAAGAGCATCGCTCATGTTGGCATGTAGGTGATGCAGAGCATCTGAAACTACTATGTGTTGGTGAAATGATACAAAGGAATACTAGCACTGAGAAGCGGGTTGGCCGTTCACCAATAAGTTAGCTGATTAAGAGCATTAAACCCCATGCACCATCTCAGTCATTTGAGCTTGCAATTTTCTTCGCCATAATTTCCTAAATCTTTGCTTTGTTAGATTCTCTACAATCTTCTGGTAATCAAATCTGTCTTCCGTTCGTTGACCTCATGTATTAATCAATGTTGATGCAAAGACTGTAACCATTGAAGGTTTTGTGTTAACCTAGTCGAAGCCTCATGAAGTTTTCTTTGATGAAGAGGTTCTTTTCCTTTTGCATTTTTTCTTTTCGTATGACAGATTTCCCATTCGCATGGCACACAGCATATCAAGTCTTTCAATTAGTGGTGAAATATAAGAACAATCGAATACGTCGATGGCTATTATGGATATCATGGCAGGAAACAACATGCCTTGATTGTAATGATTAAGTCGGCATTAAACTTTTTTGCTTTTAATGTAATTTATAGAAGTTGATGATGGACCTTGGTGTCATAGGAAAAATGCTATTATGCAATCTAGGCGGTAAGGATTCTGATCACGGAATCAGTCTCTTAGGAGTAAATTCAATTACAATATCCCCTCCCTATATCCCATATTGGTGGGAGTTTTATACACTTATGAACATGGAAGATATGTCTAGGATTTAAGAGAGGATTATAAAAGATCATGTCCCAAGTCACTTGCTACATATATTAATATAAAAAGAATCTATCAGAAAGAAGGTTATGTTAGTTGCTAGTTAGAAGTATAAATGACTATATCTTAGTCACTAATATTCAATCTACAGCTACTGCTTGGGTCCCGTAAAATATTATTCCTTCTCAAATAATTTGGCACAAGATGGGAATATCCTACCATGATTTTGTCGCTAAATTAGCTACTAATGTAAAATAATTCACTGTTGTTTATAATTACAGTTCTAACAACCAATCTCAATTTATGTTGAAGACATTTTTATCATAGTGAAGTTTGGTTTGTAGAAGCAGGTTGTTGGAGATCGAGATGTCTGAGGTAACCCGTCCTTAAAGCTTTGCATTTAGTATGATCCGAGTAGTTTAATAATTTTAAGACTTTGAAACTCTATGTAAGTTTAAGCTAATGTGCTCTATACTTAGTTTACTCTTATTATATCTAGGAGAATTATCGTGGCCCAGTTCACCTCATCGTCTTTGTAGCTTTTATTAACTTCTTTTACTTTTCATCTCAAGTAGTAGTAGTAGTCTTAATTACAATTTTATATATAGAGTCAGGTTGCAGCAATATGGTGGACACTACAAAAAAAATTTGATCACTCTTATTGGCATGACTTTCGAGTTTCTTTCCATATTGTTTCTCTTCTCTAGTTTTATGTATTAGAATCTACTTTGTATGGATAATAATATTCCCATGTTTTTGCCTCCCAAGTATTTTGGGTTGTGTCTCCTATGGCAGAGGGGGATTTAGTAGTCTGTACATTATAACATATTGGCATTCTATTATAGCTTGTACATGAAATGTCCTGCAAAAAGATCCAAAATTTTATTCACATGTAGGTTTGAAGATGATAATTAGCACCATTATAGTCTTGGTGTTTCTCTGATCACCATGTGAATGAAGTGTTATATAATGCAAAGACAAAACAAAACGAAGGATTTTATCCATGTAACACCTGATTAATTTGTATGCTGTTAAGTGACTGAGCTATTATCTATCCTTTGTTTTTTCTTTCTCTCTGTCCTTGCCTTTTCCTCATGGTGGTGGATGAGTATTATCTAGAGTATTGATAAATAGCAAATGTGATGTATACAGTAAATGGGTTATTGCAACGGGCAATATCTTTTTTTCACTTTGATATTCATAAGGTATATATATATATATATATATATATATATATATATATATATATATATATATATATATATATATATATATATATATATATATATATATATTACATCATCTATTTTACTCTTCTCATCCCCACCTATGATTCCCGTCTATGGTAGCAATTGTCCTCCCTTGGATGGAATGGACCAAAATTGATTGAATCTGACCATTTGTTCAATTCTGATCTGCTATAAATGACTTCTTGCAATAGGGCAAAGGAATTGGCTAAGATTAGCTTCATCTTGAAATGGTACCGCAAACTATTGAACTATTCTCTTTGAATTGGTTGATATTATGAATTACAGTGTAAAGTCAGCTTTTTATAAATCATTATATTTGTGAGTACATTGGTTAAACCCCAATGGTTCCATTCAACCTAGCTGTTATGTTGGACTGTGGTCAGGTTAACTCTAGCTGGCTAGCAGATGGAGTTGATCTTGGGTCGAGCAATATGTTTCTTAATTCTAACTTTCATTTTAGTTTGATTCAACCAGTTTAATTTTTCTTTGAAGGAATCCATAGATATTGTTTGACCTCGCCAACTCATTTGTGGAAGTCAAGCAGCCTTGGCTCCAATCTGGGATGGCAACATGAATCAAGTTGCAAACAACTCTAATCGTATTCTACAGCTTAACCCTGACCTAAACTGTTGCAAAGGCTGCCCATTTCATATTGAATTGCATTTGTATGTCAAACATGTACATGTCTAGCTGTAACAATGGATGAACAAATTTCCGATGACTTGTTTCTGGAATATTTTTCACTGCAGATATAATATACTCTTTTTTCTTATAGATGATATCTGTTTACAAGCTTAATAAACCATGTGGATAGTATTGGAGCCAGAATTTTCTGCTCTCCTATTTTTCTCTATCAAACACTCTCGAGTGAACCAACAATATTTGACTTGCCATCGAGGTTGTCAATCTTCATTACTTTATCAAGTGTTTGAGAGTGAGATTGATATAAAATTTGAAAATCTAAACCGAATGATGTATACATCTCCTTGATTAAAAATTAAAGCAAATTCTTTCTCTTTTTTTCGATGTTTAGGATATTTGTTTAACTATAAGTTGTCATCATATCGAGAAAAATACTCATCATCTTGGCTTTATGCATTCATTCTTTACAGCTTGATTAAGATGACTCATGATACTGAGTTTACTGAGGCAAAATTGCTTACACATCTCTCCATAGTGATCTTTATACTCTCTGTATTTATGTTTAGTGCATATATTCCTACAAAATGGAGAAATTTGCATATGTATCTTTATAGTTAATATCTGGCCAATTTTCATTTGATTGTTTGAGGATAGATGTTTAATTTCTCATATTATATTCTCCTGAAGATTTTTCATAATTTAAAATATATTATTCTGATGACAGCCAATCTCAGCAGCACCAAGTCTTCTTGCAAACTGTGGTTCCAGCATATACGGTAGGTGAAAGACTTCAATCAGAACTCTCTCTCTCTCTCTCTCTCTCTATGGCCTGCACAACCTGTCATCAACATGCGCCTTGGCCTTCATTTGGTGCATCCATTCACATTTCTCTACTCATTTCCTTCCAATTCATCAACAGCCGTCCTCCTGCAATCTTTGACTGCTTCTTTCCTCCTTTCTAAGTCAGGCCTTCTCCTTCCTAACCACACAAAAACAACACGCCAAAATAGAGCCCACCCAACCTCCTCTCCCCGCTATATAAACCCCACCTCCTTCTCTCCCTCCACCACATCAAGCCATTCCCAGCTCCATCTGCTTCTCTTTCCTTCCCAAGCCAATCGTTCTCCCCCTTGCCAAACTCCCATCGCTACCAACAATGGAGGCTGGTCGTAAGCTCGTGCTCTTCACCGTGGCCATGATGGCCGTCGTCATGGCTTCTTCCTTGGTCGAGAAGGTGGCCGCGGCCGATGCTCCCGCCCCCAGCCCCACCTCCGGTGCCGTCACCGCTCCCGCTGCACCTGCTGCCGTCCTTGCCTCGCTCTCCGTCCTCCTCTTCGGATACTTCTCCTGCTGAGCGACACAGTTTTCTCCGTCTCTTTCTCGTGGTTCCTTCGTTTGTTGTTCTACGCTGTCATGGTTGTATTTGGTCTGATTCGTTTTGGAGGAAGAGGAATACGTAGGAATTGATATCTGCATATGATGGTGAGGTGGTAAAGGATATGTAACATTGTCTTTGTGTTTGATTATGTTGATCTGAGTTATTTTTTGTGGTTCCAATTACATGAAATGAGATATTGTATTGCCTCATCACATTCCTCTCATTGTGATATGTCATGTTTGTGGGTATGATGTCATGATTTCAAACACTTGATTAGGAACAGCAATCTTACTGTTCTTCCCTCCTCAAGAGTTAGGAATAGTAATCCTAACTCTGATGGAAGAACAACATCGTTGGCACATACACATAATAAAGAACAGATCTAATAATCCCATACTCTCTCAAATTGCGTCTTAGGCGTTCTTGCACTTGCCATAACCTGCAGTCGAACAAGTAACAATCATAAGCAAAGAAAGAAAGAGCGAAGAAATATCCATGGAAGAACAAGCTAGCATTAGCAGATGCGAGCTGCCTTGGGTCGGTGAGGACGATGAGGCCAGTACCATTGAAATGGCAGTTCCAGGAGTTCCTTCATGGCCACGGAAGCATGGCTAATGAGTCGGTCGGGGAGGAAGCACGCGCCGTGCCATTGCGCAGACGAGGTTGCAGTCCGCCATGGAGCAGGCGTAGTGCAGGTTGTCCAGCCGAACGCTTTGCCACAGACCACGTTTTCTGGGGAGGACGACGACAGAACATGTTCGTCATACCTGCCAGTTCACTGCCTCCATGGTGCTGATGATTCACCTGCAAGAACAGCAACGTAGCAAGTTAACAGATGAGGTCTGTACACCAAGTGCGAGAACATTGTTGCTTGATATCAAGATCAGTAGCAGAGGCGAGGAGGAGGACCATCAGAAGTAGCAAGAGCTTCCGAAGAGGGAGAGCCGCAGTAGCCATGGCAGCACCAAGGAGTGCAATTTGGTTAGTCTTTTGCATCAGATACAAAGGACTTCTCCCTGAGCAGTGTACCTGTCACTCGTGCTTTTTCTGCTTCAGAGATGCTCTCAGAGAGAAAGCTCAGAGAGATTAGATGCCATGGGGAAATACTTAGGCCCAGCTTCTGAGGGTTGAATTAGGGGGGCCATCTTGTTCTCTATCTGCATGCAGGTAAAGAGTGCATGATGATTAGGGTTTTTTCCCATGCTTTTACAAATGCAATGCCTTACCCACTCTAATTCTTTTTCACTCTTTTTTTTTCTACAAATATTATTTTTGACCTTATAAATTTTTGAACTAATTTGGATGTATGAATCAGTTTCATGAGCCAATTATGATCAGTATACCGATTAGGATCAACGAACTTGTTCAAATCAAATACCTAAATGCTTTTCTTGTCCCCTTTCATTCATCGTCGCTGTCTCCTTCTCGTTCTATCTCTTTAATTATAAAAAATATTAATATAATTATTATTAAAATTATATTTTAATAAAATTAATAGACTAATTAGAGATGAGGAGATTTATATATTGATGGCCCTCAAACTTCTATCCATATAAACCATATACATCCAAGCTTATTTTTATATTCAAATAGATTAAAAAAAGCTTAACCAAGATTTTAAAATATTTTTTATTTATGAATCTTGATTGGAAGTTTAAATTTATTTGGATTCATATATCCAAAAAGTAATAGTGCCAATTGGAAGTCATCCTACTAGATATAATATGGTTGATGGGTGTGAGTTTTTATTAAACATAAATCCTATTATTTCTTGACTCAAAATCTCTGAAACTTCTGATAATAATAAAAATATATTAATAAAAATATTATATATATATATTATATTATATTATATTATTGACGTTGGAACTTAAAATACTCGGATCCATCCGTCACGGCAAGTGATCCGTCAAACCTTATTTTAATATCCATAAAATAATTCCAAATAAAAAATAGATGCACGTGCCGTGGCACGTTCCATTGGCCAACCGGTTTGTTTGTCACACGCACGCGGCCGACTCACGCGCAGCGGCTCGGTGCACGTAATGGCGTGGGCCCCACCGCCAGAAACCACTGCGGGCTCGGATCGAACCATTTCTCCGTTTCCCCCAGCGCTTCTGTGGACGCCGAGCCTTCCACGTGTGCGCGTGGGTGAGTCGGAGTCGGCACTTCCTCGTCCCCCAACCCAAGCCAACCCCCGAAAGCACCCCACCCAAAGCCAACGAGCCGCAGGAAGACGCGATGGCCAGCGGCAGCGGTGGCGTGGGCCGGGGCGGGGGCGGCCGCGGCCGTGGCCGGGGCGGCGGAGGCCAACTCCCCGGCCTCGGCGCCGGGATCACCCACAGGGAGTGCGAGTCCTGCCGCGCCGCGCCCGGCATCCCCTTCTGCCGCGTCGAGTGGTCCTTCCTCTGCGCCGGCTGCGCCGCCGTCGTCCACGGCCAGAGCTGGATCGTCGCCGTCCCCCCCGGCCCAAACCCTAGCCCCAGTCTTAACCCCGTCGTCCCCAGCGCTTACCCTTCGCCTTTTGCTTACCAATACGCCTTCGCTAGCCCTAACCCTAACCCTAGCCCCCCTCCTCCCACTGCCGCTATCTCCGTTCCTAATCTTAACCCTAACCCCAGCCCCAACGACAATCTCAACCACGTGGTGCAGCTGTCGTCGGACGAGGACGAGCAGTCTGCCGGTGAGGACGGTGACGGTAGCGGCGGCCGAAAACGTCGGCGGTCGTCGGTGGAAGGGGAGAGTGCCCCTGGGCGGGAAGCCAGCATGATGAGGTACAAGGAGAAACGGAAGAGCCGGAACTTTGATAAGACGATCCGATACGAATCCAGGAAGGTGCACGCGGACATGAAACCGAGGGTCGGTGGGAAGTTTGTGAAGACCGTGGATGGTGTCGGGGAAGAAGGGGATGATGGTGCCGGTGGAGAAGGAGGGCACTATAGCGGTGGCGATGAGGCAAGAGCGGAATCGAGTGAAGAGGGTAGAGCCGATGCTGTTGAGGAGTCGACCGATCAAGGTGAACAGATGAGACCGGTGGAGGCTGGCGAGATGGTGGCCACGAGTCCAAGCTTTGAGGTGGAGCAGTTTGACGGAGGAGTGGACTTGGGGCAGATGGATGCCGGTGAAGAAGTGGGACTATTGTGAGTTTCATTATGAACTCGTGCTTGTTCTGTAGATTTGGGTTGCTTGCTCAAGAAAATATTTTTCCCAGATAGGTAAGCCAGAGCTTTTCTTTGTATCTCTATTCTTGAAATTGGCAATAATTGGTGGTGAAAGCTTTTGGGATCTGTTTGACCTTTCAGATAGTAGGATGGGATTTTGTACATTGTTGTGCTTTTCTCAAGTATGATCTCTTGCAAAGGTTTTTCATTGCATATTGTTGTAGACAGGGTTTGCACTTGGTTTTTGATAAATTGTGGAGTTGATGGATGATATATTAAAAATACATAATGGTGGAATGTGGAAAGCTTACTATCACCAAAAGCCTTGTAGGAGATATTAGTACACCACTAAATTTCTTCTAAGTTAAAGCTGTTCTTGAGATTATTCTACAATGGAGAGAAGCATTTTGTTCAAGGGTGACAATCTCAACTTAGCTTGATTTTACTATGAACTCTGCAGTTCAAAGCTCATCAAAACCACCAATATGTACTTCCTATTGATCTGATCTGCTTCCTTCCTGCCCCCTTCTCTCTCTTCCTCCGAGATGGGTATTAGACTCTAATGCCAAGACCATGAATCTTGTGTATCATTAGTTGTCTTAGATCAACAAGTGCTTTAAATATATCTTGAATTCCAGCTTGAGGTATTCCTCTCTCGTTTTCTTCTTGTCCCTTACCACCCCGAGCAGCAGCCAAGCAGTAGCGCTCATTTCATTGTACAGTTAAATGTGCTATGATATTCTTTTCATTCTCTCTGGTGGCTCTGGTGTTTTTTCATTCATCATGCTTATTGCTACTTAGTGATTCTGCTGCTTGACTGTTAGTTTGCATCGAAATCATAAATGCATCTAACAATGAAAATTTAGTAGTGTGTCCTATAATATAACAATATCCAATCCTCTTGGGCCAACACCATGAAAGATTTCAAACGAACGGTTGATTCCTTCCCTTTTTTGGATATGTAATTTTTTTGATAAAATATGCAATATGGGAGTATATTTAAAAGTCATGAATGTAATAAATTATGTCGCTATTAATTTTCTTATTCATTTTGTTCTTTTGTTTTGTGACTTAATGATTTTAGTTATTATGGCCAAACTGCATTGGAAAATCCAAAGTGGCAAACAGTGAATAGTTTCTTATGTAAGAATCAAGGATTATTGTATTGTCATAAATGATATGGTATGAGCGGTACATATTGGTCCGAGTGTGGGCCGATATGCGGACCACCTCCATTTTGGGCAATCCAATTAAAATAATAAAAAACCTGAAAAAGTGGTGGGGTCTTGTATAAGTCAATGTTAAAAAAAGAAAAAACAAATTAGGGCTCACGTGTCTCGATGCCGTTGTTGTCCGTTGTTGTTGCGTTGCCGCTTCGATGGTGTCGTTGCTGTGTTTCCTCGTCCCTTTCTTTCTTCTTCTTCCTCCACCACTTCATCTTCTTTCTTCTTCTTCCTCCACCACTTCATCTTCTTTCTTCTTCTTCCTCCACCACTTCATCTTCTTTCTTCTTCTTCCTCCACCACTTCATCTTCTTTCTTCTTCTTCCTCCACCACTTCATCTTCTTTCTTCTTCTTCCTCCACCACTTCATCTTCTTTCTTCTTCTTCCTCCACCACTTCATCTTCTTTCTTCTTCTTCCTCCACCACTTCATCTTCTTTCTTCTTCTTCCTCCACCACTTCATCTTCTTTCTTCTTCTTCCTCCACCACTTCATCTTCTTTCTTCTTCTTCCTCCACCACTTCATCTTCTTTCTTCTTCTTCCTCCACCACTTCATCTTCTTTCTTCTTCTTCCTCCACCACTTCATCTTCTTTCTTCTTCTTCCTCCACCACTTCATCTTCTTTCTTCTTCTTCCTCCACCACTTCATCTTCTTTCTTCTTCTTCCTCCACCACTTCATCTTCTCTTCTTCTTCCTCCACCACTTCATCTTCTTTCTTCTTCTTTCCTCCTTTGTTCCTCCACCTCTTCCTCTTTTTTCTTTTTTCTTTCTCACCAAAGCATTGGTACATATCGACGTATCATGTGTCAATACATTAGAATTGATCGATATGTACCGGTCTGACAGATCGCCAAGATGGGTCCAGTATTTGAAACAGCAAACCTTACTAAGAATTACATAGATGATGAAAGATAGAACCCAATTAGAAATAAAGGAAGATTTCATGTTTGCAACCAATTGTAGATTTCATGAAATTAGATAATATGGTCATATTGAAGTTAAAAAACCAAAAAAAGGAACACTAGCTATGCCCATCCTTTCACAATATACTTCAAGTATAAAAAAATGACAAGAAAAGTTCTTGATATTTTCCACTAACTAATAGTAGGTATGTCTATTTCTTGCAAATTGATGATTGAGAAAGTATAGAAATAGTGATCTTGAAATAATTTCATGATCTTTCTTCTTTTTCAATGTTCGATGTTGAATTTTAATTTTGGCCAATTATGCAATTAATTTAACTCATTGTTATACCTTGCGTTCTTATCATGTTCTATTGTAGAATTATACATTGTGTTAATAGATAAATAGATATTTCTTGTTTGTAGATGATTATCACCTTCACTATGTATGGCTAGATGATTTACAAGAATTAGATACTATGTAACTTAGGATCTTGATTCTTAATGTGAGTAAATACCAAGATCTAATATTTTGACAACATAGTGTATTTTGGTTAATTGTTGGTGCAACATGTGCTAGTATATTGTGCCATATAGGCTGTTGAGCATCTGCAGTTGGTCTGGCTTAGAGTAATGGCCTAACCATCTGGGGAGACAAAGAGGGCAGAGAAAGAGGGGAAAGGTGGAAAAGTTGATATGTACTATTGTTCAATATTACTCGAAGCATATCCATAGTGATGTTGGTGCAGCATATGTTGATCAAAGGATGGGTAGATTTAGATGTGATCGAATCACCCCTTGCTCATTTTACCCCTTGCTTTTTTTCTCCCCCTTCAATAAGCAAGCTACTACAATACACACTTGACCAATTTTTGTCAGATCAACCCTAAATCTTTAATATCTGCTCTGACATTAGGAACTCTTTTTGCCTAATTATACCAGGTTGGTGTGGTTGGCATCATTAGCCTTGATGCTTATCATACCTGTGTTGTAATGAATATTACTTTGTTAACTTTTGTCGTGTTTGATGCTGGTGTGTAGTGCACTATTGCTCAGGAATGTGAATGAACTGTTGATCAAGTTCAAGAATGTGACAACTGGACTACAATCCTCTGTTCTTCATTTATGTCCCGCTTGATTAGTTATTCTTTCTACTCATTAGAGTCAAGTTCATTGTTAGGTTCATCATCAAATTTATAATAATATCTTCCAACCTCGGGAATCCGAAAGTTGATTCAGGAGAACTGTTTCTGACATGGTTAGCTCTTGTGGAATCTCATCCAGCCATGAGATTTGATGCAATTCTTTATAGAAAACCACTTGGAAATCGACAGGCAACCAGTGTGACCATCTGACCATATGGTTTACAAGGCTAAAACTCAAATAAACTTCATTGGTATTAACGTTAATATTTGTTGTATCATAGGAATCAAATCAGGATCAATTTTTTTTCTAGTTTGTATTTGGATAGTTGACATGATGCTCGTTGTGTTGGCATGGATTCTCTGATATGAGCTTGATGTAGTTGATCCTAGCTTATATCTGTGCTACCATCAGCGACTGTTTTACCTCTATTAGGGATTGTTCAACTCCCAATAGCAGCCAGCCTGGCTTAAGGTTCATGGGATGAGGCATGAGGCTGAAGACAAAGGCCAAATTTATGTTGAAAAATGTGACATAATTGGATTTTGTAATGGATGAAACACTTCAATTTAGGCCTCAAAAGGCACTCAACCAAGGGTGTTGAAGGCGTAGTGGACCTTGTGGAGTCTATCGCTAATTTGGCTCAGATTGGTTTGTGTTGTGTGTGTGCGCGCGAAGGGGTGCCTAGATGTGCATGTGCATGGGTGTGTGTGCTTTAGTCAGTTGGGATGACAGGACATGTGCAGTTGGTTCTTTAGGCAGGCCGTAAATTGGGTTGAATGGAATTTCCATGCGCATGGAGTTTTAGACAGCTTGGACAAAGGTACTCATGCACTTTCTGAGTGTAGGCAGGCTGTAAATTGGGTTGAATAGAATTGCCGCTACTGTTGTTGGATTTCTCTGAATGAACAAGAATGATGCTGCTTTCTGGACATTATAGCCACTTGCAGTATACTGATTCAAATTAGTATACAAACTACTTGGATGGAACATATGCATTATAGTAACCTCCTCATGGTCACACCTTGTCCCTAAAGTGATAGCCTTCAATACCATCGGAATAAATTCTATTCCAACTCCCTGGTGTCCTCATCTCATGGGCCATTACTTGATCTAAGAAGTACCTTGGTAGGTTTTGCAGTTGTCTTACCATATTTTGTGCCAGGATATACTTGAAATGAGTCACAAGTCCTCTAATTGCCTCCATGACCTGATTTTAGTGTGTTGTAAAAATACGCCAAAATTTGATCCTGGAGCAAGGAGGCTTTCTGACGACTATTCCACCTCTGTAATAGATAAAGGAAGTTGATTAGTGTAATATGTCAAGAAGTAGGGCTGTACATGCATATTTTAAGTGTGTAATGTGCCTCACTCTTTTCCATACTTTGATCACAAATCTATGTGATTGACATGCATTTTCAGTCTCAATCTAGCTTATATATGCAAGAATTCAGCCTATATCTATGCCTATTTTGGCCTGATGTGCACAGATTTAGCCAACATCTATGTGGATCTAGCCTAGGTCGGTATTCATCTTGGCCATGTTAGTATGGGTCTAGCCAAAAATTTAGGTGAATGAAGTCTGGATATGCACCAATCTTAGTCAGAACTGATCTAGCCTAGATCTGTGCTGACCTTGGTTGGCTCCAATCTAACCTACACTGATCTTGGTCGAATCCATGCATATTAGCCTAGATTTCTTGGATTTAGGTTGGATCTGTTTGGATCTAGAATAAACATATGCATTTTAGCATAGATGTAGAGAAATGATGCATGGATCTAGCTTAATAACCATTGCTCGAGGCATAACATCATGAGCAAAAGCATGAATAGGCATAAAAACGAGGCATCAGTCAAGGCATTTAAAAGTAAAACTAAGCAAAAAATAGTTCCATGTTTATCTTCAAATTTACCTTCCTTTGGAGAAAATGATCTAGATTTTTTTTTTTTAGGTTGAAGCTTGGTTTGAGTAAGAAGAAGATGAAGAGTAAGAGTCCAGAGTGAAGAAAAGAACCTAAGAGGCTGATTGATGTTACCTTTAAAGCTATCATTTTTTTTATCTTTAATTCATTTGATGCAATGTTTTGTTGTTCATGTAATTTGTTTGCTGGGTTGTGTAACATATCCAAATACATTGCTATCATTTTTCTTTCTGATGTCTTGGTTTAGATACATAGTGGAGCAGAGAGCAGGTAACTTTGGGAGCTGATTTGGAGAAACTTCTTGGGTTAAATGATAATACTTTTTGAGGAAGCAGTTCCTATTGTCTTTTGGGCCTGGTAAGGCATGTATCTTGCCAGCACATTAGGTTAGCTTACCCTTGATGGCTCTTTTTTAACCAAAAAGTTAATGACTAAATGATAGAAAGGAAGCTGAAGCTTGATGTAGATAGCGGGATTTGGAGGTCTGTAGAATAAAATGATAGCTGCTATTTTAGGGGAACTTTAATTAAAGTTGACATTTTTAATCTGTAAAACATGGGAAGCTTTCTTAAGCAACGGCTACTTAATTAAGGTCTGATATGGTTAGGAACAAATGGGCTCTGTTGGTAAGAAAAGTAGCTTAGGTTCAAGAGAACACTAAGGTAGGTTAGCCAGGTTTGCACCGTCAGTGAGTATTGACCATCCAATTTGAAGCAATGGCTGGTCAAGGATTATCATACCTCTTGTGGTTGATTAATAAAGTTAAAATATCACCTTGCCCCATTTAACTTGGTAGCTTTAGGGTTCCATGACCAGCGAGTAGATCACCAAGCATAACTATCAACATTTTTTCTATACTAGATGATGTTTAGCAACCAATCACATCTAAATTAACTGTTATTCCCTCTGATTGAAGAATTTTGATGTTTAGATTATTTTTATTGTATCCTAACTCATGTCTGGATCATGTGTGTGTGTATTTATATGCTTCAACTATTGATCAAGTTTAATGTATTTTGGTAACTAGAATTATTAGGATCAAATAAGAGAGGACTATTTGTGGCTTACATCAGAAATGTTTTTGGAGTCTTACGTTTAGTTTGAGATCTTGGACAGTGGTTTCTAGGTTTGGTAGACCTTCTAGTTGGTCCAAAATTAATGATTGAACCTATCAGCTGCCATAATGCCCCCAGTTCATGGTCAACACCATGATATACTGTCTTCAGTTTGTGAGCTTAAGGTCTTTTAGCTACCATCTGGGACTTCAAATGTGTCAGTAGCCAAGACTTGTTTGGTTACTGGTTGGAATATTCTGGATGTATTTCCTATGTGCCAATTTTAGTGAAAAATGAAATTGTGGCAGGCATGTTTTAGGAGCTTTATTTTCAGGTTATATAATCTTCCAGTTTTTCTAAGCTGGCAAAATTGCTCCTTTCGAAATGTGGGTGTTGACCCTTCCCTGATCTTGCTTTCACAGGAGCCTCATGCAATGGGTATTTACTATTTCCTTTTAGCATGATTAGATGGGTAAACAAAAGCAAATGAAGTATATACAGCATGATGTCCAAACTTCACATTGAGTTTTTCTTTATTTTATTAATTAAACAGAACGCTCATGTTGTTTATGCTCAATTCTGACTGTGGCATTTCATATTGAGTTCTAGAACTCAAGTTTTGCAACATTATAGCCTTTACTGCACTTGGATGTTTAGAAGTTTGATATTTGTTGTAGGTTGTTTAAGCTTAAAAGTAAGCAAAGTGCTGTAAATTATTTAGGAATTCTTGTGACATGATAAACTAGTGATTTTCCTTAGAAGAAGAAAAAGAAAGAAAAAAGAAGAAACAAGTGATGATATGGTTCCAAACATTGTTCTTGATGCTTCTACAAATATATATATATATCTCTGTTCATTTTGGTTGCAGTGTTTTGTTGGTCATCATGATTGCTTTTGCTGCCTTGTTTGACACTACTAAGTCCATCAAATATTTGGTACTGAGCATCACTTCCACATCAATTGTTCCTTCCTTTATTTTCTTTGTTCCCTTTAGATGCATTGTGGAGCAGAGAGCAGGTAGCTCTTGGGGGTAATAGCTGATTTGAATAAACTTGGTTTTTTATTTATTTATTGTTGAGGTAACAGCTGAGGTTTGATTTAAATTATTTATCTGGAGATGGTTACGGAATTAGTTGATTGCCATTATTTTGCTATAATTTTTAATCAAAGTCCACCTTTTTGAACATACAAAACTTGGGAAGCTATCCCATCAGAGACTGCCTGGTTTAGTATAAGTATTGAATTCAGATGGGATTTTGGGAGAGAGAGAGTCTTGAGCTGGTCAAGCTTGATGCTAATGTTTCTCTCCAACTCTATACAACTGCTTTATAGACTACAGAGTTGTCTCTTTCTTTCCACCTTCATCTTTTGACAAGATTTCCTGAAGGATTGACTTCTTCAGGAAGGGAAAGCGGCTAAGAGGAATGATTCCACCCACCGTGGGGAAACCTGAAGTGGTAAGCAAAACCAGCAAGTCTTGTGGGTCGATATTGTGCTGATAGATTTGGGGCCATGTGACCGCCCGCCAACACAGCCTGTGCCACAAAATGCTTCATACTCATCTGATCCAAAATGCTTGCCTTGAATTGTCTGGTATGTCATGTCTTACTACATTCTAACCTGGAGATCTTATATATCTAATTGTATTGGTTAAAAATTAAGATAAAAATTAAAATTAAGTTATTATTATAATTTTTTTAAAAAAAATTGAGTTAATTACATATTATCCTTTGAAATTAGTTATCCTTAACATCTCGATCTTTATATTTTTAAAAATTATATTAGGATTTTTTTTAATTAGTAAAATATTTAACATCGTTTTTTCTTATGTTGTCAATTTTGTTAATAAAAATATCATAGAATTTATTATTGAGCATGTGTTCGTATAGTATTTTCATCAAATATTTTATTTTTATAAGTAAAGATATCTCAATATAATTTTTGAAAGTATAAAATATTAAAATGTTTAAAAAATATATAATTAAAATGTAATTCTAACTAAAGGGGAACTAACAAAATTATTTGATAACCCTACCCTCTCTAATTCCTTACACCCTTATTTTTAGAAATGATATGTTTCTCTAGAACTGCTCTCACCTCAGCTATGCTGCAATGGTCGTTATTGTTTGTCCTTATCCAAGCAGACCAAATTCCTGTAGCCAAATTGTACTCACCCCCACAGTGGTCACGTCATCCCAAGATCTGTACCTAAAAGTGATTGATGGATGGGGGGGGTGTAGTTGTTGCATCAGCTGGTGACATGCAAGTTTCCTCTGTAATCCAGTCTGGTGGGTGATCCAAGTCAGAGCTCCATCTGTCACTCTCTCTCCTCCACCATATCGATCGAGGAGGTGGGCTGCAATCTCTAAGCGAGGCTCGCCCGATCGACATAGCCATGAGATGGGCACCCACCACCATTTGGTGACGAGATTCGAGCTCATCGGCACTTTTGGTGCATGCACGCTTGGAAGAAGAAGATGTTGCGGCAGAGAACAGCTCAGCAGCTCATCCTCGGTCACATTCTCTCCGCTTGTAATGTTCCCCGCTCCCCGTACTGCCCATGTATTGATACCATATGGTTTTTAAATCTCTCCCCTCTTTTTCTTGTTTTTATCGTTAATCATTGTCATTCTTTGCTAATATATGGAAGGTTCTGCTTAAAAAGTCATAAGAAGTATATCATCAATTAGTGAAAAGAAAAAAAAAATGAAGACTACCCTCTATTGTCTGCTTACGTGCACAAAATAAAGGTATAAGACTAACAATTATAGATTATCCCTTTGCATATGCATAATAGGTCAATAAGAAATAGATCATTTTCTTATAAAATATTTTATAAAATATTATGTCTTTATATTATAAAAGCTCATCTTTAATATATGAAAAGGGAAGGATATTTTTCGATTGTTGGCATTTACACTTATATACCTCGAGTTATTAACTTGAGTGTCAAAAAGATTGTGTTACTAACTTGAGCGTCAAAAAAATTGGGTTAAGAAACATCTCATGATCTCGGTCTTTGTGCAAGTGACACATCGGGAGCTAGATATTTCTATCTTGGAGGCACCTTAAACGACTCCACGCATATGGGTTCGAACCATATCGAGCCGATCACGATGTCAACGACTTCTTTCCCTTAATATTTTTGGCACTAGAAAGAGATTCTGATATCATAGGAACGATCGTATGACGACCCTCTCAATAAACACTCAAGCAAAGAAACTTTGCCCATAACTCACAATACTTTCATCCAAAGGGGACAACAACATCTCTTTTTGCACATGAGTGCATCTACCTCGATGCAGATATTTATGCGATACTGGCATTTATTCAATGATCTGAGTCTCTCACCCTTAGGGATAGTCCCAAGCTACCTGCTCATTCTCGTCGAGATGTTCTTAAATCTCACTTAGCAAGTACAGATGCAAATAAGCATGATATAAGTCATCACTCCGCTTTTGTGCTAATTAACCCAATAGATAATGCCACCAGCTTGGTCATTGTCATCCGCTCCATCGTGATCGACATTGGCACCCGTCGAGATTCCTCGACCCGAAGTGGTGTCAACATCCCAAAAGCACCTAAGACTTATCGAACCATCGATCGAGGGGGCCCTTTGGTCCCCAACTATAAAACTCAATGGATCACACAATCACTCTACTCTTCCTTAATTCGAGACCCAATCGATGGAGATAATGGAGGATTCCCTGTGGATCCAACTATGGTATATGGATCGACGTTTGGAGGAGATACGATGAGAGTTCCAACAATCAAAAAAGGAAATGCTAATCGACCCCACCTCGGGTTGGTCGTTGTTCACCCAGAAAATCTAAGAGGAACCGATTCTAGTGAACTTCTACCTCTCGTCCTTGAAGGTGTTTGATGACAGTGCCAGCCCGACGGAGGACATTATAACTTTTGGTGCCTAGATGTCATTATACAACACTTCAGACGCCTTGATATTTTATATCTTCTCGTCCACGTTAAAAGACCCAACATAAGAATGGTATGCTCGCTTAAAGTCACTTTCCATTAGTTCTTTTGCTCAATTCACGAAGGAGTTCAAACATCATTTTTTCGGGAATGTACACCCATAACCATCAGCGGTAACACTCCTCTAACTCATGCAGGTGGACAAAGAAATGCTTACAAACTTCGTCACTTAGTTTACGAGCAAGATCTGAAACATGCTAGATGCTTATCAATCACTCATAATACAAATATTCATGATAAGACTAAAGTCTTCTCATATTTTTTTGATCGTTAATAGAGAGACCATTAGCAACTGTACTAAAGACACTTCGAAGGGTCAATCAATATATCATCATTGAGGCAATGGTCTCAAGAAAGTATGAAGAGTCATGCAAAAGGTCAAAGCAGGAGTTGTCACAATCAACCTCATCCCCGAGGTCACTGCAATAAAGGAGAAATAAATGACCCAAAACACCACACTCAATGTTCGAGCTGACCCCCCAAATATGATAGAATTGAAGTTTTTTTGTAGATAAAATAAAATGGCTCTTAAAAGATCCTCACATGATGAAGATTGCATTGGGGAAAAAAGATAAGTTCAAATATTATCGATTGCACCAGGATTATGGTAATAACATTGAGGATTGTTATGACTTGAAAGAAAATATTAAAGAACTCATACATAATGGATACCTTGGGCGGTTCATTTGAAAGCATCGAGAACTCTCACCTCGATCTCAGGGGCCAATAGAGAGGCAGATTGATATCATTATTGGTGGACCCACTTCGAGAGAAGATAGCTCATCAAGTTGAAGGCTTATACATTAGCTATCATTGAAAAGTGCCCGAGGATGAAGAATGACTTGGAGATAACCTTTAGGAAAGAAGAGACAAAGTACCTTGACCCAAATCATGATGATATCATGATAGTTTTTGTGTGGATGATCAATACTCGAGTGAAGAAAGTTATAATTTATGCAAGTAACTATGCTGATATCCTCTACTTTGATACTTTTCAAAAACTCGGGCTGTTAACTAACAATCTTACCCATATGACTTCTTCACTAGCGACTTTATCTCACCTCTTAGGATTGTGAACTTGTACATCATATTTAGAGATGAGGCTTGCTCCAAAATAATACTGGCTAAATTTATGATGGTGGATATCCCCTCGACATACAATGCAAACATAAGTTGACCCACACTAAATAGACTGAGGGCGGTTGTGTTGACCTACCACATGATGATGAAGTTCTCGATGAGAACCAGCATTAGAGAGCTAAGGAGCAACCCAAGGGAATTATGTTAGTGCTACATGATGGTGGTCTCCCTACCGAAGAGGACCCGACCCGAGGCACTACCTATAGACCCCCAAGGCTTCATCAAGTCCATCCCACATCCTAAGCCGATGGAGTCACTGATTAAAGCACTCCTAGACAAGACCTAGTGCTTCAAAATGCTAAAGCCGGTGACCCAACTAAATCACGGGATAGGATAGCCCTTAAGACATCTCTCGGGGTTAAGTAGCGATTACTATGCTCCAAGTGTTAAACCTTGGTCTACCATGTCTTTGGCGTCAGTTATTAAAAAAATATATTTTCAAGGTATATGTGTTGCAAGTCGAGGAAAGAAAGTTTCATTACTTGAAAAAACTACACCAACTCAGTCGAGCCTCTACATCCAAAATGAGATCTTGACCTACCAAAATAGAGACTAGTTGGGTGGATAAGTCCAATGATACAATAAGGAAAAGACACAGGGATTAAGTTCGGTAGGCGGACTCAACAGCTTAGTAAAGACTAACACCTCATAAGATAAGACAAGGATCATCTCCTTCTAAAACCTTACAACTTGCTTAACGAGCTCAGAGTTATATGCCCTTATCGAACCCAGCTCTTCATGAGCCATTACTCGACCTATTCTAGTTGTCTCGCTAGCTTGACTCCTCGAGCGACAAGTCTTGGGTCTCCCATTTTTCTCTTCAGCCCCTTCACCTCCTCATAAAAATTGTCGATCATAAGACACTATTGATAAATGACAGAGCCAAAGTCTCATATTTAGTCAAGAAAGGTCATGACATAATGATGATGCTATAAGTCAAAAACAAAAAAAAAGGGCACTATAGAAAGTATAAAGTTGACTAATGCGTGAAGACTATCTCATAAAATGCAAAAGTGATAATATGTAAAGACCACATCAAAAAGTGTAGAAATGATTATGTGCAAAGACTATCTCGAAAATCATAAAAAAACTTGTCATAGGGAGAGGCATAAGACAATGTGCTCAAGATGCATGAATCGGGAAAACTTGATCCATGTAAGAAAAAATTCATCATAGATGGAGGCATAAGATAAGATATGCATGAGGTGTGTTGGTAAAAAAAAAATCAACCTGCGTAATAAGAAACCCACCACGGTGAGAGACACAAGACAGAATGTGCCCAAGATACGTAGTCGGGAAAATCTAACCTACGTAATAAGAAACCCGTCACAGTAGGTAGCACAAGAAAAAACGTGCCCAAGGTACATGAATCAAGAAAACTTGACTTGTATAAGAAGAAACTCATCACGCTGGGAGGCACAAGATAAAATATGCCTGAGGTACATGAGTTGCAAAAATGTAACCAACATAATGAGAAACTGTCATGGCTAAAGGCACAAAATAAAATATGCTTGAATCGCATAAGTTGATAAAACCTGACCCTAGTAAGAATAAACTTGCCATAGCGGGAGGCACAAGGTGAGATGTGTTCAAGGCATATGAGTTAGAAAAACTTGATCTGTATGAGAGTAAGTTCGCCATAACGAAAGACACAAGGGGAAGAATGTCTGAAGTAGGGAAGTAGAGCATTGACCCCTCCTTTACTCGAGGTAAGTAATTGCTTAACATAATCCATCACCTTGGAGCCCCATAAATTAAAGAGAGAGAGAGAGAGAGAGAGATATATATATATATGAGCATCTCGGGTAGAAAAATAGAGCATCTACGTAATAACAAAAGTGATATGAATCCTCCGCCTTTACTGAGGCGGGGAGGTCAAGATGCTTGACCCTCACCTTCGCTTGAGGTGTGGAGGTCAGGAAGCCCGACCCCCACCTTCACCCGAGGCATGGAGGTTTGACCCCCACCTTTGCATGAGACACGGAAGTTGGGAAGCTTGACCCCCACCTCCGCCGGAGGTGATAAGGTCAGGAAGCCCAACCCTTGCCTTTGTCCAAGGCGATGAGGTCGGAAAATCTAATCAGATAAGGAAGAAACAAGAAGGTTGGGGAACCCGATCTTGTTTGACCAAGGTGCATTCATCGACGATACGTGTGATAGGTCAATGATAAATCACCACTAACAATGCTCGAGCATGATGAGCTAGACATATTAGACGAACTAAACGTGCCACTTGGTCGATGATGGATCAGAGAGGTATAAGCTTGGCGTGTTAGATGAACCAAATGCCGCATTTTGGACCCCTTTTGCAAGAGCCCCAAATCATGCCTCGGGAAGAGGACAAATGATAAGAAGTATATCATTGACCAATCTTCATTCGACACGTGACCGTCATATAGTGTCCCAGGTGAAAGGAAAAGACTAAAGTCATCTTCCACCCGTTTACCTATGTGGGCAAACGTTCAAGGCAAACGATCATGGTTACCCACACCCCCCATGCCGGCGCCACCCCCCTCCATTATTGCCCACGTAAACAAAAGAGGCCAACGTAGAATATTTTATGAAATATTTTGCTCATTTAGATCTGGTATAAAAGCTTATTTCAGCACAATGAAAAAGGGATGATCTTTTTTTACCACTAGCGTTCACACTTATATACATCGAGTTACTAACTTGGGCATTAAAATAAATCTTTCGCGATCTCAATTTTCTTATATGTGGCACATCAAACAACTCTATGCATATAGGTCCAGAATACATCAAGCTAACCAAAATGTCAACGACTTCTTCTCTTGATAAAAAGAATTATTCGAAACAATAGAAACTATATAAACAACAATAAAATCTCAATAATAAAAGAATAATAAATAATAAACCCCGAAGAGTAGGAACATCTTGAATAGATTAATTATGCAATAATATAATATCACAAATATGAGATCTATTAATTATATAACAAATACCATATTACATGGAACAAATTATTATTATTGTTATGGTAATAACAAGATTTATAAAACTATATGATGAAAAATAAAGTTACTTGAAATTGACATGAGATAGTGTCAAGAAAAATAAAAGATTAATTTCAGTAATTTTTTTAAATAATGCTGCCTGAATAATTATCCAAAATGTTGTGAATTTTGTATCTATGTGTTTACATGAGGATACATTTAACAAACGTCATGGACTTTTTTCGTAAAAAGAACGAATTACACGTATCGAGGGCGAGAGAGGGAAAACTACTCGGTGGAGGAGGGCATTCCGGTCTTTTCGACCCAACATAGGCGCCCAATGGCAGATCAGTGGACCCCGACGCGCGCGCGGGCCCACCAGTTGCCCGAACTCCAAAGCAACCAGTCGAATCTGGTCGAACCGCTCGTCCGTCCGACTCTCCCCTGCCCGAGCCCAATAAATGCCCGCCTCCCCTCGCTGCCTCATTCGCCCAAAGGAAAGCGAAACCTCCCCTCTTTCTTCCGCTTCCTCTCGCTCCTCCGACAAATCTTTAGGGCTTCTGCTCCAGATCGAGACGGAAAGAAGGGGAGAGGGAGAATAGAAGATGAGGGAGATCATAAGCATCCATATCGGTCAGGCCGGGATCCAGGTGGGGAATGCCTGCTGGGAGCTCTACTGCCTCGAGCACGGCATCCAGCCCGATGGCATCATGCCCAGGT
Source organism: Musa balbisiana (assembly GCA_004837865.1). Classification (NCBI taxonomy): domain Eukaryota; kingdom Viridiplantae; phylum Streptophyta; class Magnoliopsida; order Zingiberales; family Musaceae; genus Musa; species Musa balbisiana. The sequence goes on along the minus strand of CM017192.1, from coordinate 2,607,001 downwards.
CTCTGTAATCTTCCCCGGTTTCAATATTGGGCATCCGTCTTTTCTTGTCGTTGTTATGCGGTTTCTTTAGATCCGGTTGTGTTCTTCGTGTCTCGAGCACGGCATCCAGCCCGATGGCATCATGCCCAGGTCTCTGTAATCTTCCCCGGTTTCAATATTGGGCATCCGTCTTTTCTTGTCGTTGTTATGCGGTTTCTTTAGATCCGGTTGTGTTCTTCGTGTCATTAATTCGTCGCCTTCGTGGGGGTGGTTTTAGGCTGATTTTGGCCCCTGGAATGTCGAGATCCAGGGAGTTTTCCTTCGAGATGAAGACAATGATCATCTGTATATCCAAGATCTCCTATTCGAGATCAGTCCTGATTTATATCTGTAACCTGGCAATATCTCGTAATGAACTTGAAACTTGATATCAGATCTGATTTATGCTATTCTTTAGAAAAATGGTAACGTGGAAAGTTCATGTCAAAGATCGCACGTTTATGGTTTTCTCCCTTAAATGAGTTATGCCCTCATTTGTTTAGCAAATCATGGCTTGCATGTTTCACTGGTGTGACATTCCTGATCGCGTCTTTGAGGAATTATCGCGAAGGAGACTACTTTTTGTTGCTCTGATGAACAATTTGTGTGATTATTAGCTGACGCATCTCTTGTCTCCATCAGTGATACTTCGGTAGGGGTGGCATCCGATGCCTTCAATACCTTCTTCAGTGAGACTGGTGCTGGCAAGCATGTACCAAGGGCCATCTTTGTAGATCTGGAACCGACTGTCATTGATGAAGTCAGAACCGGTGCATATCGCCAACTCTTCCATCCCGAGCAGCTCATCTCTGGGAAGGAGGATGCCGCAAATAACTTTGCTCGGGGCCACTATACAGGTATCGATATTGTTCTTTGTTCCCTATGTTCACCTCTTCTTTCTTTTGAATAGTCCGTTTTTCTTACCTTGGATTTGACCCTGTATGGTCTTGTGAGCTGCTGCAGTTGGGAAGGAAATTGTGGATCTCTGTCTTGATCGTGTCAGAAAACTCGCAGACAATTGTACTGGCTTGCAAGGGTTTTTGGTTTTCAGTGCTGTTGGTGGTGGTACTGGATCCGGTTTGGGTTCCTTGCTTTTAGAACGATTGTCTGTGGATTATGGGAAGAAGTCGAAGCTTGGTTTTACGATATATCCTTCTCCTCAGGTATTAACAAGTCGTGCAAAGGCTTTGATTCTTTCAGTTTGATGGTGACTGTCTGATAGATCCTCTTTTCTGGAAAGTAGGTCTATGCTATTGATTCTGATTTGTTTTCATTATTATTCTGATGTTTTGAGACTTTGAAGTGAAGGCTTACTGTTAGTATATAAACTTTTATCTGACCTAGTTGAACCCGAAAATCCTATTATCAGAAGAGTATTGTTAGCAATCAGATAACATCTCCATCTCATGGTGGAATCATCTATGAATCGATCAATTTTCCTGTAAAGCACGTGAAATTAGGTTAGAACTAGTGCATTCTGGTGTAAATGTCTCCAATTGCGCAATGTGTTCTTCTATGTATGGAGCATCATAATAAATCAAATTATTTAAATGAAACCATAATAGAAAATGAAATTAAGTCCCAATTTGTTCCTGAAGTTTGTCACGATGCTGACTAGGATTTTATCTTACATTTTCTGTGGCCATAGAGTCTGATGAAGAACAATATAAGAACTTCCCAGAATCTACATAAAATCCTTAACTAGCAATGGACTTTCAGTGATGAACCTTGAGAAGAATATGGATACAGTATCCTTGTATAATGATACATTTCTTATGAGCAATGGTTGGTAGGTAAGTTGGTGTTTAGTTGCTATCCTTGTTTGGTGCTTCTATATTGTGTAGCTGGTTCTAGTGGCCCAGTTGGTGGATGCTTGTGAAAATATTGATCCTGTCTTTTCTTTTCTGTGAAAGATGGTTAATCCTATGGTATTTTGTTGTAGGTATCTACTGCAGTTGTGGAACCATACAACAGCGTCCTCTCCACACATTCCTTGCTTGAGCACACTGATGTTGCAGTTCTTTTAGACAATGAAGCCATCTATGATATCTGCAGAAGGTCTCTGGATATCGAGCGGCCAACCTACACCAACTTGAACCGGCTGATATCTCAGATCATATCCTCCTTGACTACCTCTCTGAGGTTTGATGGGGCCATTAACGTGGATGTCACAGAGTTCCAGACCAATCTTGTTCCATATCCCAGAATTCATTTCATGCTGTCCTCCTATGCCCCTGTTATTTCCGCTGAGAAAGCATACCATGAACAGCTCTCTGTCCCTGAGATCACAAATGCAGTATTTGAGCCATCCAGTATGATGGCCAAATGCGATCCAAGGCATGGAAAATACATGGCTTGTTGTCTGATGTACCGAGGAGATGTTGTGCCTAAGGATGTCAATGCCGCTGTTGCAACCATCAAGACCAAGAGAACCGTGCAATTTGTTGACTGGTAAGCTTATACCAACATCACCACTTATCGCATCATATGTTATTTTGGGTTGGAATTGAGTGCTTCATCCTATTCCATGAAGGTGTCCTACTGGATTTAAGTGTGGAATCAACTATCAGCCACCAACAGTGGTTCCCGGAGGAGATTTGGCTAAGGTTCAGCGTGCTGTGTGCATGATCAGCAACAACACTGCTGTGGCCGAGGTGTTCTCACGAATCGACCACAAGTTTGACCTCATGTACGCAAAGCGTGCGTTCGTTCACTGGTACGTCGGTGAAGGAATGGAAGAAGGTGAGTTCTCGGAGGCACGAGAGGACCTGGCTGCCCTGGAAAAAGACTACGAGGAGGTCGGAGCAGAGGGCGCAGATGATGAGGAGGATGAGCCAGAGGATTACTGAGTCATGTTTGCATTGTGAGAATCTGGTCTGATATTGACGTGCAATATCTCAAGCTTGTGATTAGTGTCGTGCCCTCGTTCGATATGTTCTCGACTTCTGGTTGTTTTTGAACACAAGTCAGGTTTATTAAAATTGTTCCAGTTATTTCAGGTTATGCAAATGTGTATTTGAGTGTAGTTGCTTCATTAAGGATTCAAGTTTCCGCACATCCGCATACTGGCACATCCAATGAGAATAGATCTGATCAGTTATTAAACTAATGAGTTACTACTAGTAGTGGTTTCTTTGGCAGCAGCAATTTGACAGTCGATATGATATCTAAAGGTTTGTTGGCTCCATGAAAAATCCACGATTTGTCATACGGCAAAGATCTAATATGATATATCAGCATATACAATCATCAATTAGATCGGTCGTTGATGGGGGAAAATATAATTATTTATATTTTGATTCGATTCAGGCCTATATGTGGAAGGAAAAAGGTTTTGAGCACCCACTATTATTGTTTCTACTAACTCTTCTTTTTCTTGGGTCTCCTAAAATTAAAATCGGACAAGATTCGAAGTTAGGTTTAACTTTTTCTTCCTCTTACTATTTCGACTTTATATGGTTTAGACAATTCGAAATAAATCTTAAATAATCTAATTAGTGAATATATATATATATATATATATATATATATATATATATATACTATAAAAGATGCTCTTCTACATCCCTCCAATAGCCCAACCAATCCTTAAATCTCCTCCTCCTTTCCTAATACTTCACAACAATAGCAACGTCAACGTCAAAGGAGATGATGTGCAGTGCCATTTTAGCTCCCTCTTGTCATCTTTTGCTGACTAGTTTTGTCACCGCATCGTGTCTGATTCTAATGTTATTCATTCATGAATCATATATACACATATTTTTAATATACGGAAGATGATAAAAAAAAAAACGATATATCTGTTTTTTAAAAGAAAGAACTTTATAAAAAAATCATAAAAAATTATTGTTTCAAATAAAAGTAAAAGTAAAAAAAAAAAATCTTAGAATGACTCTTTCTATCCAAAAATACACAGTTCGGGCCGTGTCGATTAAACTCACTTAATTAACAGTTACAGCCCAACTCACCCACGTCTTAATCCGCCCCCTCCCTCACTTTTTCTCGTCTCCAAAACCCTAACCATAAAAGGGGTCGACAAACCCCCAAATCCACGAGCCAGAGAGAGAGAGAGAGAGAGAGAGAGAGAGCGAGAGCGAGCGAGTGCCCGCCCGACTTCCCCGATCTCTCTCGACTCCAAAACTTCTTCTTTCTTCATCTCCGCTTCGTCTTCTTCCACCGGCACAAGCATGGATCAACAGCAGCAGATTGCCGCAATTCTCGGGGCGGCGGAATCGGGGCCCTTCGAGTCGCTCATAGGCCAGTTGATGTCGGCCTCAAACGAGCAGCGCACCCACGCGGAGTCCCTCTTCAACCTCTGCCGCGACCACCACCCCGACGCCCTCGCCCTCAAGCTTGTCTCCGTCCTCCACTCCTCCCCCTCCCCCGACCTCCGAGCCATGTCCGCCGTCCTCCTCCGCAAGCTCCTCACCCACCGCGGCGGTGGTGACGCCGACGCCCCCCTCTGGCCCCGCCTCTCCCCCTCCTCCCACTCCTCCCTCAAGTCCCACCTCCTCTCCGTCCTCCACCGCGAGCCCGACCGCTCCATCGCCAAGAAGGTCGCCGACACAATCTCCGCCCTTGCCGTCTTTCTCCTCCCCGATGCCGATTGGCCCGACCTGCTCCCGTTCCTCTTTCACGCCGTGTCCGCCCCCGAGTCCACCACCCGCCTCCAGGAGTCTGCCCTTCTCGTCTTCGCCCAGATCGCCTACGTCCTCGCCGACGATGCCTCATTCATCGGCCCCCACCTCCCCACCCTCCACTCTCTCCTTCTTGCCGCCTTATCCCACCCTTCCTCCCCCGATGTCCGTGTTGCCGCCCTCTCTGCAGCTGTCAACCTAGTTACCTCCCTCGAGTCTGCCGCCGATCGCAACCGTCTCGCGGATCTCCTCCCCGCTATGATGCGCACGCTCACCGAGTCCCTCAACTCCGGGCAGGAGGCCGCCGCTCAGGAAGCCCTTGAGCTCCTTGTGGAGCTTGCCGGAGCCGAGCCACGGTTCCTCCGCCGCCAGCTTGCTGATGTCGTTGGTGCCATGCTGCAGATCGCTGAGGCCGATGGGCTTGAGGAGGGCACGCGCCACCTGGCGATTGAATTTGTTATCACCCTTGCGGAGGCTAGGGAGCGTGCTCCCGGGATGATGCGGAAGCTCCCTCAGTTCGTCAGCCGGCTCTTTGCTGTGCTCATGAAGATGCTGCTAGATATTGAGGATGAACCTGCCTGGCACACTGCCGAGGTTCAGGATGAGGATGCAGGGGAGACTAGTAACTATGGCATGGCCCAGGAGTGCCTCGACCGTCTTGCCATTGCTGTTGGTGGAAACACGATTGTTCCAGTTGCATCTGAGCTGCTACCAGCCTACCTGGCCGCTCCTGAGTGGCAGAAACACCATGCAGCTCTCATCACTCTTGCTCAGATCGCTGAAGGCTGCTCAAAAGTACTCTGATTTTAACTACTTTATCATCGATTTGACAAAAAGATAGGATTTGTTGTCATCATAATTGGAGTTTCTTTAAGATGGTGTAAGTGTAATATTGCTAGCATAAATGTTGTTTATTATATTCTGTTTGCATTCTCTTCACATACAGGTGATGTTAAAAAACCTGGAGCAGGTGGTGAATATGGTCCTAAGCTCATTTCAAGATCCCCATCCTCGAGTTCGCTGGGCGGCAATTAATGCTGTTGGACAGTTGTCAACGGATTTGGGGCCGGATTTGCAAGTCCAGTATCACCAGAGAGTGCTCCCAGCATTGGCATCAACAATGGATGATTTCCAGAATCCCCGTGTGCAGGCAAGTGGTCTAGAGAGTATTAATAGTTGTTATTTATGGTTTTGTGTTGTCTAACTACAGATATAGATGGACTAATCCAAATCACTTCTTTTTAGTTAAGAAGGTGTTGTCTGTTGTAGAAACGATGAAGAATTTGTAGATTCCATGATAAGTTCTTATGATACTTGTCATATTGTTTTGCAGCTGACCTTTGGATGAGTTTTATTAATTCAAGATAATTCCAACCGATTCCTTTCAACAAGACTGATGAATTCAATTTGTGAACTTAGCTTTGCCATCTTATGTAAACTGATTATTCTTGTCTGAACTAACAACAAACCTTTTATACTTTTATTGGACAATTGATTATAACTAAGGGCCATTGTAAGGCCTACATCAGCTTGTGAGTGCCCCAAAGCATCCAGTTAGACACGAGTATCATCACTATTTGAATAAGAAAAGTAACAGAGTGCAACCAGTCCTGAGTGGTGATCGCATAGCTTATGGAACAACATGGTTTTTTGTGTCTCCTTGAAACTCTATTTGGTTTGCAAAAATCAGCTTAATATGAGGATTTACTATGTGGTTCTGTTTTACTCCCAATATCTGGTGCATGGTTTTATTTGTTAGTTCTTTTGACCATCTTTAAATTTGGTTAATCAATTAGATTCATAGCAGAATAGATGTTACATGATAGAGATTTTTATGACATCAGTTTGAAAGGTGTCCTGTGCCACTCAGTGGTCGAATATAGTGAGTGGAAAATCCTAGTTAAGAATTTCTTGTTTGTCTTCTTTTTTTTAATTTTTTGTTTGGACTATAAATCCTGTAGACATGGACAATGTCTAACTTAAATTGCCAGATAATTTCAAGGGAAGTAAGATGTTGTAACTGTAATAGGTTGAGAAGTTGTCTCACTCCTTTTCTTTTACACTTACGCAAGTTTTCTTGTGTTTTGGCTCCTTAAATTTGTCATTCATTGTGTGTTTCTTTATATGTAGTGTACATGCTTCTTGAAAATATACTTGAATTCAAAATATCCTGGGTCATCCTTTCTCAAATGATATTGATTCATTCCTCAGGCACATGCAGCTTCGGCAGTTTTGAATTTCTGTGAGAACTGCACTCCTGATATCTTGACACCTTACCTAGATGGGATTGTTGGCAAGTTACTTGTGTTGTTGCAGGTATAGCTTCAAAATTTGCATTGATCTAGTAAACTATCAATCTGTCCTTGCTCAGCTTTGGGGGTAGAACTTAAAGATAATAATGAAAATTTTAATTGTTTTATTCAGAATGGGAAGCAGATGGTTCAAGAAGGAGCTTTAACAGCTTTGGCTTCAGTGGCAGATTCATCACAAGTACTTGTTTAAAACCATCTTTGTTAAACTGTTTGTTAAATGTGCTATTGACCAGAGAGTTTCTGACAATAAATTGAACTGCAGGAACATTTCCAGAAGTATTATGATGCTGTTATGCCATATCTCAAGGTTATTTTAATGAATGCTACTAACAAGTCAAATAGGATGCTTCGTGCGAAATCAATGGAGTGCATAAGTTTGGTTGGAATGGCAGTGGGCAAGGATAAGTTCAGGGATGATGCTAAACAGGTGCAATCACTTTTTCAAAATTTTTTGACATATCACCTGTGGTACATATTTGAGTATTCTCTTATGTAAATAAAGGTCGAGGATTATACAGATTGCTCTTTTAAGTTATCTTCTATTTGTTGAGTTGTTTACATGCTACTATTTTATGTGAGCTTCAGATTCACAGTCCAACAATTTGTTTTCTTTTTGATATATCTTAATGGCACTTCAAGTTTATTAAGGTCTCTAGTTTTAAATTATACATGAATCTTGTACATGGTTGCTGTAGCATGTTAAAAATGACATTCTATTTTTATTTTTTAAATTTTGACGTAATTTAAGATATTAGACCTTCTTGTGCTGAGTATGGTGACAGAATGAGGTCTTTAGCCTTTAATAATGCCTTTAGCTGAAATTACAGCATGAACTTCGAGAGTTATGGTATTAACTAGTAGGTACAGGATTCTGTTTAAGTACTGGAGTTCCAAGTAGTTTGTTGCTTTTTGAAACCTCATTAGTACTGACGAGTGACTCATTATTAGGCTGTCAATAACAACTTCTTGAGCTTTCTATTTTTTCTTTTAAGGGTTAGTCTTTGTATTTTTGGGAAGTTCATGAAGAGTATGGTTGTCTCTCTGTAGTTTGTATTAAGGTATGCAATTTCGTATCGTACTGGAGTTTCGATGTTCGCTCGGTACAGTATAATACTGTATACCGAGCGGTATACCGTTCGGTATATATATATATAATTCGGCAACGTTGCTTCGACGACGTCATCTCGTTTATATATATGTATGTATGTATGTATTAATTATAATAAATATATATATATATATTTATTATATAATTTTTTTTATAAAAGGCGACGTTGCCTTTTCCTTCTCCTACGCGGGCCGACTTCGTCGAGGCGACGTGACATCGCCTTGTTTATATGTATATGTATGTATATATATATATGTATATATATGTATATATATGTATATATATCGTTCCGTCCGATAACGGGCAGTCCGTGTACCGGTCAGCTGATGGACCGGTACGTACCGCCCATACCGGACGGTATTATTCGAAATTGCATACCTTGGTTTGTACTGAACTATTTTTGCTTATGATGTTATTGTTTATTAGGCTTAACAATCATATAATTTTACTGTTATCATGTGCCAGGTTATGGAGGTTCTTATGGCATTACAAGGATCACAGATGGAGACAGATGACCCTACTATAAGCTACATGCTTCAGGTGTATTTTAGCTCCCATGGCTTAATATGCAAGACAAATGATATTTCCAATCTAATCATAATATGCAAGACAAATGATATTTCCAGTGTAATCATTCTTGTTCTTTAATAGGCCTGGGCCAGGTTATGCAAGTGCTTAGGACAGGATTTTCTGCCATACATGAGTGTTGTTATGCCTCCATTGCTTCAGTCTGCTCAGCTGAAACCAGATGTGACTATTACTTCAGCAGATTCTGATGATGATATAGAAGATTCAGATGATGAAAGGTTTGTTTCTTGGTGCAAAATATAAAAAGAAAACAAATCATATTTCTTTCTGCTTGTTCATTGAGCTGGTCTGGTCAAAATGTTGTCTGTAATATTTAAGATTGTCATGAACATATGCTATGATGTTTCTTACTTCTGCATTTGAATGCAGTGTTGAAACCATCACTCTGGGAGATAAAAGGATAGGTATTCGGACTAGTGTCTTGGAGGAGAAAGCCACAGCCTGTAACATGCTTTGTTGCTATGCTGATGAGCTAAAGGAGGGCTTTTATCCATGGATCGATCAGGTTGGTTATGACCATTGCCATACTTTTTGATAATGGAATTGACTTGCCTCTAGGGGAACTAATGCTATATAATGCAAACTAAATGCAGGTGGCTCCTACATTGGTACCTCTTCTTAAATTTTATTTCCATGAAGAAGTGAGGAAGGCTGCTGTTGCAGGTATCTTTTTTTTTTTCTTCATTTTTTTTATAACATTCTTCTTATTGATGGTTTGGTTTATTTCTGCTTATCCATAGCCATGCCGGAACTACTTCGATCGGCAAAACTAGCAGTTGAAAAGGGGCAAGCTCAAGGCCGTGATGAATCATATGTTAAGCAGTTAGCAGATTATATAATTCCAGCTCTAGTTGAAGCATTGCAAAAGGTTATTCATGCTATCTGATGGAATGATGTTATTTGTCTTATGACATGTGAGGTTATTGATCTATCGGCATCATCTTTTTGCAGGAACCAGAAACAGAAATCTGTGCAAGCATGCTGGATTCACTTAATGAGTGCATGCAGGTATATCCTTGTCTTAAAGTTGCTTTATTGTAATTTCCTTTTAGAAGGGACACTAGGCCCAGAAGGTGATCCACATATGGAAGTAAGTTAAACGAACCATTCAGGCAGACTTAGTCACACAAAGCCCATAAGAGCCAATAATAAGGAAGAAAACACTGCATTAGTATGCCCAGCTTGCATGCATGCGGATCAAACCTCGACCTTTCATGTGGAAAATAAATGTTTTACCATCCAAGACAAGGGACCATGCAGTTTTTTTTTGGTATCCTAGATTATGATAATTTATCATCTCCATGTGTTGCTACAGAAAAAATGTAAACCAGAGTTAATTGTTGGTTGCAACTTCTATATTTGTTTTTTGCAGCTTGCTGGGTTGCTTCTTAGTGAAAACCAGGTCAGAAGCATAGTTGACCAAATAAAACATGTGATAACAGCAAGTGCGGCTAGGAAAAAGGAAAGGGCAGAACGAACAAAGGCAGAAGACTTTGATGCAGAGGAAGAGGAAATGCTTAAGGAGGAAAATGAGGAGGAGGAAGAAGTGTTTGATCAGGTTAATAATGAATTGATACAGAATTATACTGGATTTTTGTAAAATTGTTTTGTTTTAAATTTGTGTTTTGATGCAACAGTAGTTACTTTGTGAAATCAAATCTTGCCCATTTTTTATCTGCCCTGGTTATTGCATTTCAGGTTGGGGATTGCCTAGGCACTTTGATTAAGACCTTCAAGGCTTCTTTCAATCCATTCTTTGATGAGCTATCTTTATACATAACTCCGATGCTGGTAAACTCTCCAAAGCTTTCTGTATGTTCAGCATATTGTATAAGATGTTTGGATATTGCATACCTTTAGTCATCTACTGTATTTTATGGAATTTCTGGATACCTATGTTCTTCAGTTAACATTTTTCTGTTGATGTTAAAGGCTTTTGAAAAACATTTTGCTATTATAAGCATGGCGTCCAGAAGTTATTCAAAGTAGATTTCAATTGGACTTGGTTTGGCACAGTTATGTAGTTCTGCCTACTCAGCAGTTGAGACAATCAGCAGATAATGAAAACACAATGAAGCATGTAAAAGATTTAAAAAAGAACTAACAATACAACAAACAATAAGATGAAGAGGAAGAGAATCAGGGTCTGTGGCCTGCATCTTTTTCTTTTTTGAAGAACTTCGTAGTCTGTGCTTGTCTCAGACAAATGCTCCTCAACAATGTGGCTTCCCTTGGACATCAAATCCTGAACTATCATAAGGGTGACAATGTAGTAACTTAAATGTTTCTTTGATGTTGGAATCTTAAAATGGACTGTTATTAGTGATTAGAAATTAAGTCATCAATCTAGAGATTGTGGAATCCACAAATGAGCTAATTCACTCCCAAGTATGTATGATTTTTTTCTTCATATAGTGTGCAATTTGAGGAAGTGGATTCACAAATTAGAGACTTGCAATTTTCTTATTTGTTTAATTTTTTATGCAACTTTCAACCTAGGTCTCCTACTTTTTGACCCCCACGTTTTGATGACTGTTAACAAATATTCACAATTGCATTATTATATTTTTCATAGTTTTCATGATAATGGAACAGGGCTAGTATTTTATCCATGCATATTGGAGTTGTTCATCTGGAATTGCATTTAGAAGCTTTCATATATCTAGTATTTTATCCATACATATCAGAGTTGTTCGTCTGGAATTGTATTTAAAAGCTTTCTTGCTATAGTTACCAAGCTCTTTTTACTTTGTCTTATGATCTTGTTGTGATATGAATTGAAAATAGTAGATTCTGCTTTTTAATAGTTAAATTCATCTTCATGAAACTTTCTCTATAGCATGGTTATGCATTGTCTTTTGCATACAGGGCAAGGATAAAACAGCTGAGGAGAGGAGGATTGCCATTTGCATTTTTGATGATGTCGCAGAACAATGCCAGGAAGCAGCTCTGAAGTATTTTCTTTTCAATCAGCAGATTATTTTAGTAATTGTGCTTTAGTATCTGTGTGTTCATATTATCTGTTTCTTTTTGGCAGGTATTATGACACCTATCTTCCTTTCCTATTAGAAGCATGCAATGATGAGAATGCAGATGTTAGGCAGGTTTGGGTTCATTCTTCCCTTTGATCCATCTTATATACCTAGTGTGTACTTTTTGTTTAACTGGGATACATACTCATAATTACCACCATCATGAGATTACGGTTGTTAGTTATAAGTTCTTGTTTTTTATTTTTCAGGCTGCTGTTTATGGAGTTGGTGTTTGTGCTGAATTTGGTTCTTCTGTGTTTCGGCCTCTTGTCGGAGGTAGCTTAATGTGAATTATGTTATTCACATAGAAGTTCACGTCTTTGGTGATCCCTCATGTTTATGTGTGCAACATTTTCTTCCTCTATGTAGAGGCCTTGTCGAGGTTGGATAATGTGATTAGACATCCTGATGCATTGCACCCAGACAATGTGATGGCATATGACAATGCAGTTTCTGCTCTTGGCAAAATATGTCAGTTCCATCGTGATGGTATTGATGCAGCTAAGGTAGCTTTGTGTGCTCTCTTATTTTTGTCCTATATAGTTGTATCTTATAATCTATTAAAAGCTTATATATTGCATAAAAGGTATTGGTGGTTGATGGCAATAGTATTATTAGCTAGAGATTGTAGTCTCTCTCTCTCTCTCTCTCTCTCTCTCTCTCTCTCTCTCTCTCTCTCCTCTTCTCATTCTATAATGGTGAATTTCTTAATCTCTAATGTCTTCTCATTGTATAATTTTTAATCGGTGAATATTTGTAGCCAACTCGAAATATTTGTCCAATTATATTAATAGCTCTATGAGCTTGAACTATTTATACTGTTGTTCTCATCAGATTTTTCATTAGTTGCAAGACATCTTTTTGTTTGTCAATTTCCTCCAAATCTTTGTATGGTTTGCAATTGAAGTATAATCCATGTCAAAGTAATGCTACAACGGTCAATTGTGATTTACTTGTTTAATTTGATTGCTAAAAAGTGAGTTATCTAGGCTGGCAGGGGAAATTAGATAGGATTATTTCAAGATGATTTATTTTGTCACAGGTCATCCGAGTTAAAGCCCATTGATCTGATTGATTTTACCTTCGTTAACTCTAAAGCCTTTGATTTAAATCAACTTAACCCTCCTTAACTGTGAACTGGATGCAACTTAAGAAAAGGCAAACTATCATTTCTTGGGTAATTCTACATTATGGTTCTGCAAATTTATTAAATTCTTATATATTTAAATGTCAAAATTTGTCAAATGATGGCGGTTTGTATGGATATTCTTGGATTCCTTGTTAATCTTCTGTTATTGCATAATTGAGATGGTTGTGTTTCTGTTTGAGCAAAATGAGGCTTGCTGTACTATTTTGTTTTAGTGCCCTTTGGAAGTCATTTTGATACTCAAATTTTGACTTGCTGGGCTATTTTTTGTACATGGAAATTATTTGGATCCTCAAGTGCACCCATAAATCATGTCGGATGGATATCCATTCATGAGGACTCATCAAAATCTTTAAAGATCAATCCTATATGCTACTGATGATTTGACATTGAAATTTTGCCTTTTTATTTATAAATATTATAAAAACTTCTAATACTTTAAGTTCCACAACATAAAAAATATTATCTACTTATAATATGTTAAAATTTTATTTTATTCATCTGTGTTTCTCCTTTTCCTTTCCATATTGGACACTTCTGATACACATCAGAATTTGATAGTGTTTTCATGCAGCCTTGCTTCTGGTGTACCATTCTTGAAATTCTGTGTGCTTCTGTTTGCTAACTTAATTGTTGTGTTTTAGTTCTTTTTGTAAGGTCATTTTGTCGGTCAAATTTTTATTTGCACTGGATATCATTCTTCTCCTCTTTTTTTGTTATTGTACTTATCTTTAATTTAGTATGTCAAAGGAAATTGTCAGATTATTCCTGAGGCTGCAATCAGGTGTATTAGAATGTTATTTTGCACTGGATATCATTGTCCACTGCCTTTATGTACTTTTCTCATTGGCACACTTGTTGGACTTTCATGAATGCAATGCACACTGATGACATTTCTCGATGTTAATACTGCTATGTATTTGGATTTGATAGGTTTTTCCTGCTTGGTTAAGCTGCTTACCGATTAAAAATGATTTAATTGAGGCCAAAATTGTTCATGAACAGCTTTGCTCAATGCTTGAAAGGTAACTCCCTGTTTTGTGTGACTGGAAATTAGAATATTTGATCCATCATAGCTTCTAATTCATTTTTTTGTTTGGTATTACACTGAATATTAACCACGAATTCTCTCCACAGATCGGATAGGGAGCTCTTAGGACCAAACAACCAGCATATTCCTAAAATAGTTTCTGTGTTTGCCGAGGTGAGCTATTAGTTTCCCCCCTTTCATTTCTGGGGTAAAGTGATTTATATTCTCCCACTAGTTCTGAATAATAATTGTTAAGTGATTGTTATCAGTGGCATTATGAAGCTCAACCTAGTATGTTTTTATCATGACAGAAACTTTATTGATAGTCAAATTTTATCCTGTCTTCCGTCTAGTAGCAGTACGGGGTTTTGCAGTGTTTTTAGCATCTCAGAACCTTTGATGATACAAAAATTTTTACCCATTTTCATGTTGGGTAGTGGTATGAAGTTTTTCTGCTGTGCTTGTATCATGATTGAGCCTTCATTGGTACTCCAAAAATCTTTGAAACCTTCATTGATACTCCAAAAATCTTTTGATCTTTGTCGAAGTTGCAGTGTTTGACAGGATGCTATGATTTTACATGGTACCTAGGACGTTAACCTTTATCTGAAATAGATTTCTTTTAGCTAGGACAGAAATGCATACTCCTTTTTGTAAAATTTAATGATTTTACATGTCCTTGGCTACTTGTTGTCAGCTGTTGTACTTGAATACCTTCCTAGCCCTATCAATAATAACAAAATGTCAGATTGGTTTTTCGGCAATAGCTATTTTGCTATGTAGTCTTTTGGACACCGTCTAATGGTCGTACTACTTTTAGCGCCAATTTGATGTTGTTTGATTGTCACCTGAGATAGTGAATTCTTTTGTTTTTTCGTCTAGGTTTTGTGTGCAGGAAATGATCTGGCCACAGAACAAACTGTTAGCCGGATGATCAGTCTCTTGAGGCAGATTCAACAGACATTGCCACCGTCTGTCCTCGCCTCAACCTGGTCTACATTGCAACCTCAGCAGCAACTCGCGCTGCAGTCTATACTATCTTCGTAACCCTTCCGGTGTCGCCACTGTGGAAACTGTTCTTTCTTATGGTTTGCGTGCCTTCCTACTTTACATCATTATTGCTTTTGCTTATCATTCTTTATGTCTATTCATCAAGTTGAATCAAGTGTGAGGGCATTGTTCGATCGAGTTTTATTTAAGTTTCAAGAGAATTTTGCAATTTTGGTGGGGTGATGTATAAAATCAACAGCTGGAATACATGTTTGTCATCTGAGTTGTACATTGTGAAGGGTGAAGAAAAGATTCTCTTCTGTTGAATCTTACCGGTTATAGTGGAAGGATTGGTCGAAAAGGGTCTGCTGCAGTTATAATGATTGTAATGTTCATGGAGTAATTGATTTCTGGTCGAGTGTCATGATGCCAGTCTTTTTAGTTATGGTTAGTGTGATCCCTGTAATGTTCTCTCATAGCAGTCTCTTGGAATTATTCTAGTGGTTGCGTTTCCTTGACTTGTTGATCCCTTTTGTCTCTGCCCTAATATTGCAGATGTGTTAGGATTTCTATTCTATCATGCGCATGAAATTGAAAGAATAATAAATAATTACTACATTAAAAGTTTCATAAAAAAAAAAATAAAAGGCATCACAAGTCTCAAATAACAAAAAGAAAAATGGTTGAAATTGCTATTATTATCTCAAGTTCACAAAGATGTTTAGATACAATTTGTATTTTATTATCAATAATATTGCCTTTAAATGGTCTGAATTGTATTCTTAGCAGTGAGTTATACATATTATTAATTAGAAGTCCTTTATTCTTAAGTTATTGGACCGGGATGGACTTTCGGAAGAGTCCAGCCAATGTCATTAGCCAGTTTTAGGTCATCTCGACTCGGACCGGCCTGTTAAGCCGGCCTTTTTTACTAGCGGCCCAGAGTCTGAAGCCCTCGGTCGATGGCGCCTATAAATAAAACCTGACTAGGGTTCTACTTGTTCTACTTTCTCCCGCGGCCGCCTTCGCTTACCCATCGCCCCCTACGCGAGAGAGATCGTAGGTGCGTGCGATTACTTCCGAGTCCCCAGTTCTTTTTTCGCTTGTTATCGATTTATCAGTGGATGTTGTGATGTCCTGGTAGTTTGTATTCTGTCATCCAGCAATACTGATTGTCAGTTCTCTCGGTCTTCTATCAACTGTTTTCGATTTGTGGAGGACTTATGCGCCAATCAATTTCATGTAGCGCATGATTTCCATGTTTAGTTGGTTACGATGATCTGAGTCTTAAATAAGCTTCGTGTAAAGTGAGTTGCTTGTTTCTTGGTATGATTTGCATCTTTAGGTGTTTACTTCTTTGATGTTGTGATCTAATGGGCAGTTGTGCTGTTGTTTGATATATACATGAATTTAAATCTCGATCTCGTATTGGTTGACCACGTAGAATCATTGGCTTGATATGCTTCGTGCTTAAGTTAATCGAAGTGTCTGTAATTTTTCCCATGTAAGAAGAGGTTGGCGAGGAAACATCACTTGACAGTCTGTTTCAAGCACCTTAAAAAGAGAGCACACAGCTATTTGTCTTAGTTTGGTTTTGGGTTAAACAGGATTA
Source organism: Musa balbisiana (assembly GCA_004837865.1). NCBI lineage: Eukaryota > Viridiplantae > Streptophyta > Magnoliopsida > Zingiberales > Musaceae > Musa > Musa balbisiana. The sequence goes on along the minus strand of CM017192.1, from coordinate 2,590,527 downwards.
AGCTGGTGGTTATTGGTTTGATTACTCAAAAGGGCTAATTTTACCTAATTAGAATAGTTAACCTGGATAATTACTTGTCCTGGAGAGCGGGTTAGAGTAGCTCACTCTCGTTTTCTTTGTTGATCTAATAATTGAGTTAGCTAGCTAGTTAAGTGACCAAACTAAAGAAAAGTTAAGGCTAGTTAACCGAGTTACGTGTTCTTTACAAATGATTAATTAAAACTTGTTTTCTTTGATCGATCAAAACTCAAGCCCTTAACAGTCGGATGCACTCTAAGTAGACATAACTATGATGCCTTGTTTAATTTTGCGCTGCCTCCACCGTAAGCCAAACACACCCTCATCATAGGTCATATATTCTACTGAGTTAATTTTCATCACATAAACTAGTGGGTTTTAATTTATTTCATTCAGTACAGATTTCACCACTACATCAAAATATATCATATAGGTCATCGTATATACACTGTCAGAACAACTAGCACAACGATGCTACTTTCCTGCTGTTGGTGTTCTGCAAGTTGCCATGTAATATGATAACTTACATCACTTTCCATTTATGGCAATGAGAAACTTGGTTGACACAAGTGCACTTCAAATGGTGGCACACTCTTCATGTTTCTTTTTCTTGTAATTTGGTTTTCATTGTCGTGCCATTATTTGGTTCTTTGTTTTCTTTGGAAGTGGCAATTATGATGAGCACTCTTATCTGATTGCATTGCGTAACCGATATGAACAGCATGGATACTCAAGCTAAGCTTGCAGTTGTGGTGAAGGTGATGGGCCGCACTGGATCTAGAGGTCAGGTTACCCAGGTTAGGGTTAAGTTTTTGGATGACCAAAACCGGCTGATCATGAGGAACGTAAAGGGCCCCGTGAGGGAAGGTGATATCCTTACCCTTCTTGAATCTGAAAGGGAGGCTAGGAGATTGCGCTGATGATGGTAATTATTATTATGATACTCTAATGGTCTTTCTTGCCTACTTCAGTAGGCTATTTCTATTTGTCTACAAACTTGTATTATCGGCTCAGTGGGTTTTGTTCATTTTTTTTGTTGCATGGATTGTGTTGAAAAATTGAGAAACTGCTCTATGTTCTGTTTTGGTATGAACCCATAATATTTTAAGTTGCTGTGGTGTTTATGTCTGGTCTTAATTAATTGCATGTACTCACTCCATCAAAAATGTTTTCTCTTCTCTTGGAATGATCCCTGGATTGAGCATGGATGTCAATTTGTTCCTCTCAGATGAACATTTCAGCTCCAATGTCTTCTTTGAATTACTTAATGGTTCTGAAATTGGACCAACACCTGGACTGGCATAGCTGGATTAAATCTACTATTATGGCTGTTAAAGTTGAAATGTTGTTGCTAATAATGGTTTTAGTAAGATCTCTGCTTTAATGGGTAATGATTTGTTGTTGATTTTGCCAAATGCACTAATAGCTAGTGAAATATATGGATTTTGTTTAGGAGGCTATGTGGGAAAAAAAAAACATCTGAACCACAACATTTGTATCATGCAATCACATGGTAAAAATTCAGACATGCAAAATTGCATTTGCTTGTAACTTCACCTGCATTTATTTATTCTTTAAAGAATATATAGAGCCAAACACTACATGTATAAATTCATGTATACAAAGAATATACATGAAAAACTAAAACAAAACTTATCACAAAAACCAAAGCATTTCAAGATTCATCATCATCAGTGCCATACCTGAGAAATCATCTCCACACACTCACTGCAACCTTTAAATGTTCCATCTAGTTTATTTGATCTGCTGATTGTCACCTCTTTTCTTCTTATTGTTCTTATTGTGATGATAGGTAGATTTAGTACCATCTCCTCCTGGAATGCATTGTTGGCTTTAGGTAACATGTTTTACCATGAGAAATTTGGGGACTGCTGCCTTGAACTCTTCCATTTTCGATACACTGCCATAGCATTTTCATCATATCTGGGACTTTATATCCCTACTTGTCCATTGAGACCTTGGCATGATTTCATGTGTGAATGCAGTTTCTGCGGCTTAAATGTCTTCCCACATTGCCTGCGTGACAAATTTGCAACCAATTAAACCAATCATTAGTGAAATGGATTCGAGCATAAAGTAATTAATTGCATTTGCACTTCCATCGGACCATGAGCAAGTTATTTATAGTAACCGGATATTATGAAATCTGTATGGGTTGATTATAAATTACCTTTCGCATTTAAACCTTCTTAAAAAATTTATAATAGAATTTTTATACAGTGATACATGTAGATTCATTTACTATAATGTTATTGATTTAATCGATAAAAAATATAAAAATAATAGGTAAAAAGATAATTTTAATATTTTAATTGATAGCGGATGGCATTGGGGATTATAGATAGTTGTTGTGAATTAAGAAAATAACGACAAGAGATAAGAGTCGCTCTACGTTGGCATCGACACAGTTGCCGAGCGACGAAAGAGCTATCGATGTTGAGCGACCCTTTTGTCGCTCAACAATTACATCAACGTCGACGTAGATGCAGAGCAACGAAAAGGTCGCTCATTACATTGATGTCAACACAATTATCGAGCAATGTCACTCTGCATCTATACATCGACACCGATGCAAATACTGAATGGTCCTTTCATCGCTCGACAACTACGTTGATGCTGTGAGCAACCTTTTCGTCGCTCTGCATCGGTGTTGATGTAGTGAGCAACTCTTTTGCCATTCGGTAATTGCATCAACATAGATGTAGTGAGCGATCTTTTCGTCGCTTTGCATTTACAGTTGTTGAGTGACGAAAGGGTCACTCAACATCAACATCGATGATTCTTTTGTCACTCAACAACTGCGTCGATGCAGATGTAAAAAGACGAAAAGATCGCTCGGCAATTGTATCGACATTGACGCAAATGCAAAGTGGCTCTCTTCTCTCATCGTTGTTCTCCTCATCCTCAACAATCACCTATGACCTCTAACGTTATCGTCGTCTACCACCACTGACATCGTCCGTCACAGCCAATGAGAATATTGAAATTACATTTTTACTTATTTTTTATTTTATATTTTCATCTATAAAACCTATAATATTAGGGTAAATAGACTTAGTTGTTTTACTTTTATAATTATAGAAACTTCAATATAAATTTTTTAAGTTTGGTAATCGAAATACTAAAGAAGTTTAACTATAGGGCTAATATATAATTAGCCTAATATGTATCCAACTTTGGGTGGTACTATTTAAGGCAATAATTTTGACTGCTATATCAGATATCAATCACTATTGCAGCAATACCTATGCATAAAGAGTGAATAATGGTGTGCCATAAAACTTGGATTCGTAGTCGGACTCTGAGCCGTGTGTTTCTCAACCAACTACGACTCGATCCGAGTCACACGAGTCACGAATTAAGAGACGAAGAGTGTGACTTACGAGCAAGTGGGTGTCGCCGCCGGCGTGTAAACCGGGGCGGCTTCCTGCTTCCCCGCCTTCCGCCACCTCCTTCCCCCGCCGCTCCTCGTCCTCCCTTCCCTGCCAATTCCAACTCTTCAGCACACAGCAGCAAGGCTTGTAAATGCAAAGCAGATGACTCCTAATGGCACCGATGCGATCACCTTGAATCCTCACTGTCAACGCCGCGGCCACCGCCGGATCGCTCCTCTCCCTCTCGGCTTATCGGCCGCAGGGCCCCGTCGTCGGTCTGATCCGCGGTCTTGCACCGGAGGATGTTACGTAGCGCCTGCGTCGCTCGCTTCGAGCAGTTGTTGCTGTCGCTGCTGCTATCCATTATCGATGCCCCTCTCTCCTCCTTCGGCTTCTCCTTCTCTTCCTCCTCCGACGCGTCGATCTCGGGTGCCGCTTTCTGCTGTGTTGGCGATGGCGGCAACACCAGCAGAGTGTCGGCGTCAGATGAGGCCGCCACTTTGGGTGGTTCCTCATCGACCGCCGACGTCGACGCCGGCATCATCACCTGGTCATCGGTGAAAGCAAACGATGCACGTGAAGTCAGAGGAGATGAGTGGGTAACAGAAGGGGGGTGCTGCGCTGCACCTGTTTGCTGGGGGTGGAGACGGGAGGATCCGTGGCGAGCTCGGAGCCTTTGAGCACGTATTCGGCGTCGGCGAAGGGCGTGATGGGGTCGTCGTCCATCAGGTCCTGCCATATGTATCCGCCTCGATACCGTCTGAGAAATCACACCCATGTAATCATGGCACGAATAGCATCGAACGAAGAGGAGGAGACGATGGAGTAGATCACCTTTTGTAGGACCAGGCGAAGGAGTCGGCCATGTCCTTCCCTCTGAACTCCGACAGCCATCTCTTCACATCTGGCAGATGGAGCAGGCGCAGGAAATAGTTGGGAAACAGCCGCAAAGATACGAGGAGATCAAAGAGGTGCAAGCAAAGGGGAGGCACAGTACCGCGAAGGTAAACGTGGTCTCGACGTCGGCGATGGATGCGGAGGAGGTGCGGGTGCTCCACCCGGCCATTCCGGCTGAGGAAGTACACCACGTTCACTCTCCTCATCTCTCCTCCTCCTGCATTGGGTACCTCCACGGGCGTCATGTCGCATGCAAGTATCAGGGATTGCTGCATCCACCACCTACCTATAAAGCCATCAACTCAGTCGGGGCTTCCCATCGTCACCGAGCATACGTGAGTTTTATATAAGAAGGATTGCAGGACTGGCGATAGGAATATTTTAAGGATTAATCGTCGTTATTGCTATTACCATAAAACAATTCCTTCGTCCAAACAAAAATTAGTATGCATTAACACCCACATTATTACGGATCGCTCCTACCGCAATTCCTATAGTGCGTGTGTTTTTGTGCTTTGACGTGGTGTTGATATATGTAGAATGGAACTCTGGCAGATGCATAAGGGTTTGGTACACCGTTTGGGTGGCATATAGTTGCCAACATGACACACAATCTCCAGAAATCGATGCATATTATTTACTCTTTCCTATATATATATATATATTTATATATATATTTATATTTATATTTACTTACACACACGCATGTTTGCAAGTTGTTTTTTGGTCAGAAATGTAGACATCCAACTCATTACTGTGATGCGGAAGACAACTCATCACTGGTCAGCTTATAAAAGGTCTTACCACATAATATATATCCCTATAAGAAACACACAACATTATTTAATGATTTCAGATATTGGTGAATGGAGTGAAAGTAAGTAATAATAATACCAACAACAGCAATACAATAATGAAATAGCTGCAAAATGAGGTCAACTTAGAATGTTGTCAGAATATAGTTGAAAAGGAATAGAGGCGATGAGCACATCGGTGTTGGGTGTATTTGTTAGCTCTCAAGGCAACGAAAGGCTAAGTTTACAGCCAAAACGAACCACACCACGTAAGGAAAAGCCAACACAGATGCCAAGTTTACGTGATCTTATTTGCGGGCTAATTATTTGCGATAGACTTAATATATATATATTAATTTTTTTTAGTTATAAAAATAAAATATCTATATTCATTTTACCATAACGTCATTAATTTTATCGATGAAAATATAAAAATTTAAAAAATAATAATTTCAATGTTTGACGAATAATATTGATATTGGTAGATGAGGACACCGTTAGGAGGTCGCGGGTGGTGGTTGCTATGGATGAGGAGAGCGATGACGAGATATGAAGGTCGTTTTACATTTGTATTGATAGCCTTTTCGTCGCTCAACAACTACGTCAATACGAACGTATATGTAGAACGACGAAAAAGTCACTCAATGTGTTAGTATCGATGTAGTTGCTGAGCGATAAAAGGGTTACTCTATATCTGTGTCATTATTGATGTAGATGTCCGGTGGTCCTTTCACCGTTCGACAACTACGTTGATATCGATATATTGAGTAGCTCTGTATCTATATTGGTGTCAACGCAGTTGTCGAGTGATGTCGCTATGTATTTACATCAGTATTGACGCAGTTGTTAAGCAACCCTTATCTCTTGTAACCACTCTGTTCAACTACAGTAGTCACCCGTGACACCACCATCCACCACCACCGATGTCGTTCATCACCATCAATTAAAATATTAAAATTATCTTTTTACATATTATTTTTATATTTTTATTAGTAAAATCAATGGTAAATGAACATAAATATTTTATCTTTTTAATTATAGAGATTTTAATATAAATTTTTTAGGTTTAGAGACCACGACGATAAGAAAATCTAACTACAAAGAATATTACATAATTAGCTCTCTTATTTGCTGTTTTGTGATTACCAGAGGGCAGAAGGTGAACATCAGTATTTTCGCTATTCGGCAGATTTCATTATGAAAAGCTATCAAAGATTGTCACTAAATAACAATCATGATTTGACTTTCAAGAATTTGTTGCCTCTTACGTAGGCTTTGCGTGATGGCCAACTCTGAATGTCAACCTTTCAGTGTTGTCTTTTTATATGGATTGGAGTACAAGACTTAGCAATTGTATAATACAACCAATCCATCACATACCTTTTCATAAGAAACTTGGGGTGGAAAAGGAGAAATAGAACAAAATAAAACATTCAACTTCCAATGGAATGAGGGGAGCTCAGCTTCTTGAGTCCTTGGATTAGGGAAGCTGATGGGAAGCAGTCAACACAAATATCACTTCAAAAGCCAGCCTTTACTCAGGACAAGAGAATTGTTGCATGAGGTGTTGACCTCACAATCATCTTTGGCATTGCACAAAGGACAAGAACAAGCGTTCAATGTTTGGTAGTGCCTCTTTCCTTGAATGGCTCGAGGATGGGTTTATAGATGAAAGAAGGGGAGGAAGTATTTAACCATTAAATACTTTATGTTGAGTGTAAATTATGTTAAGTTTAAATTAATAGTAATAAGAGATTAAATTGGTATATTGCATGTGAAGCTTAGTCGATGGGACTTTCACATTATGATATATGTATTCTATTCGATCACATCCATCATATCTCTTTTCTATTTGAATTCTTCGTTACGTGTTATGTTTAATGTAATGTTTGTATCATTTGTCATGATATGATCTAATAGAATAATTAAATCATTATCTTAGTAAACCTAAACCATCGATCAAGGCATTTAGGCTCAAAATAATAGTATCAGATCGCCCTATCGCTATAAACCAATTCAAATGTTCATTCAAGTATTATTCGTCAATTCAACATCTAATTCGACACTTATATGTTAGTAATTATTAGATCCATAAATAATTCTAGTTTCAATATCGTATTAGCTTAAAAAGTTATCGATGAGAAAAATATTTTTATTGACGCTATTTATAGATCGTCAACACATGATATCGAACGAGTCGAAGCTCTATACAATACCTCGTTTAGTTTTATATAAGAAGTTTGTTAATAATTGAATGAATTTAGAAGTATTGGATGACTATAGTACTAACAACTTGGATTTATGCATTTTATCATAGTATGTATGACTAATAAATTTCTTTTTTTTACAAGGGAAATCAATAATGGATTAAATAAGCGTATCATATCGAAAGAAACATCAAGGAAGAAGAGGAGAATGAGAGAGACGAAGGAGCAAACCAGCGACGAAGGTTGATACAAATGGTGACATAGAGATATTAAAATTATTTATTTATTCATCTAATTTGTTTTAATCCAATACATGATGTCACGTAATTTTTAAATAGTATAATTGACGATGTTAGAAAAAATAAAATTATTTTTTTCAGTTTTAAAATTATGAAGATCCTAATATAAATTTTATAAATGAGATTATGGCACATTATCACATGTGGGGTTAAACAGAGTCTACCAACAAGGATTATCACTATATAAGGAGGACATTTTGCGATCGACGACATGCGATCATCATAAGTACGTCCTCATTGTTGTCATGTATGATTCCATCTTTACGCAGGAGCACGATGAGAATGGTCATGGCTAGCAATGATAGAACAGTGCTGCAACCACATAAGTCTCTTCCCTCGCTCCTCCTCCAATGCTTCCATCGCACTCTTTGGCATGAAGCCAAAGGAGGCCGGTAGGAGCACAGCCGCTGATCTCTCAGTCTTAACCATGCAAGTTGACGTTCCACCCTTCCCTCAAGTTACCTTCTTCTCTCTCTCTCTCTCTCTCTCTCTCTCTCTCTCTCTCTCTCTCCAACCATGGCGACGAGTTCCGATCCGAGCAAGCAACGCCGCTTCGATCCGAGCATGTCCAGGAGAACAAGGAAGGCCATCGAGGTCTTTCAGGAAGAGCCGCAACCGGAGGAACCTACTGATGGGTTTCGATGCATGTCTTTGCAGGAACTGATGTCACAAGGTGCAGACCACGGCATCAAGGGTGCTGCTGCTGTTCGTAAGCTCATGACTAATGCATCAAGAGATCAGGAGCATGCAGCGGCCGCAACAAGTAACGATGAGTGGGAGAAGACCCTCCCCATCGTTCCAAAGCAAGGAGGAGTAAGAGCTCATGGGATGCTGAACCGGTACGTGAAGGTTCTCAACAATCTGATCAAGGCGAGACGCAACTCCAAGGAGAAAGCAAGGCCGCAGTGAGGCTTTTGAAATATATATATATATATATATATATATATATGTGTGTGTGTGTGTGTGTGTGTGTGTGTGTGTGTGTGTGTGTGTGTGTGTGCAATAACAATGTATATATGTGGCTCATTTCTATGTGCTTGTTGACCAAGTCATCCGCCATCCATTGTCCGAATCGACCTCCACCACCGTTACATCTTCATCCACTATTTAAGGGCTCCTCTCTTCTCTTGTCATTCTCTCATCTTCTTCTTCTACCTCCCTCCCTCTCCACTGTGGCAAGCGGTCTCCGTGCGCTTTGCATCCTCTCGGCCTTCCTCAGCCTCATCGGCTGCTGCATCTCCACCCCCAACGTCGTCGTGGAAGGCGGCGCCGCGTGTACTGCGACACTTGCCGTGCTGGCTTCGAGAACAACGACACCGAGTACATCGAGGGTGCCAATTAGGTGAGGTTAGAATGCAGGAATTACACCACCGGCGAGGTCGTCCACACGGAGGAGGCGGTGACGGACAAGGCCGGCACGTACCAGGTCGCCGTCCTCGACGACCACCAAGAAGATACCTGCGAGATGATTCTCGTGAACGGCCCCCTCGTCGACTTCTCCGAGATCAGTGCGCCTCTGTCGTCGCCACTCACAACGTCGGGATCGCCAGCAACGTGCGCCAAGGACAAGCCGCTCGCCTCCTGTGGCCAGTTGCTCATGCAGAATGCTCTTGGTCGTTGACGAGTGAGAGAGGCGTCGACCCTGTGATATATGCTACGAAGCACTAACCACTAAGTATATATGAATCATTTAGCGGTTGGTAATTCTCGGCTAATTTTGACCCCAAAAAAAAGAACGTACTGTCTCGATCTCATCGGTCATAATGAATTGATCTTTTGTGCATGTAACATACAGACCCATATAATCTGCGCCTTTTCTTGGTTGGTGCCGCACCTAACTGACTTCTCATTGGAGACGGACGCGGGGCCCATGGTGGGGTCTTACGGATGCGTAATGAGGACACGTCTTGAGCCAGGCTTCAGCGTACACACTTCTCGTCGAGTAATCTTCGCGATTCCAATGTACGGACAACAGCCACTGGGGGAGCGAATCGCGGGATCCTCTCCTGGTGTTTCGCTGAACCTTGCACGATCGGACCGCTCATGTCGAAAATAGCAGCGGGACCCACCCAGACCATTGTGGATTTCGCGTCCCTCGACGGGGATTCGATCGTCTCGATTCAGCGCGGAATTGGAGAGGATCGTAATTCATAGAATGGAGGCGTGTCATGAGTTGGGTATTTCTCTTTCGGTCTCACGCTTTAGGAGATCGTTCTGATTAGGGTTCCTTTTCTTAGCTTTGCTCTCCTTCTGGTTCTCTTACTCGATTGTTTTCCTTCCTCTTGCGACGCTTGGATCGATCCCACTTTAGGGTTTCTGACTGATCCTCCTCACCATCTCTCCAGGTATCTCCGGTTCCCTAATCGTTCGTTTTGGTTTCCTTGTAAGTCTGGATTTTTGGTGTTTCTTTTCCCTTTTTCTTCGTCAAACCGGACTTTCGTGATCGTAGTTTAGTTTGTCGTATTTTATTAGCTTTACGGTTTGCTCGAGTGTTTCCCTGTTCCTTTCTAAGGAGAAGATTTCGTATCGTGTATATTTCTTTTTATTGGGTTGGGTGATATAATCTAGGGTTTGTGATTGTTGGCTGTTCTAAATCTTTTGCTCAGCTGGAGATTCGAGTTTGAAGATTGAGATTGTTGTCTGAATTATGCGAACTTCATGGGCTGATTCTGTTGCGAACGCCGAGAGCTCGGCGTTTGCGACCGGTGCTTCTGCTAGCACCACCAACACCAACGCTGCCAACGCCACTGCTGCTGCTGCTGTTTCTGCCCCTCGCCCTCCTCGTGCTGCCTATGTCCCTCCTCATCTTCGCAACCGCGCGGCATCTTCGGAACTTCCGGCGTCGCCTTCCGCCGATAGTTCTTCGGCTGCTAAATTTGCACCTGGGCCCGGTGCATCTTCTGGAGGAAGCCGTTGGGGTGGTGGCACCAGCCGAGACATGGGACGCGCTGGCTCTGGTGGTGGTGGCCGGAGCGTGGGCGGTGGTTGGGGCTCAAGGAGCAGTGGGTGGGACGGGAGGGTGCGAGAGGTCAACCCTTTCGTGAACGAGGAAGAAACCACTGAGGTTGCTTTTGATGGTCAGGAGAATACTGGGATAAATTTTGATGCTTATGAAGACATCCCTGTGGAGACCAGTGGTGACAATGTGCCTCCGCCAGTGAGCACGTTTGCTGAGATTGATTTGGGGGATGCAGTGAATGAAAACATCAGGAGGTGCAAGTATGTGAAGCCAACACCAGTCCAGCGCCATGCAATTCCTATCTTGCTTGCAGGGCGTGACCTGATGGCCTGTGCTCAGACTGGGTCGGGAAAGACAGCAGCTTTCTGCTTCCCAATCATTAGTGGGATTATGAGGGGACCACCTTCACAGCGGCAGCGGGGCTCGAGGACAGTGTGTCCACCTGCGCTGATTTTGTCTCCTACCCGAGAGCTTTCTATCCAAGTATGCTTTCTGTTAATCCATGAATCCATTTAAATATTGTCTTATTCTTGTTTCAGTAATTAGCAATAGTTCAATTCTCTGGAATGGTTAACAGGGTACTACACTCAATTAGTTATGCTAGAGGATGTTTTCACTGGGCATGAAGTTTTTTTGGTTGCATTTTCTTTTTTCAGATCAGCTGATATCACTTTGTAACTGTTTGACTGGTAAAATGACTTTTTTCTCACACTCCAAATGCCCTTGAAGAAAAGAGATTTTATTTTATTTTATTATCAGATTTTACAATTCACTACTGTTTTTGATATTTTAGGAGACAGCTTATTGCATTTTGAGTTATTTGTTTGATATTTTAGTACCTTATAGAGATATTGGTCTGTCCTTGATTAATGATAGTTCCTTTGTACATGTTTGTTAGTGGTTCTCCCTAAATGATTATTGCATTACTCTCTTCAACTTAGTCATGATATGGACTCCCTGTTTGGTATGTTTGTTTCCTTCTCCTTTTACTCTAATGCACGTTTTTCTTTGTTGTTTTCTGTTGTTGGTGTCTTAGATACATGAGGAAGCTAGGAAGTTCTCATACCAAACTGGTGTTAGGGCTGTTGTTGCCTATGGTGGAGCTCCAATCAATCAACAGGTTCTTAATTTCCTAGTCTGAATTTAATTTTGTCATTGAATTGCCAATTCCTAATTAACATATTCTGTGGAAATCTGTTGTTTTCCTGCTCATATGTACGCAAAATTCAGTGATTTTGGATAATATTTGATCCCTATAGGTTTGATGATTCCATCTAGGAACCAAAGCAGGTATTCATGTATTTGAGAACAAAAAAGAGAGTATTTTTCTTTAGCTGCAAAATTATGAGTTGCTTAGGGATGTTTTGGACAATTTATACCTTGGGTTCAATTTGGGATGATCCTAGGTAAACAAGAGGTAATAAGCATAAAGGAAAAGGTCAAGGCCTTATGCATTGCTGTGACATGAAGATTGTTTACCTGTCACCCATCTCTTCTCATATAGGTCTTAAACTGCATCTTATATACAGAATAAAGGTCGGCATTGTTTTATTATAGCTTTAAGTCCTCCTATTAGAGGTCCATATTTCTTTTAAAATAACTAGGTTCTTTGTGCATGTGCCATGCACATGATTTTTTTATTGAAGTTAAAAGGAATGAAGAGTCTTCTACATAAAAGCAAATGGTTAGTGGACAATATAGAGAAGGCTACAGATTTTATCATGTAGTTTCTAAGGTGGCAACAGTATCTTTATTTCCTTTGAAGCATATAATCAACCACATAAAAAAATCATAGCATAAAGAGCTAAGAGATACTATTTAGCTAATAATTAGAGTGTTATGAGACAAAATATATTATTATAAGCTTATGCATATCATCTATTCAACAAAACCAATTTCACTTTTAAAAGATGGGACTATTCAGGTATGCTAATTTATAGTTTGGAGACAAAATGGTGGGTGTGGTTATAGTATATTACTAAAATCAAGGGTCTGCTGGACAAGAGCTTAATAAATTTCTCTTAAATTAGGACCATATTATTTGCTTTTGGAGTGTTGGTTTACACAGAAATCATGAAATAGGATATATTTTGAGGTGAATAATGTAGAAGAGTATATTATTTCTGCTTCATGATAGTCAAAACTCAAAAGATCTTCTTTCAAAAGCATTGCTTATTGAAAATACCATGATTCAAGGCAAATGACTATTTAATAAAATGAAGAGGAGAAAGGAGAAGGAGACGACGAAAGAAGTGAAAGAGAGAACTTAGGCAGGTGTAGGAGAAGAATCAGGAATGAAAAACAATAAAGGAAGATAGAGGGGTAAACACAGAACCAGATGAAGATAGAGGGATGGCCAGAAAAATGATCAAGCAGAGGCATAAGAATTCAAAAAAAAAAAAAAAAAGAAAAGAAGGTGATCAGGAAGAATTCAAAAAAAAAAAAAAAAAAAGAAAAGAAGGTGATCAGGCAGAGGTATAAGAATTCAAAAAAAGACAAAAAAAGAAAAGAAAGAAGGTGAAGGTAAACAAGAACGTAGAGGAGGATGCAGGTTGTATAGTTGTTAGCACACTTTTGAAAGGACATACTACTGCACCTATTGCTTGTGTTATGAATCAGGAATGAAAAATAATAAAAGGAAGATAGAGGGGTAAGCACAGAACCAGATGAAGATAGAGGGATGGCCAGAAAAATGATCAAGCAGAGGCATAAGAATTCAAAAAAAAAAAAAAAGAAAAGAAAAGAAGGTGAAGGTAAACAAGAAAGTAGAGGAGGATGCAGGTTGTATAGTTGTTAGCACACTTTTGAAAGGACATACTACTGCACCTATTGCTTGTGTTATGAATCAGGAATGAAAAATAATAAAAGGAAGATAGAGGGGTAAGCACAGAACCAGATGAAGATAGAGGGATGGCCAGAAAAATGATCAAGCAGAGGCATAAGAATTCAAAAAAAAAAAAAAAAAAAAAGAAAAGAAGGTGATCAGGCAGAGGTATAAGAATTCAAAAAAGACAAAAAAAAGAAAAGAAAAGAAGGTGAAGGTAAACAAGAAAGTAGAGGAGGATGCAGGTTGTATAGTTGTTAGCACACTAAAAGAAAAGAAGGTGAAGGTAAACAAGAAAGTAGAGGAGGATGCAGGTTGTATAGTTGTTAGCACACTTTTGAAAGGACATACTACTGCACCTATTGCTTGTGTTATGAAATGGTACCATCATCCAAACCTCTCTTCCATCAGCCTCAAGCATAGCCAGGGCCTATTTGGCTCTTGACCATTAAAAGGGCTTAATTTTTCTCAGATTTAGCATGGTTCAAGATTGGACAGCTTGGCACAGTCCATTAATGCATCAATTCAGCAGAATTCAGTGCACGAAAGCTCAATTTATCGTGGTACTAGCTCTGTACAGCAATCATTCAAGCACAAGAAAACTCCTTGATTTTGGAGAAGAAATCAAGCCTGTTTAGTTTTGAAGAAGAGTGGTTAGCTTATCCTAGTTGGAACAGTAGTGGTGAAATATTTTAACACGGAAAAATAATGTATTATTTTTGTAGCAAAAGATCTTTTTTGTTGTGATCCTAATTAATAACTTTTATTTTTTCTCTCCTTGTACTATGGGGATACCACATTTGTCGATCGGTTAATGATTATGACTTGAAGGCTCATATCATGGAGAGGATAAGGGAAGAAAATGCAGGAACTGAAAAGAGAAGTTTAATTTTTTATGCTCTAGGAACTCTTTTTAAAATTAAGAGCCTAGTATAGAAAGGTTTGAGATTAAAAATCTATTTATAGTGGGACTATTCTATTATGGAACAATTGATACAGGAGCCAATGTGTTTTAACTAGTTCAAGTTGAAATTAAGCGTTTGACTGATATGGATTCCAAATGGTTCATGTCAAACTGACAGTTGGACTGAACTAGGTGAAATAAATTGATTTGTTTAAAATATTGAATGTTGTTTGAAATTTGGTGGTCTACATCCTAGACTGATTTCCAGATAGAATGATCTTTTGGTGGAGTGTCTGATTTTTTCCTTTTTCGCGAGGTGGAAATTATGTTCAAGGATATCGTTTGTTTTCTCCTTAATCTTTGTATGTTTGACTTCCTTTGCACCTTCCCTTGCTCGAGGATTGTGCCCTTTAAGGCAAGAATTATTGCCAAGTCTTTAATTCATAGGATCCTTGACATGGTCTAGAGTTTGCTACTCTAATTACTTGATATACTTGTGTTAGGTTTACTAACTTATTTTGTTCCCCGAGGAGTCTGTTTTCTAAGTAGCCTCAGTATGCTTGACTTTATTTGAACTGTTCCATTTTTTTTAAAAGAACTGAATCAGGTGCCAAGTATGTAAGTTATTGGATCAATAATATTGTTACTCTGTCTAACCGATTTATGCTTTTAGTGAATTGTTTCCTTGGCTGCCTTATTTGCTTGAGTATATTCAATGCTCCCTCTCTGCTGGATTAACTGGTCTTTTAACAAAGTAAATTGTCACTTTTGCTATTGATTAATTGTAAAATGTTTTACTTTGTATGTATCTTTAACCACATATAATGCTGTTTCTGCCTGTTCTTTCTTTCAGCCTCTGTGGTTATTTAGTAATTCTTGTGATTGTTTGTTGCATGACTGCCTGTTTATTTGGATTGCTTTCTTAAAGCCAGTCTTTCTTTTAATAAATTAAATCATGCTATTGGCAGAATTGGCTTTTGGAATCTAGGTGTGTTACAATTATGTTTATTCTTTCTTTATTTCCAGTTGATTGTGCCTTCACAATGTTTATAAATACTGGCAGTTGCGGGACTTGGAAAGGGGAGTTGACATTCTTGTTGCGACTCCTGGTCGCCTGGTTGACTTGCTTGAGAGGGCCAGAGTCTCTTTACAAAATATCAGATATTTAGCCCTGGATGAGGCTGATAGGATGCTTGATATGGGTTTTGAGCCTCAAATTCGAAGAATTGTTGAACAAATGGACATGCCTCCTCGTGGTGAAAGACAGACCATGTTATTCAGTGCCACATTTCCTAAAGAGATACAGGTTTTCGTTTCTACATGTTAGCCAACTTTTAATCATGGTACCTGAAGAATCTACGGTGTTGTTTTATTTAATGCTATATCTGGTTACAACCGGTGATCTCACTATTTATGTTGGTGCTTATTTAAGATGAGCTGGAGATTTTTCTCTCTATATTTCTGCTCTTCTATATTTAGTTGTTCTGATGCCATGGTACATAGATGAAGTAACTTTTTTTTTAATGTTATGTGATATTATGATTGTAGCTTTGTAATTTTAAACTATTTGTTACTGGAATTGCAAGTACCAATGGGCCTCCACCCAGTCACTGACTAGATATATCTAGATTTTTTTAAATATTTTGATTTATGGCAATATATATTCAATTTAGGTCTCAGTTTGATACATATGGTCTTGTTTAAAATTTTTCATGTCATTTTAATGTTTGTATTGCTTCTAATAGTTTGATTAGGATTGTTTGTTTACTGTAATGAACCATCATGACTGTTTTCTCTTGTATAGTAAACTGTTATTCTCAGGCAAGGGTAATTAGGAGTGAACAATTATATTTAATAAAAGGTGGCAACTGCCTTGCAGAAGGCTCCTGCACATGCGAAGTCTACATAGAGTGGGGAGTAATTATATTAGTTCTTCCAAAGCTTCTGAACATTTTTTTATACAACTTGTAGCTGGATAAATCCTTGTAGACTTCTATTTAAGTTTTTTAAAATGAGTTTTAGTTAATTTTGTTTTCATATTAAATATAACATCCTTTTATTTGAGTACAGGCTTGCCTTGGGTCTGATTTGGATATATTGTAGGGTAGTTTGACCAGCTGTTGATTTATTAATCTCCTGCTATAGAGTTTGTGGTAGGCTCAAACTCTTGTTTAAAATAAGCAATCAGCTGAGTAGTTTAAGGTGTTCACATGTCAATATTTATTTACTTCTTGATGTCTTTACCAAAATAGGTCTGTAGATGGATTGACTATGATAAATAAGAGTGCAGTTGCTTCAATACAGTGAACAGGCATTGCTTTGAAAGGAACTAATGTGATCTCTACCAGTTTCTCCATTTCTTTTTCAATTTTCTGACTGTTTTTTATTTTCTCCCTGCCATAATAGTTTAGTGGTCTTAACATTAAGCAAAGGGCAAACTTGCTAGTTAATTTGCTGTGATCAAATGACTAGCAGTAATCTTGCTTCTAGAGCTGAAAGCAGAGATCCTTAGATCTGGGCACCACTGGAGTCTCTTAATCATTCATCTGTATCTTTTTCAATTTTCTTCTCATTTTCTAAAAAAATTTTCTCCCCGCCATATAGTCTAGTGGCCTTAACATTAAGCAAGGAACTAACGTACTTGCTGGTTAACATGCTGTGATCAAATGACTCGCCGTAATCTTATCTCTAGAGCTGAAAGCGCAGATCCTTAGATCCGAGCATTATCAGAGCCTCTTAATCACTCATCCATTTCTTTTTCAATTATTTTCTTACTAATTTTTTCTTATTTTCTCCCTTCCATATAGTTTAGTGGTCTTAACATTAAGCAGAGAATTAACTTACTTGCTGGTTAATTTTCTGTGATCAATGGCCGGCAGTAATCCTATTTGCAGCTGAAAGCAGAGATCCTTAGATCTGAGCACTATCAGAGCCTCTTAATCTCTCTTCCATCACCATAGATCAATTCAGTAATGCAACTCTAACATTCTGTATTGCTGTTCCTATGCTGCAGCAGTCTTTAAAAACACTGTTGAAACAAATCATCTCTAAAGATATCCAAGTTTCTTTTGCTCCGCCCATAGATTGCAGCAATGTGATCGGGATTGGAAATAATGATGGTCCACTGACAAGCCCTGAGCCTGTGACTGTGCTGCCATGTTCTCCACTGTACAAAAATGGTGAGCCTTGCGGCCCATGCACCATGCTCTAGCTCTCCACATGCCGGGGACTGTTGATTGTGTTGGCAGTAGGTGCTGCCACAGATGATGATGATGGCCATTATATTTATTATTAAGCATAGAATTTAATATGTGTATTCTATTTTGTTATGCTTATTGCTGATTCTAAGGCTCTATTATTTTAGTTATGAAGGCTTGAAAACTACAGCCTAATTCTTTGTAATGAAATAGAAGACTCTTTAGTATCTCTATGAGGTCAATTGGTTTTGAATTAGATTCAGGCAAGCTCAACTATTTCATTGTTGATATTTAACATTATTTTCTTTTTATCTTCCTTTATCCTTTTTGTGAAATATTAAGGTACATATATTTCTTTGTTTGCAGAGGTTGGCTTCTGATTTCCTTTTCAATTACATCTTTCTTGCTGTTGGAAGGGTTGGTTCTAGTACTGAACTGATTGTTCAGAGAGTAGAGTTTGTTCTTGAGCCAGACAAAAGAAGCTACCTAATGGACCTCCTTCATGCCCAAAAGGTTAATGGTGCCTATGGAAAGGTAGGAATATTTTATAAAAGGTCATTGCCTTGTTTTCGGATCTAGGATGGCTTTGCTTGAACTCAAATTTTTAGTACACTTTTGCGTGAAATAACTTGGTCTCTTTGGTTATGTTGATCATTCTACTGTAATCAATATTTTTGATATTGTTGCCTCATTCTTTCAGCAAGCTCTAACTTTGGTCTTTGTGGAGACAAAGAAAGGTGCTGATTCGTTGGAACATTGGTTATCCATGCATGGGTTTCCTGCAACTTCCATTCATGGTGATAGGACACAGCAGGTAAGTGAATCGTCATTGATCAAATTGTTACTTCAAATCTATTAGCTTAGTTCTTGTTAGCTCATAAATTATTCTACTAACTTATTTCCCTTCTCCTTGTGAGAATTTGTCGTTTTGATTCTACTTTGTATCCTGCATCATTGAAAGTATGAGTAAGCTGTGCAGGATGTTTGAGAACTTGATGCTGCTAGAAGACTATCTTCAGCTGCATCTGTTTTCTGAAATCTAGTTTGATCAGATTGTAACAAATTCAATTATGGCTTATGAAACATGGATACAAAATCATTATACCGATATTATATGACGGATATGCAAACATGCCAAAATTTGAAAGTATAGTATGTGGTAAATGCGATATAAAACTATTTGTAAAATTTATAACGATAAGTTTTGACATATGTCTGTGATTTTAGATTATGTTAAAGTTTAACGTTTATTTTGTTGAACAAGACTTCAACATAACAAGATTTTATATTTTCTGCAACTTTTGGACCATATATTTCTACTTAGCTAAAATCTTCAATGTATATATTCAGATGTATTGTGTTACATATTTTATCCCTTAATCTAATTCCTTTCATTTCTAAATGTAGATTTTATCTTTTCTCTGTTGTCAACGACACAAACAGTGCCGCTAGCAAATACATATCATCTTGAATATCTAGTAATTTCATCAGGATTCAAGTTTTACCCTTTATACAATCTTAGGTGGATTGGGAAATTACTTGCTTTGACATGTAATATCCTTTTGCATGTATTTGCTCTAACATTTTTGTTATACTTAAATAACTTATCCTTTTGTTTTATTTATGCAATAAAAGTCATGTGCAAGTCCTATTTATGATTTTTTGGAACCATTCGTTTGATAAAGAAATATATTTTATTGCTGTTCTTCTTTGCATATTTTCTTTACTCATCAGACTTGGTAGCTAAGTTCAAATTTTCAACACTTTTATAATTCAATACAAGGTCTGCAATATCGAATGATACCGTCCGTCAGTAGATCGGTACACTGACCATCCACTACTGAGTGGTACCATCGATTGAGGCGTTATCGTCGTCGGTTGTGGCGTTATCGTCGTCGGTGATCAAGGGAGAAGAAAGAAGGAGAAGGGGAAGAAAGAAATAGGGAAAAAAGGGAGAACTTGGAGATTGCTGCTCTTCTCCTCGTCTGTCGGTGACTTCTCATCCGCGCATAGAAGAAGAGTCATCGGCATCGCGGGGTGGAGAGAGGCGAAGATTTTTTTTTTCTTCTCTTCTCGAGTGACGTCGCTTGCAAATTTTTTTATCTACGATGTCGCCTCGAGTGACGTTGCATTTTTTTTTCAATCTGCAACGTCGCCTCGGCGATGTCGCAATTTTCTTTTTAATCTGCGGCGACGTCACCCCGTATAAAGGTAAACTGAATGATTTACCTATATATATATATACCAAGCGGTATACCAAAATATACCGCTCGGTATACAGTACCATACCATACCGAATAAGTCTCGAAATTTCGGTACGATACGAAATTTCAATCCTTGATTCAATATGAACACCATTATGCTTCACATCCTAGTTCATTCTTGTGTATTTCACATTGGTGATGATTCTCTTTTTCAAAACATATGCCATTACCTCTAAACTATCTTAGGAGCTTTGCTAACCGCTCATTTATCATCCTTTATATAAATTTCAAAATTCTTGTCATTCTTTTTTTTCCTGGTTAAGCAATAATGCAATATAACATGTTCTTTTCACAATAATTGATTTTCTTTATCATGTCACACTACAATCAACATTACGTTGTCAAAAATATGCTACTACCTTAAGCTATCTTAAAATATGTTTTGCTAGTTGTTTAATGTTTGTTAGGCTAAATACACCAATTTGTTCTTCAGCCTCCTCTTTCATAACCCTATACATATATCCAACACAAATATAATTGCGAGTGAAGCATTCCTCGTAGACAATTCTGAGGTCTTTGCATGATATTTTATCTATTATCTTAGCAAGGGGGAAAAAATGATTTGACATCTGGTCTTCTACTGCCACAAGTAATAACTTCTAATCTCTTAAAGCATATAGGATTATTAAGATATCATAGGGCGTGTGGAAAAGTTTAGAATCATTCTATCACATGCTTTATATTTATCCTCAAGTAATAGCTATTTTTCCTCCCATCTACAAATGTTGAGGTTTTCATCATTGTTTCATTTTTGCGAAGCTTTATCTTTTTTCTGTTTGTAAATATTATTACTTTATTCTACATATGTGGACCAATTCATTCATTGGGTTAAGCTTTGAGGACTAGTGTGAAAAGGATACGTTCTAATAATAATGAGCTGGTTGTAATATTAATAGATAAGGTTATCCTTGTCATTATTAGCCACTGGCATGTTGTGAAGCATTTTCTTGTTAAATTGGCATGGCTTAATTTCAACAATTGCCAATGTCATATGAGATCGATAAGCAAATTACTGGTCAGCTAGATGAGCTTATTCTTGAGTTATGATTATGCATTAGCATATTATGGCATCTTTTGTAAAAAAATTTGTTGTTTGTTGAAATAACCTTATGTGAATTGACTTAGCCATGGACAACTAATGACTTAAAAAGATCAGGCAAGACCAAGTCAAGTGGATGATGTAAATTAATTCTTTTTTGGATCCATCGGGTTCTTGCGACATACCATCTACTATAATCTATTAGGCAGTTGTGATTATGCATTAGGATATTATGGTATCTTTTGTTAAAATTTGATAGAATGTTGAAATAACCTTATGTGAATTAATTTTGCCATGGACAACTACTACAACAACAATGACAACATCAAAGCCGTGAAGTCCCAACTATTTGGGTCTTAGCCATGGACAACCAATAGCTTAGAAAGATCAGGCAATACCAAATCATGTAGATGCTGTAAATTAATGCTTTTTTTGATCCATCAGGTGCTTGTGATATAGACTCAACTATAATCTACTAGAAAGTTTAGGATAGCATGGGTACTTGATGGTATCTGTAGGTGTACTCGATTGCTTATTGTTTCTAATGGTGTCATTTTGAGTTGCTTGTGAAACAATAGGCCTTCATTCCTAACTTTTCAGTGTTCTGACACCAGTTTATCTGGTGTCATAGATTTATCTCATTCCTAGTGATGGATAATGCTGTATGACATGATCAAAATTACTTCCATGTTTTTTGTATCTATAAAAGTGTATCTTGCATTATACCTTGGACTTATCATGGTTCTTGACATTTGTACCATTGAGATTGTCTCCATGTTGTTGGCATCTTCAAATGGAGTTGCTTAACCTGTTATCATATTGTGGATTTTGTTTTATATATTTAAGGTGGATATTGTGAACCAAGTTTAAAATTTACTTGTTATGAAATGAATATTGCGTTTTTTCGAGGACTAGTTCTTTTAGTTATATAATGTCCATGTCCTGATGACTATGTTCTTACCTCAGGGTTTATTTATTTGAGAGCTTATGCCATTTTTTTTGTTTTTACAACCCCATTGAGTTTGGAAGTTTAAATTTTTCTAATAAGATGAAACAAATAAGGGGTGGTCCAGTGCATGATGCACTAGTCAATGTGGGTTGATATATGCAACCTTACTCTTTCATGCAGTGGTCATCTCCATGTTACGGTCTGGTCACCGAAGCTTAAAGGAGCAACCTAATTTTGGAGCCAAGATGTGTCTTTCACTATGACGAAATAAATATGAAAAGATCCCAGTGGACCATGAAAGAGAAAGCAAATAAGTAAAACTCTAAACTCTTTAGACATAGTTAAAAGATGAAATTTGGCATATTTATGATTGAAGATTAGTTGATTCTCGATGAAGATAAATTATACAAAAGTTTTGCCAATTAGCAAATACAATGAGCCATACCATAAGTTTCTGAATGTAAATTTTACAAAAGTTGATTCTTGATGAAGGTAAATTTTACTAAAGTTTTGCCAATTGGCAAATACAATGAGCCATACCATAGGTTTCTGAATAATTGGCTTGTTGTTATTTGATTTTTACATGTAGCCCATGGTTTTTGGGTGATTTAGCTTTTGGGAATTCCATTTAGGTAAAAATCATTCTTAGTGAAAAATTCTTGACATGATTATCTAATTTGTCACTCTTATATATTCGAGATTCACATTAAGCTTATTGGTGATATATTTATTTGACATCAATTTCTTGTTTTGATGCTATGTTTCATTGAGCAAATCCAGATTCTTGTGACGTTTCTTTAGAACCTACAAATATAACTTCCCAGTGAGATATGGCAACTTTGAGAATCAGAATTTCAGACCACTGATTCTGTGATGTGCATTTGAAAGATATAACTAAACCATAGTGATTGTGTAAATCTCAAAATTGTTGGAAGATGAGATAATTGTTCCATTTTCTGTACAGCTTAGAAATTTGAGTAATATGATTCAGTGGGTGGAGTAATTTTTGTTACTTGGTTAAATTAACCTTCTTCTCCCTTTATGAGCAACACATTATTTTTTTAAGTAATTTTTGTACCTTTTCTGTTCGGTAAGTGATATTTTGACCTGTTGCTTGTGACATATTTAGGAACGGGAACGAGCACTGAGATCCTTCAAGAGTGGTGCAAGTCCAATTCTAGTGGCAACTGATGTTGCTGCCCGTGGGCTCGACATCCCCCATGTGTCACATGTTATCAACTTTGACCTCCCCAATGACATTGATGACTATGTGCACCGCATTGGTAGAACTGGGAGAGCTGGAAAGAGTGGTCTAGCCACCGCATTCTTCAATGAGAATAATTCATCTTTAGCCAGGCCATTGGCAGAGCTTATGCAGGAATCAAGCCAGGAGGTGCCAGATTGGCTTTCTCGCTATGCAACCGCTCGGTCTTCATATGGTGGTAGAAACCGTCGATCAGGTGGAGCACGATTTGGAGGCCGTGACTTTCGAAGAGATTCCTCTACCAGGAGTGGAGGCGGTGAGTATTATGGTGGAGGCAATGGGTATGGAGGTGGGGCATATGCGGCATCAGGGTATGGAGGTGGTTATGGCAATCCAGGGTTGACTAGTGCTTGGGATTAGCACCATTCCATTATTTTATAGCTTAGATATATTCACCCATTCATGAGGGTTATAATTTTGATAGCATGACACACTTGAAGGCTAAAGATAGTTTGCGTTATCCCTTTTCTTCATTGCCTGCTTAATCACTAGCAGTTTCTCTTTCCCCACTTTTGAGAGTATTATCTGACTGAATCACATATGATCGAATGGAAGCATGGCAAACTGTAATGCCTCAGGCAGCTTCATTCTCAATTTATTTTCTTTTGTTTTCTTTTTTTTAGTGTGTAAGTTGGAGGTTGTAAAATATGTGATGAGACTTCGAGGGTCCTTTAGGGCTGTTTGGTTCATCTCAAACATGTTTGTTTGACCTGTTAAAGTGGTGGGGAAGTAAAACATCATCATTGCTTTTGCTTTATGTGTTTATCAATTGGGTTCTTGTAAAATTTTAAGATACAGAAATCATTGTTGGGAGGTAGAGGGAAAAGGGGTGGTCTGTCAAGTCTTGTAAGAACAGGTGTTATCTTGAAACTGATACTATAATCTGATCAAGATGCTGAATTGTACTTCAATATCTTTCTACACGTCAGGGGCTGTTCTCGAGTAATGCCTACATATGTTCTATGATTATTTCAAGGAAATGACTTAAATATTTATTGTTTGAGCACATCAATAACTGACCATGTCAATTCTAGCATTATTTTTATTGGTTAATGTCCTGTGTTCTTAGAATATTGGTAGCATTTATTGAAAATGTATCTTTTCACAAGGTGTTGGTGAGGTAATAGCGTATTGCTTACCTAGACTACTTGCTGTTATATTCTGTGCAAAGCTTAAGGTGTTCTGATGATGAGATTATTACAAGTTTTGTATTGGGATTGTCGTATAAGGTATTTAGATTCCTTGCAGTATTGTTACATGTAGCATGATTTGATGACTACTGACTCTTTGCTGATTCAATATTGTGTTTTTCTGGTTGCATGTTTTGTTGCAGTCTGCATTTGTTTTATTGTTTAGCTTGCTGGCTGGTGTAGGTACTACTTTGTACCATCTCACTTGCTATTCATGTAGTTGATTTTATGTCTAACATGCTGTTAAAAACAGGGAAAGACTTCTACACTCTTCTGGTCAATTTTGTAGGTCGATTCTGGTCATTTGTGCAGGTCAAAGCTGCCGGTGGGGTCTGCACATGCCATTGTGGGGTTTGGTCTTGCAAGGATTTGATGATTTCTTGACAAGAAGGTACGAACCGTTGTTGAATTTTATTAATAACTTAATACAATTATTCAATTTGATTTATAAGCATTCGGTATCATGGTTGTGATTAATTTTTTTCATCACTCAATCTAAGTAGAAGATGTGTATGTCATAAGATGTTGGGTTCTGAAATGTTATTATGTTTGATACTTTAAATATCTAATATAGTGGAATATAATCTAAATATAGTATTGAATGGCTTTGGAATGCAGATGAGATGATAAATTTATTATAAAATTTAGATCCCAAGTGTATGCCATTTTTAACCTAGCTTTTGTCTTGATGGCTTAAGTAATCTAGGAATCCCAACAAAATTTCTTTCATCACCAATTGTGTTAGACTAATCCCAGAACTGAGGTTTGTCATGGGTTTAATTTGAATATTAAACTTTTAAGTTGATTTTGGAAATTGGAACTGAACCTATGGATTCGGTTTGGTTTGGAATTAGTTAACTAGATCGAATGTATTTAATATGCCAAGAATAATATTTAATGGTTAAGAATGAATGAATAATTAAGATGTGAGATTTGGAAATTTTCTAGTTGACCTAGATCATATTGAAAGTGACAACCATGATATATTGTAACCCTAGAAGGGAGGGTTAAAATAAAAATATTTTATATTTCATGGTGTATGAATTAGCTAGACGTTTGAAATCACTTTGGCCATTCAATTATTAGCACTAGCCAAAACTGTTTTTGATGTGTGGGTGGAGAACTTTCCTGGTCCACAACACAACAAAAATTTCACTGATATTTTTTGTTGTTGTTCTAGCCTATGATTTTTGTATAATATATTTCAATCACTAGAACTAGGAAGCTTTTCCCATGGTGTTCCTCTAGACTTATCTGCATCATTCTTTCCATGAAACAACTTAACTTGGGATGCTCTAATGAATCAAAAATGATTTAAAAGCCTCATTAAAACATGTGGTAGATAAAAATCTGTCTCATTTAGCTTTCTTAGTTCCATAATGCAGATGCTCCTGGATGCTGTAGAGTAGTAAGTGCAGGGAAGTAGTTGGGAAATGTTTGCTACAACATTATTAGAAACGACCTATCTATTGCATCCAGAGAATAATGGAGTTGAAATAATGCTTCCTACTTTGTTCCATAATTTAGAAACACATGCCATTATGTGAGGCCATAAACTAGTGGAGGGCCAAATCTTCATAATGTGAATATTGTCGGAGGACAAGAGGTAGAAAATATATGTACTGTAGCTTTTTTGTTCAAAGTTTCTTGATACCTCCGTTTGAAAACCTTGTCTTGTTCCTACCTCATCTTTATCCTAGGTTGATAAATGTAGCACATCTTTATCCTATGATAATATAATGTAATGTCACTAATATATGCATTAATTATACATTTGAAAACACATTGCCAATGTAAAATTAGGTGATGATTTTGTTTTCTTCTTTTTTGCAGGATGCAGTCGGCAAGGGTGGATCTCAAGGTGGAGATAAATAAAACTGCTCCTATTTTGATCCCATTCAATATAAATTACGGTTAAAGTTGATCAAGCTTGACTTAATTTACATCTTATCTCCATTAAAATTGACCTAGTTGTGAAATTGTGATCTCGGTATTATATACTTAGGATCCAACAGTCGTAAGTATCCGTCCGTTAACGGCACGCAGAAATTAAATAGCTTCAGACTCCCATCATCTTGGTTGCATCGTAATTCATTAATGTTTTTCCATGTCCAGTATATTTGTTTGCTTATATGATATCCTACAATATTGAAGCTGTGACATTGACTTGTGGACGGCCAAATGTGTTACCTCTCCTCCATGCTTGATTCCCTGAGACCTGAGGATATTCTTTTTCTTTACAGAGTGGATCTACTGTATGATGCATAGATCTCATCAAATCCAAATATATGGATTAGATGAGAAATGGTGGCTTGAAAACTTAAAGTTAAAGCTTTTTGTTTGATCAGTCGGTTCAAGAGGAAATTTATTTAATTTTAAGACTTTCCTATTTTTACTATAATACTATTTTTTTTCGTGCTGATATTTACAAATTTGGTGGAATTTTTTTTTGACTAATATCTGAATTTTAAGATTTAGGATGACGACACACCACAAGTTTGTAACGAGAGGTCTTGTCCAACCAAATAATGTATCATTCTTCACCTCCGCATCCTTATCTTCACAATACTTCTTGATGACGAACTCTGATACTTCCAAAAGATTCTTCTCTGCAGATTCCGACGTCAGCCGCCCCTCTGGAGCCAATGAAATGAGCCGGGTCTAAGCCACCGTCCTCATCCCACAATTTGTGCTCTGAGCACGCACAAGCTCCGAGGAAGGCGGCGGATCCGGATTCTCTCCAAGTGTTTGCGGCTGAGGCAGGTCCAGAAGTTTTATTTGTGACCTGGGAACTTCTACGTGGGCGTCGATTTCGTGGATTTTTAATTTGTTGTTTGCACTATGAGACGTTGAGGATCCCGCAGAACCGGTGTCCCGGCTCCTGCGCCCACGCCGCTCGGGCACAACATCCGAGGACCGAGGATGGATACGAATCCGGATCCTCTCCAAGTATCGCTTCTGAGGCGGACCCCTTTGCTGGATCTATGATTGGACCATCGCAGAAAAGGCTTTCGCAGGCGATTGATGCTGTGATTATAAGATTCTGTTTGCAATATGATATGGAGAGGATCCTCACGGAGCCGGATGGAAAAGTGCGTGTTTCCTTTGACACCGTTGCGAAAGGAACAACGACCGCCGTTGCGAGTGAGGCAAGAGGGAGCATGATGGCGTTCTTTCTTCCACGCCATTATAAGACCCTCATGTTGATCGCTTCCTCGATGCTCTCCACAAACGGAGGCGTTCGTTGCGGGATCTCAATCCCCGCGTTAACCTGTCCAGTCTAACCGCGGTACGGTCTTTTCATCTTCTTCTTCTTGTTTTTGTTGGGAAAATATCGCTTTTTACGTGTTTGCTCTGTTCTTGTTGTCTTGTGGTCGCGTGCCTTGAGGGATTTCATTTGGTTTTGGAACGGTTGGTATGTAAAGCTTCGCGTCTGATGTTCTTGAGTGGAATTTCCGCGTGTCGTGGGAGATTGCTGCTGTTCGAAGCTAGAAAAACTCGATCTTTGTGCGTAGAGATGGAAATTGGGCGTGGGTATGATTGCATAGGCTACGCTAGCACACGGCGGGTGCTCGTTGATGCATGAGAGAAATTACTGGTGTTCGAGGGCCCAAAAACTTCTGCTTCGTATGTTTGTAGCAGTTCCTTTTAGTTTTGACGGAAAAATCGATAAAATTAAGGAGATTGAACATAGGTTTGTCCCTTTGGCTTGTACGTAAGGTAGTCCCACGAATCATATTTTTATTGGGTTCGATTTGCTGCCCACTGTGCAAAAACAATCGAAGATGCGTTTCTTCGGCTGTTGGTTGTAAACAATGACGATTGAGGCCGTTGATCTCTTCTACATGTCTGAGAGATAAGAGTAGATGGCTAGGCGTGCCATTCAACTCTTTTACTGGTCTGCATTGATACCATTCTCTGACTGGGTGTTGTCGGATATTCCAAGGTATTAGTAGTAGTTCCAATATCAGTGATTCTGGAAACATTTCATTATGGGTTTACTCGATTCGAGCCTTTTGAAAATTGGCCTTCGAGTCTTTGCAATACTTTCGGCTAGAGGAGGCTGCCTTGTCTTCTAGAGGGCTATCTGAAATGTTAGAAATACTGTTTTCCTGTAAAACAATGTTGCTTAGTATATAACACAAATCCTTTTGGAGTCTTCTTGATATGGAATATTAGGGAAAATTATGCTAGTCAACATACAGATTTTGCCAGTCAAAGTATCAAATTTTAAGTCATGATGTCTTTTATTACCTTGTTACCTGAACTTGATTTGTTCCAGAAATCTTTTTTGTTCATTATGAAATTGTTGATATTATTATAAAAGTGAATAGGTTGTTGAACTGGAAAGTAAGCATGGGAAGGTCCAACCTTTTATTTTGTACTTGGTCTTCAAGTTGTATGTTTTTAGCTTATTAATATAATAAATTCAAGCCTTATTTTTCAAGTAGTTCACTAAATCTTTTTCCTCTCTGCAGATTTTTAAAAATTAGAGGCACTTGTGGAGAAAATTGTCTTTCGTTACTTCTACTATGGTTCATCATTCAGTCAGTGATGAGTCATCATCAGAAGCACAATATGCTGGGCCTTTAGGAAGATTAGCCACACTATCATATGGTGCTGGACACATGCTAAATGATATCACATCGGCATGTTGGTTCACTTATCTTTTGTTGTTCCTGACAGATATAGGACTAAGTCCAAGGTACTCATAACTTTCACGTATTGTTCGCTTTGTTTCTGAAGTTTTTCTGCAGCATTTCCCTTGGATATTTTTATTTGGTACTTGCAAATTGAGTGACTCAAAACCCTGTGGGAAGAATATACCTCCATCATAACGAAATTGAATATGTTGCAGTCTGTTGGCATGGCATACTTGTATAGGCTCACCTGCTAAGCAAGAGCTAAGGGTACCAAGCTGATTGCCTTTTGCTTATGCATGGCTTTTTAAGTAATGGTAACACTAACGGGGAAAAAAGTGAGGTAATGGGAAATTATAACAAAAGAAATAAGACTGTCTCTAGAATCGCCATGTGTATTAATATAGTTGATCTTTAGGATGGTATTAAATAGTTGTGGAGAAGCAACTAGGCATTTTGTCTTCGATTGGATTAACCCATCTTCTAGGAGGTGGGCCAAATTATCTTATGTTCTGGCTGAGTACTGACAATATGTGATTTGCCTGCATATGCATTTTCTGACTTCCCCAAGGTTCATCTAAAGCAATAAACTGTGTTTCATATTATTGCAGAAATTAAGTCTTTTTAAATTGAAAATTTCTATATTCTGGCAGTTTTCAGGAACACTTATCAAGTATGTTTGCACAAATTTATAAATAAGTATATTTAGATTTTATTTTCAATATTCACTTGATTAATTTGCAGGGATGCGGCTATTGTCATGCTCTCCGGCCAAGTTGCTGATGGCTTCACTACAATCTTTGTTGGGGAGCTGGTATAGATCTGTTCTTTTTTTTTTTTAAAAGACATGCTGGGTTTGTACCACAAATTGAGGCATTTCTCTTTCTATTAAACTTCAATGAGATTCCTTTAATAGCTTTTGGCCAAGTTTCTGAATCCTTGTTTTGTTTCATGACATTATCTTTGTAGTGTTGGACTTATGCATGGAATTGAATTTTAATGAGGGGGAAATTATCAATTTTGATTTTCTTTTCACTTGTTCATGGTGACGTTTATTGTGATCCCAAATCTGGAGCAAGTGCTCCTTAGCCAAGAGTGAATCTTGTTTAAAACTTATAAGATCAATTGTATAAGGGAATTCTATAAACGTTGCTTCTTCTGACATACCAAAATATCTTGTGTGCTAAATTTTAATGGATTATCATTGTGATGTTCTTTTCTGAGGAGTGTATTCTTTATTTCAGATAGATCGGTTTGGGCACTTCAAACTATGGCATGCTGGAGGGTCTTTTCTGGTTGCTGTCTCTTTTTCATCTGTTTTTGGTAGCTGCCTCCCTTGTAAAGTCATGGGCAGTAACTCGCTTACATTGCAAACTATTGGCTACAGCACATTTGCTGCAATTTTTAATGTGGGTTGGGCTGTTACCCAAGTTTCTCACATGTAATGCTCCACTTAGAAAAATTCCTTTAGTTTCCTGTGTAGCTAAATATCTGAGTCTTTATCTAAGGAAGATTTTCTCTTTTTTGTTTAAGGTCAATGGTGAATTGCATCACTCTTAATCCAACAAGCAGAGTCGCACTTGCAAGTTGTCGTAATGCCTTCACAATGGTCATATCCTTTCTCTAGTACATGTTTTGTCAAACCTCCATGCTTAATAATATGATTCCAGATATCAATGAATTACTAATTTTTAGTCATTGTTAATCTTTTTGTTATTGAAGGTAGCCAATCTTAGTCTCTATGCAGTTGCTTTATGTGTGTTCAGTCTTTATAGTTCCAAGGACACTGTGGATATCAAGATTCAGGTAGTTTACGATACATGGTCCAAAAGAACATTCTTGTTTCTCTGTTTTATCTTATTTCTTCTCTTGATTGATCAGTACCGCTGGATTGCTTACCTGTCCATTTTCATGGGGTGCTGCTTTGTGGTCCTGTTCCTTGTTGGTACCAAAGAACCACAGTAAGCTGATTGTTTAGTGCGTTCAACCTATGTTTCTTTTGTAGATCAATCTACTAGACAATTTGCTGTTTTTCCATCTTAAAACATGTGCTTGTTTTTATCATGTAGGTTGAAGCTGCAAATTCAGTGTAAAAAAGTTTCCAGTATCTCATGGACCCACTGGTTCAAGAAAATACTCTACTATCAAGTTGCTCTTGTTTATACACTTACCCGGCTGGTGACAAATGTTTCACAGGTCAACATATTTCATTTTATAATGTTGACTGCTTAAAAGTGATTGTGAGTGCTTGATTCTGACTAACTGTGAAGTTACTAGAAAGCAGTTGAAAAAAGTTTAGAAAAGAGCTGCATTTGATACATGGATTACATATTGTCCCTTTATGTAAAAAAATTCGATATCCTATAATTTGTTCTAATTTATGATTGTTGTAGATTATATCAAATTGTTTTTGGCTCAATTTATAAATTTTAATGAAACCTCATATATATTGAGAAGAATATCTTGCTTAGTCATTATATGCCTTTCATTGGTCTGATTGTTCCATAAATGAATTACAGTTTTTGTTAAGATCTTTTTTACTTCTTTGTTTTATATCCATCAGTTTTTTATTGTACATAGCAGATAATGATTATAACTTCCAAGTGTCGTGAATGCATGTGAAATTTAAAGAAAGTGGGTATCTCTATGTTTGAATTTGGTGGAAAAGAGTTTAGCTATGGCCTTTTTTCTTTTAACAATGTTTGTTGTTTTTGTCAGGCACTGCTTGCTTCTTATGTCACTAATGAATTGGGCATGGGCCAATCATCAAAGGCTTTGGTAAGAATTACAAAATTTATTGACAATTACTTAAATCAATTGTGTACAGCACACGTGCATCAGTATTTTTTATATAATTATGAATGTCGCAGAGCTTGCAAACTAGTAAAATTAGTGATATCCAGAAACAACCTCTACTACTAAGTTAATTATTCAGCAAATAGATCTAGTACCATGTTGTTGGTTATTCAGTTTTCTAAGAATTAATAGTTCAAGGTTCGAGGTTTTGATCTCCACTTTAGTCATTTCAAAATGCACAGGAGACAACTTATATTGTTGGATTTACTGTTGCAAAGCATTCCCCACAAGAATTAGGCTTGTTTGAGATTATGTTGATAATACTCCAAAGTGGTGCAGTGACTAATGCCCTTCATGCATTTCTAACAAAAGAAGTTTCCATTTTAGGAGTTTTTGTTGGATTGGTGGAGTCTAACTTCTCATTTTTCTTTCCATTTCAGGTGCCCGCCATTATATATATTTGCAGCTTCCTGGTGTCTGTTACTCTGCAGGTCTCACTTGGCCATTTTATGGTTGAAATACTTTGCGTGTAACAACATTTCTTGATTCCAAACTTCTAACTAATTCAGGAGATTAGATGGTCTGGGTGGCGCCTTAAGGCCTTCTTTAATGCTGGAGCCATTCTATGGATGTTTTCTGGTGCAGGAGTATCTGTTCTTCCAGACAGAATGCACAATCTTATGTACATTCTCTCAATAGCAATTGGTGCTGCTAATGCTTTGATGACGGTATGTTAATTGTCTCACATAACATAGGAACTTCAAATTTGCCTGCCATGAACTTATGAAGTTTGAGGCACATTGGACTTTGAGTCAAAATAAACTTGAGCAGTTTATGTAGCCAATCTTTGTTAATTATTCTATAGCCCTATTTTGTCATGTGATCTGTTAGAACATTTGGTGACGCTTTGTTGCTTATATTTATTAATTCATCGGCAGGACATGGTCTTAGAGTTTGTTTTTGTAATGTATCAAGTGGCAGCTGATAGATCGTGTTCTGGACTGTCCATCAGTGATAGAAGTGACTAATCAATCGATGTTGAAGTTAAAATGCGATCGAGGATTTAGCTTGGTCATTTCACTCAACATAAAGCACCTGCATGTTACAGTGACTAGTGAGATCCATGAAACTTGCAAAATGAGTCATTCTTATTCATTGACATATACACAGAACAAACTCTTTTAATTTACTTCAGAAATTATAACAAATTTAATAAAACATTTTGTACTCAGACTAATTTGCACTCTACCTGACACCTTATATAATTTGAGTAACAGGAGTTACATCCACTGTATAGATCCATGAATGCCCTTTTTGATGGTAGTATTGATAGAGCAAATCTAAAATGTGGTTCTTCTAGGAGTTGGATATATCCTCGAGGTGGTTCTCTTTGGTCTCTCATTTTCTCTTTTTTCTGATGCAGGTGACTGGAATTAGCATGGAAAGCATGCTGGTTGGAGAAAACGTAAACGGATGTGCTTTCGTGTATGGATCACTAAGTTTTGTTGATAAATTATCATGTGGCCTCGCTTTGTATGTTCTCGAGTCATATCAAGGTAAAACAGTAACTTGGTTACATATGCCATGTTTCTAAACTAATGTATGCTTATATTATCATTATCCGTCATTTGTCATATTGGACCTGAATAGAGATACAAGCTGATAGAAGTTAGAAATGTTTGTTTGATGCAAGGAATCAGCCAGAAATAGCTTCTTTTGATTTTCTTTTCTGTTACACTAACTTGTTTAAGACTACTGCTTCTCCCTTGAATTATGTTCTGAATGGTGTTATGTCAAGTTTTTTCTCATGGTATCCCACCCCTCCCCCACCTTCATCTCCTCTTCCCTTTCGCAAGTCTTTACTATCTGTCCTCTTGAGTGCTCCATTATTTTATTTTGGAGATAAAATGCATATCAATGTATTTAATCATTTACCTCAACTCATGGTAATTTAAGATTTCATCCTTTATGCTCATTTCTAAGCTTGGATATTCGTGCTCTGTCATGTACTTATATGATTTCTTTTAATAAAATGTTTCCGTACATATATCTTTTGCATCTTTCTTTTTTTAGATTAGCAAATTATTAGGTTAAAAGCATGGACTCAAAGCTAATGAATGACACTTGCATAACCATAGGGATTCATGCTCATTGATGAACTATATCCTTAACTCTCTCTCTCTCTCTCTCTCATCTGTTCCTTTCAAATGATTTTTCAAGATTGTCCATGCTTTAATACATCTCAACCTTCATTTTGCTTTTCTGATGCATTATTTTAGCTTTTCAAAACTGTGAGCTAACCAATTTCGGATGCATGGGGTTGTGCCTAATATATCATAAACTTTTACAAAAAAAAGGCCGAAAAATGTCTTTTTGGTTTGTCAATTAGATCTCCACCTGACAATAACATCTTCTCTACAGGGTCACCTGACGTCATGGGGAACCTTGGGAGTAATGTCAGTCATTCAGTAAACAGATATGGTCTGGGTGTGATTCCTGCAACCTGTGCATTTCTTTCTGCTGTCATCACATACACCATGAAACTTCCAGATACCACCAGTTCAAGCACTCTGGTAGAACCCCTTCTTGCATGATTTTGGAGGTGGGAGTGTGGATGATTTCTGCATGCTTTCATGTATGTTCTACTTCACCTGGAATCTCTCTTCCAAGTTGACATGAAATGTGCATGGAGAGCAAGCAGTTGACTTCCATCTTCAAGTATTGACTGCATCATTTCTTGGCACAACTAATATGTACATATGATTATTTTCTAGGATGGAGTTTGGTATTTGCTTAAGTCGGGTAATTTCACTGTATCAGGAAGAAAAAAACATATTTCATTTGTTCCTAATCATCTTTTGCATTGCAATTTAATTTCTGATTCCCAAAAGCATCAAATTCTTTCACATGATTTGAAGTTGTTGCTCTTCTTTTGATTCCATGAAACAATCCAAATGCAGCTGAAGCCTTGCGTTCTACCTTGCAAAATTATGATGACTAGAAATTAAATATCAGGTTACTCGGTCTGTACCGATTGGTATTTACTGGTCCGACGAAGGTGGTTGATACTAGTCGATATTTATTTTCTTTTTTTTCTCTCGATAATACCAGAACAGTATGAACCTTATTGAGTAGGATGATATTCTTATATCTGATATCTGATCGAAATTTAAATTCTTGATATTTTCTACTAATTTGATTGCTTCTAAATCAACCTTATTGAGTAGGATGATATTCTTATAAGTACATAATAAAAGAAGAATTAGTCACATATTAAATACTAATGCAAAACATTTTAATCCTAAACCTACATATGACGATTGTGACGATAGACTTTACGTGCAATAGTAATTGTTAAGAATAGATATCAAATATTAATCTTAGCAGTTATTTCTGAAATTACAATTGACTATTTGGGACTAATTATATATTAGCTTATCCTATATAGTTAGTTGTCTTTAGTATCTTAGTTTATATATTTTAAAAAGTCATATTGACATTCCTATAATTACGAAAATGAAACATGTAGATCAATTTATCTTAGTTTTAATTGATGGTAACGAATGACATCGGTGGTGATAAATAATGGTGCCATTGGGGGTTGGAGCTCTTATCGCTCTGCTCACTGTCAATGTAGATGTCGAGCGACGACACTCGGCATTTGCTTCGGCGTTGTTCAGCTAGGGCAGCAGCAAGAGCTTTGGCCCCCAACGACACCGATGCAGATATCAAGTGGTGCCGACACAAATGTCAAGCAACGTCACTCGACAACTACATGATGTCGACGTAGTTATTAAGCAATATTGCTTAGCATTTGTGTGTTGTTGACGTAGTTATTGAGCAATATTGCTTAGCATTTGTGTTATATTGCTTAGCATTTGGTTGGCACCGACGTAGTTGCCAAGTGGTGGCGCTCGATATTTGTATAGGGGCTGGAGCTTTTATCGCTCCCCTCGCTACCAACGTAGTTGTCGAGCGGCATCGCTTGATATCTACATCGGTATCGCTAGGGGCCGAAGCTCCTGTCGCTCCCCTCACTAAGTGACACTACTTAGAATCTACGTCGGTGCCACTGGGGTTCGGAGCTTCTATCGCTCCTGACGCCGTCGATGTAGTTGTCGAGCGATGTTGCTTGGTATCTGCCTTGGCAATAAGCGGAGCAGTAAGAACTCCGGCCCCTAGCGACGCCATTGTCCGCCACCATTGACGTCGTTCATCTCCACCAACTACAACTTAAAATTATTTTTCTGCCCTTTGTTTTTAACGATATTAAGGTAAATAAATCTAGATGTTTCACTTTCGTAATTATAGGATATCAATATTATTTTTTAAAATTTAGGGACTGAAATACTAAAGGCAACTAACTACAATATGAGGTAATATGTAATTAGCCTGACTATTTGATGATGAAATTTGGTATGCAATGCTGCTTTAGATCATGAAACATTATCTAAGTCACCGTTGTTTTATATTTTAATTTCATGATATGTATTGCATCTTGTTTTCTAACTGTTCATAGTATATGCCAAATAATTTATTTCTAGGAATACTTAGTGTCTCTTCTTTAAAGTATGCATTCATATAATGCTTAAATAGTCAAATAAAATAGTAATATTTGCCACATGGACATCAGCTTGTCAAAAATAAATAAATAATGAAAGATATTTTGTTCATCGCAAGTGGTTGAAAATTCTAAGATTCACGATTGAGAACTTTGGGTGATGATGCAAGTTCTTCTCTTCTCTTGCTTCATACCATTTTCATTTTACAATTAATTTGAGCACGAATCATTTAACTTTGGGCTTTTGCCATTTGCTATCGGTCATCTTTTCTCCAAGTTCATGTCATGGAAGAATTCTCAAAGTGCGCTAAGAGAGCTAAGTCAAAACGTTGAGCATCGTAAAGATCTTAATAATAGGTTCATGTCATGGAAGAATTCTCAAAGTGCGCTAAGAGAGCCAAGTCAAAACGTTGAGCATCGTAAAGATCTCACTAATAGGTTCAATGTCATGGAAGATTCTCAAAGAAGCACAAAGGTCTGATGGTGGTCACCTGCATTGGGTAATGAATGCTAAACCTGTTGTGCACACAAGATTGCATGGTTGAAACTTGGCTTCATCGTCAATCTCGTTGCTTTTCTTTTCTATTTTGTTGGACTGCTGCGATACATCGGCCAACGGGCTGAAGTAATACAAATGATCAATGCAAACTCTGTCCGTAAACGAACATGAAAAGGCCAAACCACAGAACTCTTCTTCTTGCTTCTGTTTCTTACCATTATTTTTGCAGCTCTCACCTCATCTCATTTCAAGACTCGAACATACAACCAAACTACAATTTCTGCTTCTGTTAATGTGCACATGCCGGAGATAAGAACATGAGAGACATTCAGATGCTCAAAAGCTGGAGCACCCAAGAATATATATTTTTTTTCTTTTATTCAGCATGCATTTCTGCGGTCACGGGAGATATAAAAGCGACATCAACGTCAAACTTTTGTGTTTCCACCTTTCGACGCTTCAACTTGTAAATGTGTAAACGTCAGAGAGTATCTGTCCTGACCACACTCGAAGAATCAAACCTTATTTTTCCCACAAGACGAAGCCCTGCTTGCGTCCGTCCATTGTCAAAGAGGGCTTCTACACAGTTTGTAGAAATCTTCTTCATGCCTATCCGTAACTACTTCAGCAAGTTTTCTTCTTTGTGTCTGTCAGTGGTTGTTTTAGTTGCAATGGGGTATGATGATTTGGGAATTGTCGATATCTAAACAATCAAACACTTGTGTTGGTTAGCAGTTCATTGTGCCAGATGCGAGTTAACTGCTAATTGAAGGTAATTGGTGTAGTTAATATTATTCAGCCGCACACAGCACAAGATATGCTCTGGCAAGTCTTCAGGCTTGTTCCCCTGCATACGAAAGAAACTAGTTCATTCGATGCTTCTGTTAAACTTAACATGCAGTAAGCCTCTACAACTTCTAAAGAAATTATTTTTATGATTCGTATTAATGAAAATATGCAATTGCATCTCGGTTTTGTGCTGAACGTAAAGGAGTTACCTGTATTGTTAGGCCAAAGTCCAATACACACAACTTCAGCCTGTCAAGAAATGCTTCAAATCCTTTCCTCGCGATGTAACTAAATCGATGTATATCCAAATCAATCTCAAAGTAGTTATTGCCCTGCAAATTGTAAATTACAGCAGCAACATAAGGGTCATGAGATGAAATATTTGTGCTAGAATGATGTCTCACTGCAGCATGCTGTTCATGTCAAAGTTCACGTAGAAAATATATCAATCACAGAACCTAAATTCCAAATTTCTTCTATATAATTTCCTTTGGATAGACACAAAAATAAAGCAACCCAATGAATGAAACGCCATCTGCATCTGGTATACGGTTATATGTCTGTGCCTTTTGCACCACACAGGATTACATTGTTCCCAAAACTCAAACCTATTAGGCCAAAGTGGCACAATGATGTGGATCTTACAGTGATGCAGACTTTTTTATCACCAAAGAGGGATAAACTTACCAAATAGAAATCATGTTGTGGACGAGAAAGAACAGGCCTCTCATTGTACGTATTTATAAGCTTCCTCTCAGCAGTGTTTAAATGAAGATCCTCCAAATTTGCTGCATGGACGAGGACTTTTAGCCTTTCTCTGAAGGGAACTAATGCATCCATAGGAAAACCTTTGACCCTTTCTACCTCATCATCAATTATCCTCTGTCGAGAAAGACATACAAGAATCAAAATATAGTATTGAAATCTAAAGAATCATTCGAATGATATGACGAAAGCATACACACTCTTCCAAAAGATACCAACAAAAAGTAAGTGCCCAGTAAAGTGAAAGCATACACAATCAGGGCTTCAAAACCTGTCCAGACTGGTATTAATCAGACCGGTATTTGGTGTTACAATACACACTCTTATTATACTTAAAACCTAGTGGATTACTCAGTATGGACCTTTTTCACAATGTTACAACAGGCACTCTGAGATAACAATGGATATAGTCCAAACTACAACTGACCACTCATAACATGCCATGCACCACAAACCGTAAATCATGCTCTTAAAGCACCTCAATCTCCCAAGTGTAGATTTGGAATATGAAGTTTACTAGATGGACAAAAAAAAAAAAGATGCTAATCAGAAATCAGAATTAATCTTACCCTAATATTCTCCAAGAAATGAGATGGAAGTTCCTCTGAGTAATCTTCAGAAAGCCTAAAATATAAAACAAAGCTCATTCCTTCACCATCAGTTTCACTCTGGAAAATAGTAGCAGGATACAGTGGAACCTGCGAGACACAACAAATCTTGCAGATAAGTTTGACTGCATGATACTCAAAAAGGTTGTAGATACGGTAAGCAAGAAAAGGACATTGCAGGTTTCTTTAAGATATCAACTTGGACCGATATGTTAGTGAATACAAGTTGAGTCCTTGATCCAAGTTATTTTACCTATATATCACTTTTCTGATCCAATTTTTTCTGTATAACTCACTTTCTTTTCACACAACACATAGTATTTAGGGAATCCGAACAGCAAATATGCCCAGGCTGATCTAAGAGAGAATTGTTGACCGTTTGTCCCAGTATCTAAGCCTGACCTAGTAAATTGGAAAAATGATTTGGTACATGCAAGTCAATCATTGGCCAACCAACCAGCTGATACTGTGAATGGTTACTGTTGCATTACCATGTCACCATATCCTCCTTCCTTTTTCCTTATTTTTCAATATGTATGGTATATCTGGTCCCATGAGAACCTAAGCAGTTGGTGGACAAACCACCAGGAACTGGCTGCCATCTACATCTAACCTTCTTAACATGAGAAAGCATGACTCATTTACACAATACAGCTAAAAAGTCAACAATCATGATGACAGTCTATTAGGAGTCAATAAAGTAAAAAAAGATAAGGTAGCACCATAGCAGGATGGGTATAGACGTATAGTTGCAGTTAGAATTATTAAAGTATGAGAAATGCTTCAACTGAATTCTTTTATTCATCAACATTACTCAGTTTTTGCATTATGGTCAGAAAATTCCATTGTTCTCTCGTATGAATCTCTAGATCTTGGAAGCATTTGATGCATACACATGATATGACTGCTTTTTCTTGGAGATTTGGATAAAAGTGTAATCAAGCACCGACTAGATGTAGCAAGAGGATTTAAAGAGAACAAGGACCAGAAAAGTATGCCAGAGTTAGTAGTATAAAGCTTTAGCCCTTTCAATAACAAGCATGTTGTCACCCCTAACAAACTCAGTCAAGATATTTAGTCTTCCAATATGTTACTTTTGTTATGCTTTAAGATTGACTTTGAAAATGCAGATTCCAGTATCAAGAAGAAAGTCGGCTGTAATAGCAAACCAAATGATTCGGTCCTTTCAGTTCTTTGTTGAGCTAATTAAAAAACAAAAATACAATGATGCCTTGAACAAGCAAACAAGAAAAATTGTTCATACCAAATAACAAAATTGTGTTTTAGTTTGGCTCCTTGATGTACCAGTTGGGATAAGTTATACATGAATGGAGAAGTTTAAAAACAATACCTATGCTCACATCAAATGATAAACTAAACCTCTCTTGGTAAGCAGATAAAATATGCTCTGTTATCTTTGTTACACTAGATTACTTTGCCTTTTGTTGCTGGATATGGAAAACTATATTTCTGGACAGTGTTTCAAGCCACAAACTAGTATCATAATGTCGATTATAATGTGCTTTATCTTAGAGAATGACATACATCTTGAAACAACAAAAGTCATAAAACATACTTTCAGTAAGGCTGGTTTGGCTACATACCTGAATATTAACTACAAGAATAGGTGGGAACCT
The DNA here is from genome assembly GCA_004837865.1 of Musa balbisiana. NCBI lineage: Eukaryota > Viridiplantae > Streptophyta > Magnoliopsida > Zingiberales > Musaceae > Musa > Musa balbisiana. Next base: position 2,550,032 of record CM017192.1, on the reverse strand, counting down.
GCCAGATGAACTCAAATTGGGGAGTTCCACAAATCGAGCAATGTGATTAATTTTTTGCTGGCACAGGTAGACATCGACACCAAATGGACAGTATGCTGCATTATTTGGAGCAAAATCTTTCTTCTTGTCCCTGGCAACAGTTGAAAGCTAACATCAGAAGTTCAGTCACAATTACATCATGCAGATTCAAGTTACAGCACATATGTATAAAATGAGGCATTTCCACACTATAATTGAGGAAAAAAGTAAATTTTTGGATAATTGAACTACAACTACCTAAGGTAATGTGGCCCCCGTACTTTGAATGTGCTGGGCTCTATATGTGACCAGCTATCAAGAATTTGCTTCTCTAGCAGGCAGAAAGGAACTTGAGAACCTGCTAGTGGCTTTTCAAGAAAGGGCCTTGCAGAAACTTCCACACAAATAAAAGACAAAGTCAGTATTACATTTCATGATCAAAGAGAAAGCCTCAAGAGATTTCTTTATGAACTCATAAATAAAGCTATTTAAGCAAATGGAAATGATACATGAAATTAATGAGAAATACTCAAACACAATTAGTTCAACTAAAATGTATGAGATTCAGTGGTTACTACAAATCAGAAAAGATCAGGACACAAAAGAAATGAACAAATTATTGTCGGTGAAGATTAAGATATTCAAGCCACAAACTAGTATCATAATGTCGATTATAATGTGCTTTATCTTAGAGAATGACATACATCTTGAAACAACAAAAGTCATAAAACATACTTTCAGTAAGGCTGGTTTGGCTACATACCTGAATATTAACTACAAGAATAGGTGGGAACCTGCCAGATGAACTCAAATTGGGGAGTTCCACAAATCGAGCAATGTGATTAATTTTTTGCTGGCACAGGTAGACATCGACACCAAATGGACAGTATGCTGCATTATTTGGAGCAAAATCTTTCTTCTTGTCCCTGGCAACAGTTGAAAGCTAACATCAGAAGTTCAGTCACAATTACATCATGCAGATTCAAGTTACAGCACATATGTATAAAATGAGGCATTTCCACACTATAATTGAGAAAAAAGTAAATTTTTGGATAATTGAACTACAACTACCTAAGGTAATGTGGCCCCCGTACTTTGAATGTGCTGGGCTCTATATGTGACCAGCTATCAAGAATTTGCTTCTCTAGCAGGCAGAAAGGAACTTGAGAACCTGCTAGTGGCTTTTCAAGAAAGGGCCTTGCAGAAACTTCCACACAAATAAAAGACAAAGTCAGTATTACATTTCATGATCAAAGAGAAAGCCTCAAGAGATTTCTTTATGAACTCATAAATAAAGCTATTTAAGCAAATGGAAATGATACATGAAATTAATGAGAAATACTCAAACACAATTAGTTCAACTAAAATGTATGAGATTCAGTGGTTACTACAAATCAGAAAAGATCAGGACACAAAAGAAATGAACAAATTATTGTCGGTGAAGATTAAGATATTCAAGAGACAAGAGTGGGGTATAACAATTAGTTTGATGATATTTTTTCTATTTATTTCAGAGAATAAACAACTCTCAGATGAAGCCCAAAGTCCGAGAATTATTTTACTGAAAAAACCAGCATCCAGATGAATGAAGAGAGGGTAGTAATACTAACATAATGTAGATGTGGCCTGTGCTTCCCCTGACTTCCACTTGAAGGAAAGCTTCAAGGATGTCTTTTTGGCTGAGTTTGGTGGACTTGAGCATAAAGCTTTTCTCTTTTCAGCGGTCGATACAGGGGCAACGAGGCATGGTAAGCAGTTGTTTGGCAGGATCCCGCAATTGTTCAATATACCCCCATCATGCCCACCAGCATTCGCATCCGCAGGCATGATTGACAAATCCTCAAGACTCACAAAGGCTTTCGCAGTATTCTCCAAGTTCTTTGGAGACTGCTCCCCTAATTTTCGTCCCTTCTGCTGTCGATCAATAGAAGAAATGGAGGAAGCATTCGGGTGGCTTGCTCCTATGCTGCCATCCCTGAAAGATGATGGGCTCAATATATCTTCGCCTTCAAAACTGTTTATGGAGAAAGCATCTGCAGAAATTTACGGCGCATATCACAACTCAAGGACAAGGGAGATCAAATAAGCTCGAAAAGAATAGTAGATATTGATGAATAATCATTGCCAAGGATCCATCATCCAATATCAATCTGATATGTGCAACGTCGTACCATCCTGAACGCTCCTAAAATCCTCCTCATCTGATGCAACCGCAGAGAATGTGTCGAACCATGCTTCCTCGGTACTCCCTGTCGATATCATAGCTTCAATTTAAGCAATGCCATATAGTTAGAGAAACCAAAAGGATTGCTCAACTGATTAGTGCCAAACAGTAGTAAACAACATGGTAAAAAAGATGAAATCAGTATCAACATCTCATGTCTTAAGAACTTATCAAAGGTCTGCTACAGAGCATGTGTTGCACTGATTATTCTGTCAAGCCGCGTTCAATTGCAGCAGAGACGACTATGATCATCCAGTTGACTTTTCAATCTAAAGGATAAAGCTTTGATCTCGTCCCAACTTCGATCAAATATCTAATGCCATTAAGAATCGAAGTCCAAGGCACTCGTTCCCCCATCTGTATCATTCGAATCCAAAAACCAGGTGGCTAAGATGCCAATTTTGGGAACAAAACCAGCTCAATGCACATCAGGACTCACCCCCCAGCCATAAAAACCTCACCTTTCTCGGCCCCCTTGGAAAACCCCAAACCAAATCGAACACCAAAAACAAGCGAAGACGAAGTCAAGCCACAACCTTGGAACGCGGGGTTGCCGTAGGGCGCCTGATCGGCCTGGGCCTCGTCGATCGTCTCCATCACCTTCCGTGCCGCCGCACGCCGCCTGATCGTCCTCCTCCTCCTCCTTCGCCGCGTCGCTTCCGCCGAGCTCCGCTGCCCTCCGACGCACCCATCCGGTCTCGAGATGCACGACCCCATATCCCTCTCTCCGTTCTCCTCCTCTGCCCCTCCCTCTGCGTGTGTCCCAGTGCTGGGTCTGCGGTCGTGACTCCGAGATCGCGGAAGACGAAGAAGAAACAGAGCGGGCCGACCGAGGACGAGTTGTTGCGACTCTCACATCTATCATAATATCACGACAGAGATATATACCTCATTAATAAAGACAAAAGCGGATCGACTGAACAGCCGCAGGAGAGCGCGAGAGGGTGTCGGAGGCGTACGTAGACGGATTCTTCCTGCTCAGATACAATCTACGCGTGTCACCCTCTACCTGGTCGAATCCCGGCGCAGCCCGTGACGACTACTTTTTCCCGCTTGTGGACCCGATCCTTTCATCCAATTACAAGTCGACAAGCGGAAGGGTAGCCCAACGCGTAGTGGACCAAACCATTCGCGTAATCCAGGAGGCCCTCCTCGGTCGCCGCGTGTCCGCCGCCGTGATCCACACGGTCTCGCACGGATTCTGTGGTAGATTGTGGTCCCCGCCAATAGCAATACGAACATGAAAGGATTGCGTTTGCCTTTGTTCGAGTGGGAATCTAATTCTCACAGCACTATGGACACTCCTTTTTGAAGAAGAGAGTTGTTTTTTGGGCTTCTAACACATGATTCGATTTGATGTTCCGAAAATAATAGGACATGACCAAAGATACCAAGGAAACATATGGCTGCCGGTTGTTCTAAATGACTTTGGTCGTGCTTTTTGAAGGCCACGGAGAAGGTGTCACTAAAGAAGAACATGTGATTCACAAGTGAGAAGAATTATTTTTTGTTGTCGTCAAACAACTGCGGAGAATAGCAACAGCCAAAAGAAGCATGTTGTGCGGTATCCATCGGTCGAGTTAGGTGAGATTATATTCCAAGTGTTTCCAAAGCTCATAGCCTCCTACAATGAATATATTAGAAAGTATAAAAGACAAAAAAAATTATTGAAGAAACTTAGTTGAAAAAATTTTATTGAAGAGATTTTATTGAAAAAAAAATGCTTTATTGAAGAATGTGAAGTAGCTTGATACATTAATATGTTCCCTCTCCTATTTATAGGAGATTAGGAGAAAGAATTTTTCTCAACAGAATAGATGATTAAAGACAAGGGCGAAGCTTCGCTTTTCTCAACGACGTTAGTCGTTGAGAAAGAATTATTGAAAAAACTTTATTGAAGAAGCTTTGTGAAGTAGTTTGATACATTAACATGTTCCCTCTCCTATTTATAGGAGATTAGGAGAAAGAATTTCTCTCAATAGAATAGAGGATTTTCCTTAACAGAATAGAGTGATTTCCTCATATATTTAGAGAAATCTTATCTTCTATCAAAATAATGTGTGAAATGACATTGGTTTTGAACGCCCATTATATTCCGAGTCCAATGGGAGAAGTGTGTCTTATTTAATGAGATAGATTATGAATGAAATTGACTAAGCATAATTAAGCCCAATATGTTTGTCTAAGTAGAATAATAGTTTGAAACCTTTGGCTCGATTTACAACTCCCAGTTCAAGTTTTATTTGTTGGAAGAAAAGAAAAACCAAAGTTTAGAATTACAAATAATGTTGATGAATTGAGTTGCGTGATACATCGAGTTTGGACGTCTCTTCAATAGAACAATTATTTTTTAAAGCATTCAACGCACTTTAACGAAGAATGGCATCTCCTTGTTGATGTGTTCGACCATAACAAATTAGTCGGGCATTATGTCTGATATATTTGCTCATGATATATGAGCATCGGTAGAGGAGTGCTCTTTGCATTTGCTAATGATACATGAGTGCTCTTTATATTCTTCTGACAAATCAAGTAAAGTTTGCCGATGATAAAAGCGTCCAAAGCATCAAATATACCCGAATCAAGAAAAAGATTTTTTTTTTCATTCAATATATATGCATTCAATATATGCTCTTTATATCGTACTTAGGTAAACCATCTTTATGATACTTTTTTATGTATTTATCTAGGATAAAAATATCTAGAGCACTTGATATATTCTAATCGAGGAATGCTCATGATAAATGAGTATCGAAAGTGCTATTTGCATTCTGACTAAGCAAAATATCTCTATGCTTGGTGTATCTACCTATGATAAAAGTATCTAAAGCACCAAATGTATTTTAACTAAGAAAAAAAAAATTTCTTTCATCCAATGCATACACTTAAAATATAAGCATTCAAATGCCTTAGAATATATTTTTGTACTTGATACGTTCATCAAAGATAAGACCATCTAAGGCATCTAATTCTATGTATAATATATTTTCAAGATAGAAATATTCAAAGTATTTTGATGCATCATATTCGAGTAAAACATCTCTTTGTATCTAGTGTAACTACTAGACACAAGTATATGAAATTAGATTATGTGTTTATCGATAATAGAAGTATCTAGAGTATTCGAGATAAAAACATATCCTTGTGCCTGATATGTCCATCAAAGATAAAAATATTCAAAGCACCTAATGCACCCTATGTCTAATGTCTCATTTTAAGACAAAATTATTCAAAGCACCCGATACACCCTATACCTAATGTCTTCTTTCAAGATAAAGGTATTCAAAGTATTTGATGTATCATAATCGGGCAAAGAATTTATCACATCTAATCCATCACAAATAGACAAGGCATCTCCTTGCATCTGGTAGAGTCATCTAGGACATAAGCATTTGAAAGTCCCAATGTGTCATACAAACAAAGTATCTCTTTGTATCTGATATATTAACCCAGGAAATAAGAATATGAAGCATTAATAAAACATCTTATGTATCTCAATCAAGCAAAAAATCTTCTTGTAATATATTTGCTCATGATAAATGAGCATTAGAAGTGCTCTTTACATTCTAACTAAGCAAAATATCTCTATGCTTGATGTGTCTACCCATGATAAAAGCATCCAAAACACCAAATTGTATCCTACTCAAAAAAAAAAAAATTTCAATGCATATACTTAAGTTATAAGCATTGAAAATGCTCCTTATATGCTAACTAGGTAAAACATCTTCATGATGTTTTGTGTCTACCAATGGTAAAAGTATATAGAGTACTTGATATGTTCTAATCAAAGATAAAAGCATCCAAAACATCGGATGCACCTTATGTCTAATATCTCCTTTCAAAACAAAAGTATTCAAAATATTTGATGTATCAAAATCGGGCAAAGAATCTCTCACATCTAATTCGTCATAATCAAACAAGACATTTTCTTGCACCTGATGTATTCATCTAGGACATAAGTATTTAGAAATCCTAATACATTATATTCGAGCAAAACATCTTTTTATATCTGATGTATCCACTTGATGTGTTCATCTTAGATAAAAATATACAGTGCATATGACTCATCCTTACTCGATAAAAATATTTTATGTATTATTTTTCACCTCGAATAAAAACATTCAATAACTAATTTTTAATATAAATAACGATTATCGAGATCCTAAAATCAAGATAATAAGAGTAACTGATATGACAAATATGCAAACAAACAATTAAGCCTCTGACATATAGAGTCCAATCAGTTGAGAGACAACAATGTACCAATATATGTATCACATCAATATAGCATCTAAAATTAGGATTTCCTTAATCATAATTAAAACCTATAAGGGTCTCTCCAAATACGACCTATCTGATTCATTACTCTTAGAACTCATTCTAACCTTTTTGAATTCTCAGGTTTTTCTTCATTTGGCATGAGTAAATGCTAACTTAAGCATCACAAAAATCTTATCTGGAAGATCATTGGTGCAAGTTTTACAAGGAGACCTCTTGGATAATAATGACACTAACGAGCTCAGTCAAAGCTCCCTGAGCTGACATCTTCCTAGTCAACCTTTGAGATCTCATTTTCCTCACCCTCTTATTCTTCTCCTTCTTTTTTTTTTCTCGATTCTGAACAAAACAAAATTGGATAAAACATGTTACCTCAGGTCAACCTTATCATCTCAAATTAACGATCAAATTGACATCGGCATTTATTTATCATTATATTTATTACATACATACATACATATATACATACATATAGGAGATCGGATCCTCGTATTTGGATTAGGCCATAGTGAGATATTGAAGCCCAGTTTCGGGTGCCAAAAAATGGGCATTGTCATATATGTAACTTTGGAATTAGGTGGCCTAATTGCGACAACAATAATTACTAAGAGGTCTACATGTACTATATCAGTATCAGTTAATGTCCTATATCAATATCAAGATTATATATACCACCAATTATCAACCGGGGATTTGGCTGATGCAAGATATCAGAAGGTTCTTCTGCAAGAACACCCAGAAAATAACAATATTTTACTGATTATTACACATGAAAAGATGCTACACCTCACCATTATCAACAAGGGAACAACAACAGAAATCTGACGCAAATATACAGTGATGAACCATACGGTAACATAGTTTCTGAGAAAGTTGGTTTGGCTAATAGAACTGGAGATACAAGGAGGCAACACTCCTTAGCTCAGCAGCAATATCTTATGAGAAGCATTGCGGGATGCTTGAGAGGTTGTGCTATCGGCTAATGTCTGGTGTCTATTCCACGGCCTGCACAACTGAAAATTCACAAACCATGAGAGAAATCAGCATACCAGTTTGATACATATGGAGCATTATGATAGTTCATCTGTGAAGAATATGCTATGACTATGTTCACCATTTCTGTATATATGCAGTAGTAATGCAAAGAATGTCAAAACCACTGAATCAGTTCATGTTATCTTAGTTCCTCAAACATAGATCCCGGAAAGAAATATAATAAATAAATTTAAAAGTATATCATCTGAATGGTACATTATTTTGAATTTTAAACCAAGAACACAGAAAAAGGAGTTTCTTCTCATATGTTAACAAACTCAGTCATCTTTATAGTTGTCGAGCAAATAAATTTGACCAAGCATAGAGTTGATAAAAATCTCAATTGTCATCGTCACCGACTAAAAGAAAATCTTATTCATGGGATTCAATCCAAAAACCTACTTGTTCCCCTTGTTGCTGAAAAGACCCAATAATATGCAGGTTTACAGTTGAAAAGGATCAAATTATTAGCATCATCTTCCCTTTTCCATTTCTTCTTTTAGACTTGAGAAATACAAGAAGTCCACTCTCACCAGTAATATAAGAATCTATCACCAAGGCATACTAAAAATCAATTTTCTTGATCGGCCACTCTGCAAGTATACAAGTGACAAAAATCTCAATCATGATCATGAACTATCATTTCTTCTTTATAATTTAAAAACACTTACTCCACAAGATTCTTTCTTATATTGTCCATGCTTAGTTTTACAACAAAAATCGTATAGAACAAATAATGTGTAATGGTACATATGAGCCAAACATAAAATGTTTTTCAAATAAAGGAACGACTTCCAAATCAGGATAATATCCTGAGGTAGCAGAAGAAAACTAAAATGCTAGAGAACAGGATATGTAGGATACACAACTCAAAAACACATTTCACTCAATTCTCTGGAAACAATAAGCTACGAGTACTTTTAGTCATCAGTTAACCTTCTGTTTTGTGTATGCCATGACAGGAATGAGTCTGGATTCACATAGCAAGAGGAAACAAATAAATCAGAGAGGAGAATTCTGAGGTGGATACTGCAACACAAATCAGGCAAATTGAGAGTGATCAGGAATCAATTCACTGTAGTTCTGCAAATGAACGACTAGAGCTTGTGCACTTGAAAAGAAGTTAAATCCAGTGTGCAAGGACTATTGGTTGAGAAATCAAACTTGAGGCAATAGATAGTTGAAAGGTGACCATGAGAATATTTACCTTGATTAAGTTTTCCTACTACAAGGAGCATGTCAATATATGTGACAGGAAAATCGTAACATTACTCGATTTTCAGCCTAAAAATTCCTTCAGCCATGCAACTTACATCATCCTATCGGGGGTGTTTCGGACAAAATTTTGAAAATACAAACATTCTATTCCAGAAAAGTTCTTTAGAGCAAAACTACTGCCATTCTGTCAATGAAAAACTACAAACTACAATTAATTTTTATGTAACGTGGTGTTTAGGTCGGAAGTGTATCCTAACACTTCTGACCTTTCACCTCTTGAAAATCTTCTGCAATAGCACTTCCTGGTTCATGACATGTGATTCAAAATGGCCAATAGATCTGCAAGATTCTTCCTCATAAATACTGTAAAGCAAGCACTTTCGCGCATGACTTCCCAATGTTAACCCATTTAACCAAGAAATCATAATAGTGAAAATTAATGATGAAGTGAACATACAGCAAAGTACCTTTAGAATTTCCATGCATTAGCCAGCTGGTTTTGTCTTCTCACATTAATTCGTCAAAGTTGAGGTGCAAAAATGCTCTGAAATGGACAAGAAGCAAATATATTGTTTAATCAGTATCAAGATACACAGAATTGTATAATCAGGCACACTTTTAAGAAATTTAGGTATGAAGTTTCTCTCAAAAGTTATCAGAAAAACAAAATATATAGGAAAATTCCGAGCATAACCCTCCAAAGTGGGCAAAACTGGATCTTTTCCTTGACATGTTGAAGTGTATTGCATATTCCTGTTAAACTATAAACTGATCATAGATTTCCCTCTTTCAATGTATACGTATTAGCTTTTTGTTCTTAGAGTCTTTTACAAGCGATCCTAAAAAGGACATTTTGCTCGGCAGAAGGTTGCCATTACTACGTCAACCAAAAGAATAAAATATGCTTCTTTGAGGCGCGACGTTTTCCACAGTTCAAACCAAACATGCACGATTCGATCTTAACTACACACAAACTTCGTGTCAAGTTGTAAGGAACCATTTTTAATTCTGACACATACACAAACACAAAGGGACATTACCTCGAGCACGGAACGGGCGACCTCCTTGGCGCGGCCGAGCAGCGAGAGACTGCCCCTGCAGGAGTGCACGGTCTGGAACTGCTCGATGCGGAGCTTGCGGGTGATCCATCCGACCTGGAAGTAGATGAACTCAGAGGAGGGGACGTCGACCATGATGCCGCCGACGTCGAACCAGACCATGAAGCGACGGACCTGGACGCCCTCGAGACTCTCGATGCCGCCGTACTTGATGACGCCGGACACGCGGGGGGCGTAGTAGACCAGGTACTCGAAGTCGACGTAGCAGGGGCCGTAGAGCTCCACGACGAACCGGCCGTTGCTGGCGAGCGAGAAGGACTTGACGGTGTCCGGAAGAACGCCGGGCGGCAGGCCATACTCCGGAAGCAGGTCATAAACGGTGGTGCCGTTCGACGGCGAGGCCGGCGACTCAACGTGGCCAGCGGCGAGGGTGGGCAGGAAGAGGAGAGGGAGGTGAAGGAAGAAGAAGAGTAACAGAAGAAGGGAGGAGGAAGACATGTCGAGTGGTATCAGAAGGAACGCAAGGAAACCCGTTTCCCGGGAACGGTAGCGCACCGGACCTTGTAATATAAGCCAAGAGGAGGTTGGAGTGGGGGGGGGGAGGGAAGCGGATCCGATGTGATCCGATCCGATCCGATATTGATCCGAATCCGAAGGGTAAAGCCAAATAAGAATGAGAAGAAAGAGATCAATTATTGAGATTGCTATCATAATCATTTCGGATATGCTTTCCTATGTTCATGTCCTTATCGATTGAAGAGCATCCAAATAGGAGAAGACAACGGGACGCATTGGGTTTACGTCTTCCTTTGTTGATTGAACGTTTATGATTTCATATAAGCCATCTTTGGATGTAATCTTTGGGTCAAAAATTAAAACTGAATTTGATCAATGATTCGATAGTCTTCTCAACATCATCGAAATCGATGATTCTGAAATCGAAACAAATTACAAACGATCCAATCACCGATTCTGATCGAATCTAATGCTGTTGTTGATAATTTTTTATAGTTTGATCTATAATTTTTCAAAGATATAATATAAAAAGACTTAAAATAATATGTAGAAACACAGTGGGCAAAAGAGGGGTGATTTCTTTTTCCTTGGTGTGAACGGACAAGGACCTTAAAAGATGGCTTGAAGAGCGAGTGCAGATTGCAGCATCGGGACAGGATCTAATGGACGAAATGCGTCTACCGTGGATGTGACAGCATGAGGGAAGAGGGTGGGGGTACCAAATGCTTGTTCACATCAATCAAATGGTGAAAGATTACAAGCTTGGTGGGTAGGGTAGGGTAGGGGATAGCAATCCAACTTGGATTTGGACCCTTGTGTTAGATTCACAAGTGCCTAAGATTCTTTGGTTTTTCTCCTTTTTGATCAATTTTTATATTTATCCGTATAAATTTACTTTGAAAAACGGTAAGATCTTGGTAAGTATAGATTTTCATGAGATCTTTATAATCATATATTATATTTTTTATTTTATATATATATATATATATATATATATATATATATATATATATATATATATATATATATATATATAGATTGATTGATCATATTTATTTAGCTTCTTTTCTTGTAATTAACTTAGTTAATTTTTTTTATAAAAGTCTTCTTTCCCTTGCTTCATATTTATCTCTTTCACTTTAGAAAAACTCAGTTCTCCAGTCTATATATGAATAAAATAGATTCTTATTTAAAAAATAATATTAAAGGTCTTTGAGATCTCCTAATCATTTGATAAATCAATCACATAGCTATTGTTATTAATTTTTTTAAGACCTTATAAGGATTATACTTCTTCGACTTTAATCTATATTTTCTTTCTTGAAAATATATCTCCTATGCTTATCCAACTTGGCATTTAACTTTTTTTTCACTTTAGCTTAGATTAATTATACTTGCTCAGCCTTATTGTTAGCTATTACACTTATTCCAAAAGTCTTTAGTAGGTGAACCAAATATAGAGTATGTTTCGGCATTTTCTTATAAATAACAAAGAATAATAATGATTCGATAGACAAATTCAATTTGTGTGAGTGTGAAATCTTATTGTCTTAATTTGTCATCATAAATATAATGAATCAAGTTTTTCAAAATTCTATTAGTTACCTATGTTTGACTTGTGCTACTAAACTTCAAAGTTGTCTTAAAACTTTTTCACAATATCATCCAAAAATAAGATAGAAATTTAAAATCTCTATCAAAAGTGATTGATTTTGATACCCCATATAGGCGTATGATTTTTTTTAAGAACAGTTTAGTAATATGTACCGCATATGAAATCTTTCGACATGCTCTAAAATCGATCCATAACCATAAATATATAAACTCTCCTTTGAGTTCTTAGTAATCTCAACATAAAATCCATTGATAAATCCTCCAAATACTTTTTGGAACTAATAATGACGTATATAAACTAGTGTTTTGTAATTGACCTTTTGCAGTTTGATAAGTCAGATATTTTCTTACACTTAGGATTAGCATTCCCCGATCATTATTGTTGAGTCATTGTTATTGCCTATATCATGAAGGTTATTATCATTGAAATTACCACTATGATCATCGATAATATCATCGTAGTTGTTGCCATTATTATCACTAGATCTCATATTGATGGATTATAGGATTATACTTATAAATTAAGTTTTCGATACACAATATCCATTATAAGTGGCGAGTGTAGAAAATACTTTTTAAATTTTTAAGGTATAAAATACCAACTAACGTCAAACGGAACTAAAATTTAAAAAAATACTACTAAAAATAATTCTACATAGTAAACTACCCTTATAAAGGGAAAAAAAGGAAATCAATTCTTTAATATTATAGAAGAAGATCGTTTACAATACTTGAAAGATATTATTTTTGATATATTGAATAGGGTTAGATAAAGACTTTATTTATACTAGTTCTAGGATTTAAAAATTAGTTAACTAAATAATATGGGATAATTGAAAGAAATATTAAAATAAAAATGATATCAAACAACTTTAGGCTCTTCGAAAAATAATATTTTCATGATATTCTTGAATGGATGTCGGTACCTATTTGAATATTGTCGTGAGATCTCTACAACCATATATTATACTCCTTAATTATTTATATATTTTAAAATATTTGAAACTCTAAAGTAGACTCTTTCATCATATTTATTTATTTATTTTTGTTAGAATTGACTTGGTCAATTCTTTTATAAAAGCTTTCTTCCTATTGTTCCATATTAAGTTATTTTTTAATTATGATCATAAGAATAATACCAGTGTTTTAGGTATCTATTTATCCTTCCAACTTAAATATTTAGTTAAAATGGATACATGTGAACGATTTTAATATTTAATAAAAATATTAATAAAACTCCTTTTTTTTGGGTGGGGGGGAATAGAAAGAAAGCAAAAGCTGTCACTGTAAACACTAATGCTTTGTGGTAAAAAAGAGTGTTTGTCTTTTCCTTTCTTTCTTTCACTGTCTTTCGTGATGTGGTTTGGGCTTAGCAACAACTGGTGATTGATGGATAGTAGTAGTAGTAAATGCCGTCAAGAAGGAATCAAATTTTAGGACAGTAGGACAAGGAAAATTCAAGTGGAATAGCTGCTCTGTCATTGCTTTACATTTGCTTTCTCTTTCTTGTTCTTAGCTTCGTGGGGGCTCACACAAGTTACATCTTTGTAGAATTTACATCGGTTCGAGATGATATTATCTAACTTACTTTGATTAAACTGATAATATACATGTTCTTTCTCAGTTAATCTTAGAATCTCAGAGATTACTGTCACCTACTCTTTATCTGGTGAACAGAAGAAGTCTTAGTTTCTCATGTATTTGTTGCATGGTTTGATCTGGCTGCATGTCCTTAAATCAAAAGAAAAATACTTGTCAGGATACAGTACTTGTGCATTCTTTGCTGCATATATCTTTAAGCTTCTGGAGAGCACAAATCACCTCTATGGTATCAATGCATGGTTTAGTTTATGGTTATTGTGCTCTCACACAAATCTTCATGCATTATTTTTGAGAACTTTGTTGCTTCAGATTTGCTGAACCATTTTGACAATTCTCAAGCTGTGGTTCCTCCATTTGAGACTTGAAGATGGTGGTCTTAATCAGTCACATCTGAGTCAAAGTTTGTGTATTCATAAGAATCTCTCTGATTTGTTTGATTAGGATTGTCTCTCCTAATACTCCTCTTGGGAATGTGACTCCATGTAAGGCTTACTGTGGTGGTTTCAACATACCCTAAAGAGCATTGACATCGATACAACAAATCATATCAGGAGACTCCCAATCAAAAATTTGAAGAAGATGAAAAGCTGTGTAGTTGTAGGAAAGAAACAAGTATTGTTTGCTGTAACATATGAAGGAAATGAGGTGATATAAAGGTGTAAGCGGCAGCGGCTCAGAAGTCAATATGGTAGCGTCATGAAAACAGGCATCTTTATTGAGGGGCACACCGGAGATGCTTATCTTGTTCATGCATTCCTTCCAGATCTGTTCATACATTTCAATCTTTCAGTGTCGTGGCATGGAAAAAATAGACAAGAAGAAGATTGAGGTGAGTGGAGAACTGCAGCACTGTCAACAGGTAATCTCTCTAAAGTTTATGTTTCATGCTGTATGTCAATAAATCACGTTTTTTGCACTGTCAACTCCTTCAATCTGTGTCGTGGTTGGTTGCTGTCATTATAATCGATAATGATGTTCATGTCCAAGTTCTTCACCATTTTGAAGCAAAGTTGGCTCTTTGAAACGTGATTGCTGGGTCTTTTCCCGATCAAAGATCCATCTGAATCCCCAGCTGCAGGTTTTACTCGTCTGCCTTGTCGGTCTGCATCGGACGGCGACATGGTTCTCTCATCTCTCTCTCTCTCTCTCTCTCTCTCTCTCCTCTCTCTCTCTCTCTCTCTCTCTCTCTCTCTCTCTCTCTCTCTCTCTCTCTGTGATGCGTGGTTACTGCAAAGAACAGTGGAACGATTAAACTATTTGCTTCAGTAGTATATCTTAAAACGATATATATCAGACAGCTGATTGCATCGGGTAGTTGGCAAAGACTGTGGATACAGTTGTTGATCGAGACCGAGGGAATATTACATCGGATCAACACAGGGAATTCGCGGGGACTGCTTGCTGGAACCGGCCATGGGTGCCATGCAAACGAATGTTCTCTCGTTCGGTAGAAGAGAGAAGAGGTCACATGCATGGATCGGCACCTTGTGGTACTTCTTCTTTGGATGCTAGTTTTCTCGTTGGTGTTTGACTCAACATGTACAGTGATACATTGTAGCCACTTCAAACACCATAGTAATCTTAGACCTCCACAAAGAACACACAAATAAATATATGTTTATATAATTAATTGATGGTCTTTACTTACTTCCCTATTTGTGTCTCTCATCTTAAACCTGATTACTAAATATTCTAATCCACTTTAAGATAATTGAATAGACATGATACCCAAAATCTGATCCGCTATCACTGTCACAATCAAATTTACTATCCCCTAACTTAAATTTGACCAAGTACATATATCTCCAAATTCATTTTAGACCCACATCTATTTTCTTACTCATTGATCTTTTGCTACGAGTGAATCGAATCGACTTAACCCTTGAAATAAATTTCATGTCCTCTTATATGTTATTCGTTAGTACGTTATTGATGTAGAACGAGTAACATCCTTCTATTTCGATCAATTAATATCATATAAATAATCCTTCTTAATGATATAATGATGCAAAATAAGAAAATAATAATAATTGAAAGATAATAAAAAATAACTAATAAATTTTCATATTCGAGAAATGAACTCTTATAATAAGAATTTCACAACTTTGTACTCGAGATATTTCTATCGAAAAAGTAATTTGTGGCGTGGCACCCGCGTGCACACAAACTAAGAACAGAACTCAATTCAATTCATTCATCCATTTTTTATTTCTATCATTTTTTTTCTATTTGCTTCATCATTTTCTTAGTTTAGTAGATGTTGACATATGATAACTTTATATATATATATATATATATATATATATATATATATATATATATATATATATATATATATATATATATATATATATATATATATATATATATATATATATATATATATATATATATATATATATATGAAATATTAATAAAATAATAAAATGTATTTAGATAAATGATAATCTAATCGATTATGCATCGGCAGCAATGACAAAATTATAAACCATATCCATAATTTTATTAGGGTTTAAGCACAAATAATATGAGCGAATGGAAAGGGTACTGATCCCTATGCCAAAATTCGTACCCAGATTTTTCACTCAGACCAGGTGGCCTTTAGACGAACCCACATTGTGGAGCCCACACATGAGTTTGGTGGGCTCTAACGTGTGTAGGTGGAGGTCGGCGCAATGTAGGTAGGCCAATTTAATATCTAATTATTATTTTGACATATATTTAACTTTGTGACCCCCCCCCAAAAAAAAAAAACGAAAACAATTGCATTGGCAAGAAATTAGAAGACAGAAATGTCATCGTCATTGTAGCTATGCAATTTGGACGTCTATTAATGGGAATTAATCAATGCTGTCCTTTGAATTGTGACCTCTCGATAGTGTAGCGAACAATTGCTTTCATAATTAGTCCGAGTAAAGGAGATGTCCAAGTTATTGTAGCTTGCCAAATTACACGTAGCTCGGACGATTGCATGATAATTAATGGATATTAATGACATCCTCAACTACCTATTTATGTGAAGCTCCAACATCACATTAATAGCTACTTGCATAATTTTCAATGTATTTATTAACATGAATATGGGTCCCATAATCCTTTTTTTTTAATACAAACTTTATCTTTGATATCAATGGAATAATAATTATTGAATAATATTTATAGAAAATGTGTCGACTAATTTAACCCGTAAAAAAATTAATAGGATATCGTAAGATCCTGAGCTCAAAAATAATAAAAATAATAATGGCAATTATCGTGATTTACTTAATTCCGGGAACAACAAGTAGAAGAATCTTTTGTCCTTTTTAACTTTCTTTCTTTTACTGTGAATTGGATAAGTGATATCAATGGCATGATGATACATATTCGACCACCTACTTTTGTGAAACATCAACATCACAACAATAGTGTGCACATAATATATTCAAACTGTTTGTCAAGAATTATCTTATCAATTCTACCGATGTTAGGCATACGATTAGATTTTTGTCTTTTGTTCGAAGTATCATTACTTGTTGTTTGTATAAATATAACAAGCACTGGAAAGAAACAAAAAAAAAAAAGAGAAAATGTGACCTCACCTCGCATCAGTCTTTTTGAGATCCACACATGTGAACTCCATGTCTGCCCCTGTGGTGAGGGAGCTCATGGAAGTGGCATTTATGGAACCAGCAATGCAGCAGCTAAGAGTCGCCACCACCACCGCCACCACCGGGTCTTAATCTGCCAAAGCGAAAGCATGCGCTTGACACGGAAAGCTCTTGTTTTCTCCTGATGCATGGCACCAATGTGGTGATGATTCCAATAGCATTCGCCTGGTGGAGAGTGGTTCCTTCTTCTGGGAATAAACGTTTAATCCCAAGCAAAACCATGGCCTTTGTGCAATAAAATACTAGCAACAGGTTTGGCCATTTCCAACTACATACCAACACTTCTCCTTCATGCCTTGTATACTATTCCTTCTCCACCAACCTTTCCGCTCTATATATGCAACCGTAGGAAAGCATGCAACTTAAAAAGTAGCTTCTCCTCTGCCCTTTCCTCTCTCTCTCTCTCTCTCTCTCTCTCTCTCTCTCTCTTTCTCTCTCTCTCTCTCTCTCTCTCTTTTGGCACATACGGGGCGGTGACAGCACCGAAATGGTTGCGTTCCGGGGTGCGACTTTCAAGACCGTGGACCAGTGCACCTCGGTGGGGCGGGAGGGGCACACGGTGGTGGCCGACATGGACGGCACCTTGCTCCTGGGACGCAGCTCCTTCCCCTACTTCGCGCTCGTCGCATTCGAGGTGGGCGGCGTGCTGAGGTTGCTGCTCCTGCTCCTGGCGGCGCCGCTGGCTGGCGTGCTTTACTACTTCCTGTCGGAGTCGGCC
The DNA here is from genome assembly GCA_004837865.1 of Musa balbisiana. Lineage (NCBI taxonomy): Eukaryota > Viridiplantae > Streptophyta > Magnoliopsida > Zingiberales > Musaceae > Musa > Musa balbisiana. Next base: position 2,532,101 of record CM017192.1, on the reverse strand, counting down.
GGGATCAAGGTGCTCATCTTCGCGGCGCTGGCGGGGGCGCGGGTGGAGGACGTGGAGTTGGCGGCGCGGGCGGTGCTGCCAAAGTTCTACTCGGCGGACGTCCACCCGGAGGCGTGGCGGGTGTTCTCGGCGTGTGGCAGGCGGTGCGTGCTCACGGCCAACCCTAGGATCATGGTGGAGGCGTTCCTGAAGGAGTACCTGGGCGCTGACCTCGTCATCGGGACGGAGCTCGGGACGTACAAAGGCCGGTTGACGGGGCTCGCCGGCCACCCCGGGGTTCTCGTTGGACGGAACAAAGCCGCCGCTCTCCGCAAGCAGTTGCCGGAGGCGTCGCCGGAGATAGGGTTGGGCGATCGGGAGACCGACTTCCCTTTCATGAGTCTTTGTCAGGTATGTGCGCGCTGCTGCTTCTTCCAAAAGCCATGCATTACGTAACTATAGACATGAGAGAGGAGCATAGAATGAACACTATGGTTTGCGTTTCTTGAGGCAGATAACGACGCTGTGAGAAAGAAAGAGAATTAGCAACGCTTGCACGAATCTTAAAGAGTTTTTAGATCAATTCTTTTTTAAATAAAAAAACTTAGTCATAAGAATATATATATATATATATATATATATATATATATATATATATATATATATATATATATATATATATCTATATATATATATATATATATATATATATATATATATATATATGTATGCCATGAAGTGAATGCTTGGGATTATGTACACAGGAGGCGTATGTGGTGCCACCGAAACCCAGATGCGGGGCCGTCGCCAGTGACAAGCTGCCGAAGCCGATCGTCTTCCACGACGGCCGCTTGGTCCAGAAGCCAACGCCGCTGCTGGCCCTCGTTACCGTCCTCTGGTTCCCGGCGGGCTTCCTCATCGCCTGTCTCCGCATCGCCACCGGGGCCCTCCTCCCCATGCGCTACGTCTACCACGTCTTCCGCGCTCTCGGCGTCCGCGTCACCGTCCGCGGCACCCCTCCTCCCCCGGCCTCCACGTCCCTCGGCCATTCCGGCGTCCTCTTCGTCTGCTCCCACCGCACCCTCCTGGACCCCATCTTCCTCTCCGTCGCCCTCGGCCGCCCGATCGCCGCCGTCACCTACTCCGTCTCCCGCCTCTCCGAGATACTCTCCCCCATCCGTACCGTGCGCCTCAGCCGCGACCGCGCCCGCGATGCCGCCATGATCCGGAAGCTCCTGCGGGAGGGCGACCTGGCGATCTGCCCCGAGGGGACGACCTGCCGCGAGCCCTTCCTGCTGCGCTTCTCGGCGCTGTTCGCGGAGCTCACGGACCAGATCGTGCCGGTGGCGACTTGCAGCCGAATGAGCATGTTCCACGGCACCACGGCGAGGGGGTGGAAGGGGATGGACCCCTTCTTCTTCTTCATGAACCCCAGTCCAGCCTACGAGGTTACCTTCCTCGACAAGCTCCCGCTCGAGCTCACCTGCAGCGGCGGCAAGTCCAGCCACGAGGTGGCCAACTACATACAGCGGGCGATAGCCTCCACTTTGTCCTACGAGTGCACCCGTTTCACGAGGAAGGACAAGTACCGGGCGCTCGCCGGGAACGATGGAACTGTTCCTGAGAAGAAGTCCAAGGCTGAAGGCTGAAGGCGCCAAGGCCGTGGATCGCTAAGGAGGCAGCAGCTACTACTACTTCTACTACTGCATATGTTCTCTCTCGTAATCCCGACTATTCCGGCTACGATCTCAATGCTTAATGTACATTGATATCTCTATAATAATCATTAAAATTAATGTCAGCATCCTGTTCTAATGTACATTGATGTCTTTGTCCATATAGCTACACAATGGATGAAGAGAAGGGACCAAATCAAAGTGCCTCTCTCTGCTGCTGCAAGAGAAAAAGGGTTTCAATGATTAATCAAGGCTAACACAGAGCTAGAAAATGAATGCAGGGTTTGAGACCATGTTGTTGTGCCATTTATCACAAGAGATGTGGCTCTCTTTTCCATAGCATACCAAACATTCTTTATGGATTGCTTTGCCAGCATCATTTGGTGATCAGATTAGTTCATATTCTCAGCTACTGATTTGATATTTACTGACCTTATCTCACATTTCTGAAATCTCACAAGTCCCAGACAATAAGTTTTGGCATTAACACTGTTAGGTACATAATGAATATCAAGAGGACCCTCCATCAAACAATTAATCCAACCAAACTACAAGTTTCTTACCATCTCAAACTTCCTGACCATATATTTCAGGTCTCCTACCTCAAGTTCATGAGGTGGCCTTTTGTTCTGGATAGCTTAATCTTTAGACACATTTGATGCATGAGGAGCTTGCTTTAGCAAAACAACGTACCAAATATGTGGTCTCGGCCTCTCCAATCACTTTCTTGGGCGAGATGAGCAAACAAGACAAATCTTAACTAGATGTATACTAAAACAGAACAGGAAAAGTTATCTGTCAGGATTCTGGTTTCAGCAGTAATGTCATTGTCGGAAACCTTCATTTATTAGGTTACAGTTTGCCAGAGATGAAGGAGTACTGCCAAGTGCTTGAACAAGGAGATCTCTTTAAATTTCAATCATTGCGATATAGCTTATTCATCCATTATTTGATGATTTACAAGGTTTTTTTTAAGATTACATGATTGCTAATCTAATGTCTTATGCTCCCAAGAGTGTTGTTGATGTAAAAAGGGACAATTATTAGAAAACAATAAACTGGTGCTACCTCCCTTTTACAATTCTAACTTAGCTCAACTCAAACCCAACAACAAAGCCTAAGAAATTTCATCATTAAATTGCAGTTAAAATAAAAAATAATCACTCCCTAAAATGAAGGTGCTCTTTGGGAAATATATATAAAAAAAAGTATAAATACCGCTTATAAATTGAAAACCAGAATAATAAGAGAAAAATTAGACTGCTTATAAACCCAATAAACACATCAATAAATAATAAAAGAAAAAAAGATAAGCTGATTTGATAAAAGAATAAAAAACCAGAATTTATTTAACAAATAATTATAAAAAAGGAGGGGAAAAGAGCCAATAATTTGAGAAAACTAAATTAAAAGAAAATTAATAATGTTCCGACCTCCTTCCAAATTATAAGAAGCTTATTATTGGTAATCCTTTTTGGTATTTACAACCCCTAAAAAATTATTAAAATATATTTTTATTATTTATAGTCCCTCAATTATCAATGATACTTTTATTTTTCATAATCCCTTATTTAATTTTATTTGATAAAACCCTAGCTATGTTGACATCACTCGATGTAATTCCATCGTCTTATAACGTCGTTCATCACTCGATGAAGAGGAAGATTTTCCTACGACATTGTTCGTCATTTCGATGTCACTCGACAAAGAGGAAGACTCATGTCACTCAATATCACTATGTCGTTTGACCCAACACTACTCCGACTCCACAAGAGATGAGAAAAACTTTACTTTAATATCATTCTATTGTCAAACATCACTTTGATGACCCAACACATTGATAATCCATAATCGATCTCTCTCGATCTACTCGAAAGGTATGTTTGTTAGTCACATTCCGTCGTCGAGCGGGTTGATTAAAAGTTAGGTTCATTTACATGAGAGTATCTTAGGAATATTAATTTTTTTTTAAAAAAAATGAATTGTAATAGAAATATTTAAATAGTTTATTAATTATAGCTCCTTTTCTCTTAAAAATAATAAAAAAATTATTTTACTATTAAAAAATATTATCGATTTTATAATTTTTTCTTCCCCATAACCCTATGATTATCGATACCAACGCTCTCTCGTCATCGTCGATCATCGCTCCATACTCTTTGTTGATACTCAACACTCTCTCGCTTCTTACCTTTTGGAACCTTGCTCTATGCACTCTCAATATGGTCATCCAAAAAGTAAGAAGATTAGGCATTTCTATCTATTTACAAAAGATATTTAGAAATATTAAAATTTTTAAATGATATTTTAAATAGAAAATTGATGGTGGTAAATAGTAATATCCAATCTTCAATTAAAATAAGGAGGTTACTATTCAATGCCTATTCTTACAATTCACAATCCTATTATTATTTATAATTATTTTTAAAACTAATATAAAATTATTAATAATAATTTACAATGACAAATAAGTTGATATAATTGACTTACAAGATTATATTATCTGAATTATTATAGAATATATATAACAAAAAATATTAAATTATTATAATAAATATTTAAAAATATTTCTCACATCCTTCTTTTCAATGTTTGATTTGTTACATTTTATTATCTAGTTTTTTAATTATTTTATATCATTTATAATGAATAAGAGGTGAAGAAGGAGGCGAAAAAGGAGGAAAAAATATAAATGAGAAGTGAAATGATTTTATTATACTTAATTTATAAATTAAGATCATGCATAAAAAAGATAATTTAGAAATATTCAAAAAATTATTGGGTCGTAAATAACATGATTATAAATAGTCATCTCCCAAGTAAAATTGATCCTAAATCATCGTAATTCACCGAAATAGCCTTCGCCCCTCTTACCGACTCTCCCTCGATCCCTGTTACCGACTCTCACTCTCTTATGGCCACCGCTTCTTCCCCATACCGTTGCCTCCTCTCTTCCTCCCCGCAGCTCCTACCGGTCGATCTCGTTACCTCTGAACACTTCTTCCCCCCATGTCCGATAATTTCCCTCCCGCGCCATCCGCGGACGGATCCTCCTTCCTGGAAGACGACTGCCAACCCCTGCCCGCCGACCCTCCCCCCCGGAAGACCCGCTTCCGACGCGCCTGCAACTCCCGCTGCGCTCTGCCGCCGTAGGGTTACAGGACTCTGCAGCAGGCACTGTGTATGTAGCTTGTTCTATTATATCCGCTGAGATATTACAGCAAAGAGATGATATCATGGAATGGCTAATCTAATTGGTCATTTACCGCAGGTCACTGATGGGGATATATCCCATGGGTGAGTTCTTTGTATCTATGGAGTCTAAGGCACTTAAAAACAAATCCATCTGATAATACTGATGAACTCTGACTATTAAGTTTTGCAGAACGAAGATCGAGACATATGACTTTTGGTTCTAACCCACATATGCTAATTTCTAAAGCACTATGTAGCATCCGTGTTGAGGTGCTTATTGTAATGAATAATAGTACTCTAATTTGAAAGTTTAATGCCTTTATTGCAAGTGACAATGTTTAATTATTATTTATGTTTTCCCTTTGCTGATGGATGTTGGCTTTTATCTTGTACATAAACTTGAAAAATGCATAGCTAAAGCACTTTCCTTGCACTTCCGGTCTTAGTTCCACTTCCTGAGTTGTCTTACAATGATGTTTATCAACATTTAGGCTTCTTTGGTATCTTTTTTTTTTGCCTTTGTATATAAGACATATATCTTTTTTTATGTTCGTGTTTTTTGATATTCGGCTTGTATAGCTGTCATAACTTGTACATGAAAGAGGAGGACCCAGGACCTTTTTGTTAATGTGTCTGATGGTACACCATAATTTTCACTTTGCAATGGAAGTAGAAAGTTTTTTTCCAACATTTCAGAAATAATGAAGAAAAAAAATTGCCAAACATATTATGCGGTACCTTGCCAAATAAAAGTCACTACTATCTTTGATCACTGATTGATGGTAGCCACCATGTTTGCTAATGGTCACTGAATGCCACCTCCATCACCTCCAACCACTGCCCTCCATGACTTGCCATTAGTCCTTGGTTGTCGATCTCCGCTGCCATTGGAAGTCATCATTGTCCATCAATTCTTGCTGGTTAACCTCCTGTTACAATCCTTTCATTACGCGTTTGCTGTTCACCCTTTTCCACCGGTTGCCAGCAGCTGCTGCTACCCGTAATTGGTTGTCAGTTGTCAACCACCACTATTCCCATCGTCAGTTGTTGATTGTTGTTGCTGATTGCTAGTCATCATCAGATTCAGCATCAACCATATTTGTCATCACCAACTGCCACCCTCAGCTACATGGATTAAGAACTGGTGCATTGTTGAATGGAGAAGCAAGTTAGAGAAAACCAATGAATGGGAACAAAGTGGAACATCTAGAATATGTTTTCCGTTTTTAGTTTTTAAATTATACCTTTGAGTGCTTGTTTTGAGACGAAATGGATGACCCTTTAGCTGACAAATTTTTTGGGAGCTTCATAATTTTTAAAACTAAGCATTTCCCCCTTAGTTTTTCTCTGCTTATTTGAAGTAAACATGCTTCCTCAAATATCATAAACTAAGGGATTAGAAACTTGCGATCTAGAATTATAGAGCTTTCATAAGTTGACATGAATGAACATTATATATGTTGCACTACAAATTTATCCACACTATAATGTGTTAACTGGTACTGTTTCCTTTCAAATGGCACTTGTTATTGCTAGATGAATCAGATGACTCTCCATTCATTAGTGTTGTTATCCACAGTGTACCATATAAATGAGTACTATATCCTAATAATTGATTTTGACTTGTTAGCACCATATAGGCTACTGTCTCAAGAATTGTTTCCTTATCAATCATTTGAACTTTTTACAGGTACTTCTGTATCCTATGATGCAATTGATACTTATATATCATATAATTGTCAATATGTTTTGTTGAATCTCTAGCTTTTTGATAATCAACATTATGACATGACTATGACTAACTGTGCTCTGAAAATGTAGTCTTAACTCTTCTTGGTTGATTTAATACTAGAAGTTGACTTCATTTTTTTTCATTTTGCAGCAAGAAGACATTCAAAATCTTATTGATGATTCATTAAAAATGAGGCATTCAACTCTTGCAAAGAAAGGATTGGTGATCATTAACATGGGATTTCTTATTGGTATCCTGATAAACTTCATGGTTATTTTAGAAGCCACCCAAAACATTTGCATATTTATTTTAAACTACTTTTTGTAGTCATATTGCAAGTGTCATGGTTAACACATGGTAATTCCTTCATTTCTTTGTTTTGCAGGTTCGAAGATGATCCAACTGTTGGCCATCCATTGTACTGTGAAATTAGACAGGTTGAGGTAAAGAAGGTCAAGGCAAAGGGATTGTCATTTGCTTCACATATATCTTTCCAGAGGGAAACTGTTGCAACCAACATGGATGGATTCCAAGAAGTTTCAGTGAGTTTCTCCATTTTGGTTGGTTTTAAGTGAGTGATGTCATCTGTATTTTGGTAGTTTAAACTGCACTGTTCTAATAGTGATGCGGCTTAATCTAAAGTCTATAACCATTAACAATAAAAAAAAGAACTATAGAAAACTCAGCACATAACTCTATTAATGAAGATTAATTCTTAGGAAAGTAAACTTTGTCTTCCTTTTCTTTCTCTAATTGGTAGCATAGTATATGTTTGATTTCAGGTAAAATTTTCTCAAGGTAGAAGTAGAACGGAATCCTCTCTTGGGAAGAAATTAAAGTTTGAATTTCTGCTGGAGATCAAGAAAATTCACAAAGTAAGGGATTCTTTGCACCTTAGTATTTATGCTTTTATTCTCATTTTACATGGCATGGTTAACCTTAAATTAGTCTTGGGTAATTCAAAGCCAATAATTTTTCTATTTCTGTTGTACTTTGGGCATTCAAACGTAAGAAAGAGAGGCTGTTGAAAAAGCAACACAGAGAAGCTCTCCTCCCAGGCAGCTTTGTGACTGCAGGTGGAGCTTCCTCAGGCCGCTTCCTTTGTGATGGAAAGCCTGTCATGTACACTTTGGTTTATCCTATTTCTACTATATTAAGTTTAATAATTTTCTACTTTGATGTTCTAATAAATAATGAAGAATATGTATATAGAATGGTTTCCACCTACATGTTTTACCTTCCTAGAGCCATGAAACACGTTGGAAGAGTATGATTTTGTGCTTCTCTGAATATCATTGAATTCAATAATGTGTTTATAAAGAGATTTGGTAGTTGACATGTTCTACGAGTGTTTACAGATTAGTTGAACTTGCTTCTCTAGGTATACTGTGGATCAATCACATGGAAAAGCTCTTTTTGCTTGTGTTTTTTTATTTTTCTTTGAAAGGTAGCTTGCAGTATTTTTAAAATGTTATTTTCCTTACTAAGCTAAGCACTGAGGATTTTATAATGGAATGACAGAGGGTTGAAAGTGGTTTTAGGAGCTTTCATATGTTTACTTCTGTCTAAATTTGAAGTAGGTACTTCTGCTCAGGATTTTATGGGTGGTGGATATTAGTGTTATTGATCTCTGATTAGTTTATTTTAATTGGTTTTTTTAAAACCTTATTATTTGGTTTCTAAATTTCTGCTAATCCTGATTAGTTCTGTTATTGTCTTTGTATATTTCATTGATTTGATGTACATAGCTAAATTATCTAAACAGGGCATAACTAAATATTTAACCTGAAAAAGTCTATTCCTGTGACTGTTTGACATATAAAATATGTCCGAATCCTAAAAGGTGGATATTGGTTATTAATGATTGTTTGAATTGTAGTTTCTTTAGGTTTTCTCTTAATGATTTCTGGCCAAACTCAAATTAGTAGTAGTTTCATGTTAAACAATTTTTCAGATGACTAAGATCACACGATCAATGAAGCTATCAAAATAACCAAACATTTATACAATCTCTTTTTTTTTTCATTTATATTCTGCATCTTGTTTATTTCTTGATGAGGCTTCTCCACTGATTTCTAATGCTTCACTCTTATGTGGTATCTTTAGGAAAAGACAATGCTCAGCTGTGAATGTCGTCAGGAGATCAGTCATTGGGAGGCCTGATGTCTCAACTAATGGTAAATTGAATGGCTGTTGGCAAATGGATCTGGTCAACAATGATACAAGGTGCCCAAAATCAAATTACCATGAAGAAATTAATATCAAACATCAGGATGAGCCTCTTGACCACAGTGTCTTCTCTTTCATGCTTGTTTTGAGATGTATAGTTTGTTTCTAATATGATGTATCTTACTGTTGTATTGGTTGGAATTTAGCAATTGGTGGAGGAGAAGGCCTCAGAAATAATCGGAAAAAGGATTTTGTGGATACTGTTTTCCTGTATTGTTAATAATTTTTCTATTTCTGTTGTACTTTGGGCATTCAAACGTAAGAAAGAGAGGCTGTTGAAAAAGCAACACAGAGAAGCTCTCCTCCCAGGCAGCTTTGTGACTGCAGGTGGAGCTTCCTCAGGCCGCTTCCTTTGTGATGGAAAGCCTGTCATGTACACTTTGGTTTATCCTATTTCTACTATATTAAGTTTAATAATTTTTCTATTTCTGTTGTACTTTGGGCATTCAAACGTAAGAAAGAGAGGCTGTTGAAAAAGCAACACAGAGAAGCTCTCCTCCCAGGCAGCTTTGTGACTGCAGGTGGAGCTTCCTCAGGCCGCTTCCTTTGTGATGGAAAGCCTGTCATGTACACTTTGGTTTATCCTATTTCTACTATATTAAGTTTAATAATTTTTCTATTTCTGTTGTACTTTGGGCATTCAAACGTAAGAAAGAGAGGCTGTTGAAAAAGCAACACAGAGAAGCTCTCCTCCCAGGCAGCTTTGTGACTGCAGGTGGAGCTTCCTCAGGCCGCTTCCTTTGTGATGGAAAGCCTGTCATGTACACTTTGGTTTATCCTATTTCTACTATATTAAGTTTAATAATTTTTCTATTTCTGTTGTACTTTGGGCATTCAAACGTAAGAAAGAGAGGCTGTTGAAAAAGCAACACAGAGAAGCTCTCCTCCCAGGCAGCTTTGTGACTGCAGGTGGAGCTTCCTCAGGCCGCTTCCTTTGTGATGGAAAGCCTGTCATGTACACTTTGGTTTATCCTATTTCTACTATATTAAGTTTAATAATTTTTCTATTTCTGTTGTACTTTGGGCATTCAAACGTAAGAAAGAGAGGCTGTTGAAAAAGCAACACAGAGAAGCTCTCCTCCCAGGCAGCTTTGTGACTGCAGGTGGAGCTTCCTCAGGCCGCTTCCTTTGTGATGGAAAGCCTGTCATGTACACTTTGGTTTATCCTATTTCTACTATATTAAGTTTAATAATTTTTCTATTTCTGTTGTACTTTGGGCATTCAAACGTAAGAAAGAGAGGCTGTTGAAAAAGCAACACAGAGAAGCTCTCCTCCCAGGCAGCTTTGTGACTGCAGGTGGAGCTTCCTCAGGCCGCTTCCTTTGTGATGGAAAGCCTGTCATGTACACTTTGGTTTATCCTATTTCTACTATATTAAGTTTAATAATTTTTCTATTTCTGTTGTACTTTGGGCATTCAAACGTAAGAAAGAGAGGCTGTTGAAAAAGCAACACAGAGAAGCTCTCCTCCCAGGCAGCTTTGTGACTGCAGGTGGAGCTTCCTCAGGCCGCTTCCTTTGTGATGGAAAGCCTGTCATGTACACTTTGGTTTATCCTATTTCTACTATATTAAGTTTAATAATTTTCTACTTTGATGTTCTAATAAATAATGAAGAATATGTATATAGAATGGTTTCCACCTACATGTTTTACCTTCCTAGAGCCATGAAACACGTTGGAAGAGTATGATTTTGTGCTTCTCTGAATATCATTGAATTGATGCGGGCTTCAACAGTGATGATGACATTGTAGGAGAAGCAGTATATGATGAGGAATATCTGAGAAGTCAAAAGCAGCAAAAGGTGTCAAATTGGCCAGAGGGGGATGAGGAGTTCCGTTGGAAGGAAGAAAATGTAGAGGATGATGAGATAGAGGAGGAACATTCCTCGAGCACTAGTGAGATTTGGAGGATCAACACTATTACGAAAGGTTTCCTGGTCGAACTAGGCAGGAAACAAAAAAATTGAGATAAGTTGATGAGCTCTAGACAGGCGTAAGATGCAGCAACAGAGCTGCATGACCATGTATAGATTACCTGCAGTATGAGCTATCAGATACAGATACAGATTCCGCAAAGTCTAATGAGTCAGATGCAACAGACATCTCAACAGCAAGTTAAGTTCCTCGGGAAGAAGAAGACAGTAAAGAAATAACATATAACAAAATGAGTCCCATATTGACCACCACACTGAGGCTGCAGATAAAGATCGGCAACCAGCTGTGCATAAGACAGACAGCAACGGGGAGGCTGCATATAAGCCCAAAGAATAAGATTCGTAGACCTGAATGATCTCGCCCCAGGAACGAGTTCTGATGATGGCCTGAGCATTAGGGACTAGGACCAGGAAGATTTTTAGGCAGGTCTGTTGAAGAGAACGGGTTGGTTCATTCGTAACTGCACAATTATTTACTTAGGATATTATCTCAACTGCCAAACCGAAGGTCACTATTTAACAAAAGCAGTCGTTCTCGCCAAGATGGGCTGTCAAATGACAACATCTATTAGCAATCTTGCTCTGCTTCCATTGGATCCACTTAGCAAGTACTTGATAGCAATTTTGAGGAAAAGAATCATCTTGTTTTTTTCTGTTCTATTGACAGATTTCTAGATCTAACTGTTGCCTCGTTTTTTTTTTTGTTCTACATGTTCCATGTACAATATGCCTTTGTGCTAATCATTTGACAGATTTCTAGATCTAACTGTTGCCTCGTTTTTTTTTTTGTTCTACATGTTCCATGTACAATATGCCTTTGTGCTAATCATTTGACAGATTTCTAGATCTAACTGTTGCCTCGTTTTTTTTTTTGTTCTACATGTTCCATGTACAATATGCCTTTGTGCTAATCATTTGACAGATTTCTAGATCTAACTGTTGCCTCGTTTTTTTTTTTGTTCTACATGTTCCATGTACAATATGCCTTTGTGCTAATCATTTGACAGATTTCTAGATCTAACTGTTGCCTCGTTTTTTTTTTTGTTCTACATGTTCCATGTACAATATGCCTTTGTGCTAATCATTTGACAGATTTCTAGATCTAACTGTTGCCTCGTTTTTTTTTTTGTTCTACATGTTCCATGTACAATATGCCTTTGTGCTAATCATTTGACAGATTTCTAGATCTAACTGTTGCCTCGTTTTTTTTTTTGTTCTACATGTTCCATGTACAATATGCCTTTGTGCTAATCATTTGACAGATTTCTAGATCTAACTGTTGCCTCGTTTTTTTTTTTGTTCTACATGTTCCATGTACAATATGCCTTTGTGCTAATCATTTGACAGATTTCTAGATCTAACTGTTGCCTCGTTTTTTTTTTTGTTCTACATGTTCCATGTACAATATGCCTTTGTGCTAATCATTTGACAGATTTCTAGATCTAACTGTTGCCTCGTTTTTTTTTTTGTTCTACATGTTCCATGTACAATATGCCTTTGTGCTAATCATTTGACAGATTTCTAGATCTAACTGTTGCCTCGTTTTTTTTTTTGTTCTACATGTTCCATGTACAATATGCCTTTGTGCTAATCATTTGACAGATTTCTAGATCTAACTGTTGCCTCGTTTTTTTTTTTGTTCTACATGTTCCATGTACAATATGCATTTGTGCTAATCATTTGACAGATTTCTAGATCTAACTGTTGCCTCGTATGTTTTTTGCTCTACATGTTCCATGTACAATATGCCTTTGTGCTAATCATTTGGCAGATTTCTGGATCGAACTGTTGCCTCGTTTTTTTTTTTGTTCTACATGTTCCATGTACAATAATATGCCTTTGTGGTAATCATTTGACAGATTTCTAGATCTAACTGTTGCCTTTTTTTTTCATTCAGAGGCACGATGCCAAGTTATCTGAGAGGATGTTTACCCATGTACGGATTTAATCAAGAAGATGGTCCTTACCGTGACCATCTAAATTCTACATGTACTTCGGCAGAATTCAAGGTCAGTCCCTGTTCTCTACTCTCCTTCATTTGCCAACTTGAAATGGCTCTTGATGGTTGGCATGACAATTTATTTGGTCCTCATTAGTGGCTTATCCAATTTATTGCGATTAGGTTTATTGTATACTGCATGCAGTTGTTGGAATTGGTTTAGCTGTTGCTAATTTGATTAGGATTTTTTGCATTCAGATATATTAGATGAGATGAGTTCAGACATTCAGATATATTAGATCATAATCGCACGTCACTCTGGCCTACGTCATCCAAGACGGACGCGCTTGAGACTGCCAGCGAACGGTGAGTTCAGTGGCGGCGTCTTCGTTGTTTTCTGCTCTCTTGCAACAAATGCATGCGTCGACTGAGACAGCGTTCGGCCTTTCGCCCCCCGCTTTCGTCGCGGGCCGGGAGACACCTGGCACTGCGGTGGTACCACCACCAATGCGTGGGAAGAATTCATGTGAATCCTGTGCGAGGCCGGCATCTCATCCGCTCCCGATGCCTGCGTTTTCTTCGTCGAACCGACACCAGTGGAAGATGACGAGTCTTCGGATCACTCCAATCTTTATGAAGGGCTGCCGGTGATCCGAGTAGCCACTGCGTTCTCCCACCATGGCGAGGATGAGCGATCGGTTGGCGAGCTTGGGCTCGCTCGCGGCCAGCCTCATGGTCGTCTATGCAATCATCCGCCGCTACCTCCCCCTCCACCTCCTCGAGCACTCCCTCACCAAGCACACCTTCCGCCTCTTTGCCTCCGTCTACCCCTACGTCCGGATCACCATCTCCGAGTTCTCCGGCGACCGCCTGAAGCGCAGCGAGGCTTACACCGCCGTCGAGGCCTACCTCAGTGGCTCCTGCTCGCAGCGCGCCAACAAGCTCAAGGCCGAGCTCGGCGCCGGCTGCGACAGCCTCACCCTCAGCATGGACGAGCACGAGGAGGTCACCGACGACTTCGAGGGCGCCAAGCTCTGGTGGACCTCTGTGGCGCGCACTCCCCGCTCGCAGACCGTATCCTTTTTACCGGAGGCCGAGGCGCGGCGGCACTACCGGTTGACCTTCCACCGCCGGCACCGGGAGCTCGTCATCCAGTCGTACCTCGCCTACGTCTTGCGAGAGGGGCGCGAGGTCAGGCGCCGCCGCCGGCAGCGCAAGCTCTACACCAACATTTCCGGCAGTAGGTCGTACGATTACAGGAAGACGATGTGGAGCCACGTCGTGTTCGATCACCCGTCGACCTTCGACACACTCGCCATGGATCCCGGCAAGAAGCAGGACATCATGGACGACCTCATCGCCTTCCGCAACGGCAAGGACTACTACGCCAGAATCGGCAAGGCGTGGAAGCGGGGTTACCTCCTCTATGGTCCTCCCGGCACCGGCAAGTCCTCCGCTATCGCCGCCATCGCCAACTTCCTGGACTACGACATCTACGATCTCGAGCTGACCTCCGTCAAGGACAACACCCAGTTGAGGAAGTTGTTCATCGAGACCACCAGCAAGTCCATCATCGTCCTCGAGGACGTCGACTGCTCGCTGGACCTGACGGGCAAGCGGAAGCCCAAGAGGAAGAAAGAGGGCGAAAGCGGAGACAAGGCCAAGCCGCCGTTGCCGCAGGAGAAGGAGGACAAGGAGGAGAGCAAGGTGACGCTCTCCGGGCTTCTCAACTTCATCGACGGCCTGTGGTCGGCCTGTGGCGGCGAGAGGCTCATAATATTCACCACCAACCACCTGGAGAAGCTGGATCCGGCGCTGATACGGCGGGGGAGGATGGACAAGCACATCGAGATGTCGCACTGTGGTTTCGAGGCGTTCAAGGTGCTGGCGAAGAACTACGTGGGCGTCGACGCGCACCCGCTGTTCGAGGCCGTCCGGCGGCTGCTGGAGGAGGTCAAGATGACGCCGGCGGACGTGGCAGAGAACTTGATGCCCAAGTCTGCCGAGGACGACGACGCGTCGTGTCTCGGGAGGTTGGTTCGGGCGCTGGAAATGGGCCGGCCGGGAGCGGCGGCCAAAGTCGACGACGGCAGTAGCGGGGACGAGACCGCCGAGAGTGAGCTGACGAGTTAATTTCGAAGGTAATAAAAAATAGACATTAATGGCGGATTTCTATCGGTTATTTTGTCGTTTGTGCTCGGTCTATGCTTAGATTGGGCTCCGCCAAGCTGTTCTCGTCGATCTTATGATACAACCACTAATAATGCCACGTAGGAATGACGTTGGCAACCTTTACTTCCCATCAAATCGTTGAGGAATCCAAGTTTATCTCAATGCCGACTGCAATGTTCATATATACTTATACATTTGATTAAAAGGTATCAATCAGAAATTTGACACGTGAATACCGATGCGGTTGGTGATGGTGTGTTTTTTTTTTTTTTTTTTTTTTTTTGTGAAGGTATTGCAGGAATGTTACTATTTCTTTATAGGTGAGATAATTTAAACTTTTATCATAAATGATAAAATGATTATTTAGATCTTTGTCAAAAATTATGTTTATAGGTACCAGCGAACCCTCTTTCGTTTCATCCAACCATGGATGGATGACGCTTTTAAATGTGAAAGATTATGTTTATAATCTTACTTCACCTTATATGTATTTGATATGATATTCAAAGCTTTGGTTATATATTTTTATGTGTGTGTTGGATACGAATGAAATGAATACAACATTAAATGTGATATTTAAGCTTTTGTTTCATATTTGTTCTTTTGATATACTTTTAAATATTTTATATGCTATTGATATATTTTGAAATACTTTTTATGCCTCCGAAATGTTCATAGATCATTGATATACTTGGATATATTCTGTATACTATTGATATGCTTTGAGATATTTCATATGTTATTAATATATTCTGAAATGATTCTTATGTCATTGATATGCTCCAATTACTCTTTACTCTTTTATTATGAACAAGACACACTTTAAATGAAATGATATTTACGATTTTGTATCTAATGAGATGGTATCCTTAAATTTTTGTATCTTGTCTTATATTCTGATACCAAGTTTATTTGAAACTATCCTCTTTTGTAATGGATATGTTAGTTACTTGCTGAATTTTATATGCTAATTTCATTGTTATATAAATTTTTCAGGATAGTTTGTCGCTCACTAAAATGTTAGAATTAGGCTAAGGCAGTGAAAAGCTTTTCAGATTGTAAGTCTTTGTGGATTATTACATTGTTATTATATAAGTACATTTTATATTTAATGAAATATTGACAACATATTTAAATTGATATATCATGTAAAAGTTTAAAAGACCCATCTCGTTTGGAATTTTAGAATATTAAGTTACTTTTATGATGATATAAATTCTTATGCTTGTGGATTTATAAGTGTGGTTAATGAATTGTTAAGTTAGCTTGGGTTTTCATAAATGTTTGAGTGATGTGGTGTATGATTATAAACTACACAGATTTTATCGATGTGAATTTTGACTTTATAATTCTCGGTGTCCTTAAATATTAATTTAGATTTTGGATTGATTTGTTGATGAATTATAATATTCATATTTAAGATAGGTTCACGTCTCTTGAATACGATAATTCGAGGGGCGTGACACCTCCCCCAAGCATATTTTGAGACTTTTGTTAGAGGGGTTTGGAGCATAGTGTTCAATTCACCTGATAGGCCTCATCATCGTTATGTTCCTCTATAGCGTGAAGGATACACGTAAGCATGGGTCAATTTATGATCACATTGTACATCGAGGACATGTCAACCATCATAAATTTAGTCATCACCATTTTGGAGCAAGGCTCACCGTCGAATGTGACATGCAAGATCATGGTCCCAAGAGAGGAGATGGAGTCACTTATGAACCCAATCAATGAGGAAATCATATGGGTGAGATCAATAGCCGAGAAATCAAGTTTTTGAAAAGCGTCAAAGTAGAGGATGTCGGTAGAGCTACTTGTGTCGATTATGACCCTCTTTATTCGGACGTTAATTATCCTTACGGAGATCACCAAGATATCGTCATAGTTTGGGTCGAGGTACTCAATCTCTTCTTCCTTGAAGGTTATTTTGGAGTCATCTTTTAACCTCGGGCGCTTCTCGTTGGTTGCTCGGGTGTAGGCTTTACGACCCGAGGAGTTGTCTCCTCCCGAGGTAGGTCCACCGATGATAACATTGATCTGCTTTCCACTAGCCTCTAAGGTCAGGGCGAAGGCTCTCGGAGCCTCCGAATGAATCTCCCAATGTGTCCTTGATGAATGAGCTCTTTAATATATTCCTTCAAATTACGATAGTCCTCCAGGTCATGGCCATAATTATGATAGAAGTGATAGTACTTGGACTTGTCCCTCCTCTCCAATGGTGTCTTTATGGATTAAGGGTCCTTCAAGAATCCTTTTTTCTTTTATCTATAATAAGACCTTGGTTCTTGTTATGTTCATTGGAGTCGACTTGGACCTTGGATGAGGTAACTCAGGTTGGCCATGTTTTCTTCGTCGTGGTGACCTCAGGGTCGGAGCTGATAGTGGTCACTCCTACCGCGGCCTCTTGCGTCTCTCCTCTCACTTACTTGAGACCATTGCCTCCGCAACTATGTATTGGTTAGCCTTCTAGAGGATCTCGGGTATCATCGCCGGTAGCCTCTCCACTAATGACCAGAAAAAGCAAGAGAGCTTGAGCCCCATGATGAAAGCTTAAATCATAAGTTGCAGATGAGCTTCGTGCATATCTCAAATTTCATTAGTAAATCGAGCGACAAAGTTGAAGAGTGTCTCTTCCTTCCCTTGCTTGAGTCAGAGCAGCATTGTCGTCTACATTCCCAAGGAAGAAGAGCTCAAACTCTTTTGTGAGCTTAACAAAGGAGTCGATCGAGAGTGTCTTCAAGCAAGTGTATCATTCTCGCGTCATGCCTCTTAGTGTTGTTAGGAACACATGATACATTAAAGCGTCGAATGTGTTGTACAAAGACATCTAGGTGTGGGAGGCGATAGTGTATTCTGCCAAGTCGGTACTGCCATCAAAGACCTCCGGCGATGGGAGACAGAATGGGGACCAACACGAGGTAGGATCGATCGGACTATCCCCTCTGGACTGCTAGAACTCATGATGAATCTCGTCTAAGTATTGGTCCATTACTACAATTGGGCTCTAAGGGAGTCATCTATCGAATCCATCGACTAGGTCTTGGATTCAAGTAAAGCAGAGCAATGGTGTAGCAGTACATTGAACTCTACAATTGGAGAGCGGGGCACTCCTTCGGCTAGTAGTTTCATGGGCCTTGGGCGATCCTAAGATGTTAGCATCCTGTCGGTCAAGGGGATCCTAACGGTTTAGGTTCAATCATGGTTGAGATGGTTGTGTCGTTTATTGGGTTAGTTGAGGTAAGAGCATGGTGATAGCCTGTATCATACCCATGAGATTCTGTACTAGTTGAGTGAGATTCAAGAACACCTCGGTAGAGACAAATAGGTGGCTCGAGGTCATCCCTAGGGGTGAGAGGCCTGGATTATTAAACAATTGTTAGTATCATGCTAGTGTTTGTATCAAAGTGAATGCATCTACATGTGTGAAGGATGACAGTTGCCCTCCTAAGTAAAGATGCTATGAGTTAGAGACATGGCCTTCTCACTAGAGTGTTCGTTGAGTGAATTAGCGGGTGGACGTTCCTACGACATCATGCCCTCCTTCTAGTGCCAAAATGTTAAGAAAAATCATCGTTGATGTTTGAGTCAACTCGACGTGATCTAGCCCAAAGATGCAAGAGTGTTTGAAGTGGCTTCAAAATGGCTCCGAGGTGGTTCTTACACTAAGACCGATGTCGAGAGAAGTTTCTCGACCTGGTCCTTTCAATGCTCAAATTAGTTCGAGGTCCTTTTTGGTTTTTTTTTTAAACGAGAATCCCTCGACATAACGTCGGGGGTTAACTTTTATACCTAGTCTATGGAGGGGACGGCTTATAATTGTCCCAACATCTCCCTTTGACATTTTGTCTACATGGGTGATAGGGGGGAGATAGGCCCGAACAGCCTCCCATAGATTGTTGTCCATGGGAGTAGACAAGTGGAGCGTGACTAAGACATTTTCCTTCCACACTAGCCCAACTAGTGAGTGAGACTTGGCCTATGATGCGAAGCTAGGCCTACCCAAGTATGTGACTAGCATTAGCCATATTGTCGCTCATCTATCCAACTTATTATACGTCAAATCAACATGTTACATAAATAGGCATTTGCGGTGCATGTGACTCATCGAAGACTCAAGTGGGTATGTTTAATCTGAGCTAATATTATATGACATAGCTAATTTCCTCTATTTATTGGTTTGAGCTCATTAATTAATTGAATCAACAAGTTTGATTAGTTCAAGCCTATTTAGGGTGATTCCAAACCAACTTGACTAGTTCAAACCTACTTAACCTAATTAAAATCAATTAAATCTAAATTAGACCAGTCTATGGTGATTATAGACTTGCTCTATAAGAATTGGAGATTGGTTCCGTTATGTCCTAATTGAATTGAGTTTGGTTTAAGTTAATTGGGTTATTCCAATTAGGGTTCTAATTGACTAAGAACTATTTAGAGATTAATATCTTATGTTTTTATGATTTGATAAACTTAAAAGTTGGATGTGAATGTATTATTTAAAAATAATTATTAATTTTTTTTATTAATTTTTTGAGATTAAGTTTATGATATTAATATAATTGTTACTTTGCGGTATTTATGACTATGCTAATGATTTACATCGGAAATGCAATATATGAAAAGAGCTATGGGTTTATCATAGTGTGGTGTAACCAATAGCCATAGTCTAGTAGATCATAAAACAAATATAGTTCATCATAGTATGTTATCATAATATTTTTTGGATGTATACGTGAATGAATGTAAATGAATAATCATAATTGTTTATGTATATCTATCGAGGGCAAGTAGAATAATTCCCTTTAAGGATTAACGAGTCATCAGACTTGATGATTAAACGATTCTTCCATCCGCTATTGAGAAGAACATGTCCCCACTTAGGCAAGTGAGGGATATCACTTCATTCGTTATTGAGAGTGCGATATGGGTTCTCCCATCAACTATTGGGAGGATCCAACCCGTGAAGCATATCTCTTCGTTCACTATTGAAAAAGTTCACCATTGAATGTTATATGTCTTTATCATTTGACTATTATGTATGTCATCGAGATGTATTACATATGACTGATGCATGATTTTATTTACTACATAAAAATTATCATTATTTTTTTTAATACATAAGTTTTAATATTTATTTTTATTATTTTATATTAAACTATTAATTTTTATATATTTTATTAATATTAAGATTATTTTTATATTTTTTTTAAAAGCTCACACTAGTATGTGATATTATTGATGTATTTTTATCTTATATTTATTTTCAAAATAATTTATTATTTTATAATAAATCTAAAACTTAAGTAAAAATAACTTTTTCATAAGACCCTACCAGATGTATTTTTTTAATAAAAAATATTTATTAGTATAAAAATAAGATTTTAAATTAAAAAAATCTTCTATAAATTATACATATTAAAATAATAATTTATTTTTTATAAATCTCGAATGTGACACTATTCATGTTAATTGAACACACCAAAATCTCTTATCCAAATCAATAGAATCATGCAACATCATGCAAATTAGAAGAGCAAGACTACATCAATAAGCCTTTCTACAACAAAATACTATAAACGATTTCTCACTCGACTATATAAATCATTGTAAGACCTCATGTAAATCATCAGACCGGAAACTATTCCATTTTACTGGCAAACACAAAACAAAGACACCAAGAAAAGAACCATCTCATTATTGAACATGACTTTGCAGCTTTGCATATATGACTTGCTCGTAAAACCTTCTGGTCCTGCCAAACAATATCAATGCAACAACGGTGCCAAAAAGGCTGACAGATGCCATTATCAGAAACGATAACATGAAGCAGTGACGGCCGATGCAGTCATGAATGTCCGATGATGAAGTTGATGACTCCATGTCATATATGTACCCCACCACTCTTACAGAGAGGATATAAGATCCAAAAGGGCTTGCAATTGCAATGGTATTGAAGATGGTACCAAAATGCTGTAGCCCAAACAATTCAGATGTGATGCTGGGCATAAGCGACCACTGAGAACCATAACAGATGCCAACCAATACAGATCCCATATATAGAGAACCAGGAAAGCCAGTGGAGATGACTGCATGACCTACACTCATGACCGCAAGGGTTAGAGCGATGAACAAGGGCCGCGCCCAACCTTTACGACGCAGGAAGTAATCAGATATATAGCCGCTGCCAAAACGACCAAGGAAGTTCCAAATGCTCCAAAGAGAAACCAAAGTACTTGTCTCCAAGCTTGTGTATCCAAGAGAGCCTCCTATCTGACTGATGTTGTTTACTGTGGCCAATCCTGAACCCATGCCGCATGCCATGGCCGAGAACAGCAACCAGAAGTCACATGTCGACATGGCCTGTGTTATACTGAAGTTTTCGCCCCTCTGCAGCAGGATCGGATCTCCATTTGATGGTTCATGCCCAGAACCACAGGCCAATTTGTTTGATGCGGTAGGATCATGCTGCGCACAGGTTCTATCTGCTGCTACTGGGTCATATGTTCGCTCTTCAGGAGCTCCTTCTAGATTATCTTCCATTAATCTGGTTCTTTCATGACAAGAACTTTCTCCAAGTGCCTTTGCTTCGATCATCTGAGCTTTAATTACAACAGCCGCTGGAGAGATGAGCATCATCATGAGAGCAGCAAATATCAGGATATGGGCTACTGATCCTATTCTTAAGATGCACTCCCCAATTATAACAAGCATAAGATAACCAGCAACAGTTACAGCTATGAGTGAAAAAGCATCAAGAAATTTCTTCTCAGAACCACCATTTCTGTGGTGAACTTTTACGTAAGGCATTAGTAGTAGTGTGAGGAAAGTTGGCAACAGTGCAAGCATCAGTATAAAAGAGCTTGGGTTGCCATCAAACATTGTCTGATATATTTGAATAAGAATAGCTCCACTTAGACCCAGAAAACCCTACAAGGACAAATTCTCTCTATTAGATTACAGAGATGCTGCCAGTAATAGAATCAGACACCACTTATGCCCTTCAAAGACAAAGTGCAGAGAAGTAGGATAATAAAATTAAATCTAATAAATACATTGCATACATTAGAGCTTGCCATTCCCAGCAAAGAAGTTGTGTTTTTACAGCTTAGAGCATCAACACAACATTGTCTTCAGAGAAATTCAAGCTGTGGATGGATGTTGTTCATGCTAAAATTGGTAAAGTGAACCATCAAAGAGGATTTCAGACCTTAGCATTATTCTGGTTAATCAGTTTAGAAAATATAAACCATGGCTAATCATTTAGTATTTGCACATATCTAAGCTAACATGTCTAGTTCAGCCACCATAAGCCTCGATCTCCATCGACCATCGCAGCAAGTTGAAACTTGAAATTATAAATAGATAAATGCCATCCATTTGCTACTCCTTTCCCAGTGTTTTTTTTATAGAACTTTATTAATATTAATAATCTCTCATTCACAAGAATTTCTCTCCAACAAAAAGTATCTCAACTCCCATCTCTTTGTCATTCTAGACAACAGCACTGGTAAACAACTGAAAACTAAATACCATCTCTATGGGCCTCTACTGCTGATCCATCCATAAGCTTGTTAGTGACATTTGCCTTTTTTTTTGTCAAGCTAGCATTTTCTTGATGCTCAAGCTTGAGTTCTACATGTCTCAAACATTGAAATTCAATGTAATCCTTCAGGAAGTACCATTCAAACAGACTGGCTGTTCTTCTGCTTTTGCTCATGAACCAGTGTATTTTCTGCTTTTTAGGGAGTGATTTCATGCTTGAAGCAGATCTTGACATTTTATCTGTCCGTCAAGATTCATGTGTCAAAAGCTAGGCCCTTATATCCAGACATCTAAATCTCTTATTTAAATAGGATACAGACCTCTTTCTGTATACTATTCAAATAAGACTTTCTGCACACATCCTGCATCAAGACTGCAGGACTTAGCAGAGGGAATGTCTCATACGTGGATCAGTGGAAGAACCACTTTCCAGATGTCATATTCATCAAAAGTGTGAGTGGGGCTGCCAAGGGTTCTTTGGTCAAGAAATTTTATTATCTTCATAAACATTCAGCATGTTGATGAGACATCCATACCTACTCTAGTTGGTACACGAAATGCTCTAACTGCTAATAGCTACTATGCAATTATGTAGGACAATGGGTAAATTGACCAAAGATATAGGAAATAAAACTCATGCATTGGGACAGAATTTGTTTCCTAAGTTACACAGTATATTTTCAGGAAAAAGGTGATCTTTATTTTATGCACAATTACATGAATGCAGTAAAGACAGGAAATTTGAACCCTTCAAATATCAGCTTGTTCCATCAAACATTGTCTGATATATTTGAATAAGAATAGCTCCACTTAGACCCAGAAAACCCTACAAGGACAAATTCTCTCTATTAGATTACAGAGATGCTGCCAGTAATAGAATCAACACCACTTATGCCCTTCAAAGACAAAGTGCAGAGAAGTAGGATAATAAAATTAAATCTAATAAATACATTGCATACATTAGAGCTTGCCATTCCCAGCAAAGAAGTTGTGTTTTTACAGCTTAGAGCATCAACACAACATTGTCTTCAGAGAAATTCAAGCTGTGGATGGATGTTGTTCATGCTAAAATTGGTAAAGTGAACCATCAAAGAGGATTTCAGACCTTAGCATTATTCTGGTTAATCAGTTTAGAAAATATAAACCATGGCTAATCATTTAGTATTTGCACATATCTAAGCTAACATGTCTAGTTCAGCCACCATAAGCCTCGATCTCCATCGACCATCGCAGCAAGTTGAAACTTGAAATTATAAATAGATAAATGCCATCCATTTGCTACTCCTTTCCCAGTGTTTTTTTTATAGAACTTTATTAATATTAATAATCTCTCATTCACAAGAATTTCTCTCCAACAAAAAGTATCTCAACTCCCATCTCTTTGTCATTCTAGACAACAGCACTGGTAAACAACTGAAAACTAAATACCATCTCTATGGGCCTCTACTGCTGATCCATCCATAAGCTTGTTAGTGACATTTGCCTTTTTTTTTTGTCAAGCTAGCATTTTCTTGATGCTCAAGCTTGAGTTCTACATGTCTCAAACATTGAAATTCAATGTAATCCTTCAGGAAGTACCATTCAAACAGACTGGCTGTTCTTCTGCTTTTGCTCATGAACCAGTGTATTTTCTGCTTTTTAGGGAGTGATTTCATGCTTGAAGCAGATCTTGACATTTTATCTGTCCGTCAAGATTCATGTGTCAAAAGCTAGGCCCTTATATCCAGACATCTAAATCTCTTATTTAAATAGGATACAGACCTCTTTCTGTATACTATTCAAATAAGACTTTCTGCACACATCCTGCATCAAGACTGCAGGACTTAGCAGAGGGAATGTCTCATACGTGGATCAGTGGAAGAACCACTTTCCAGATGTCATATTCATCAAAAGTGTGAGTGGGGCTGCCAAGGGTTCTTTGGTCAAGAAATTTTATTATCTTCATAAACATTCAGCATGTTGATGAGAACATCCATACCTACTCTATTTGGTACACGAAATGCTCTAACTGCTAATAGCTACTATGCAATTATGTAGGACAATGGGTAAATTGACCAAAAGATATAGGAAATAAACTTAAACATACAGAAAGTTACCGTAAAACACAATGAGAAAATATCAATGTTTAGCTTTTAAATGTAAAGTTGCATATATTGACTTTCCTCATACCTCACCTTATGAGAGCCCTATGTACTGAACCACCTTTTTGTCATAAATGCACCACTTATTTTAGAGTTTCATAAATGTAGAATCAGACTTACATCTTCACAAATTTTGTAAAATATTTTTAGGTGATAAGATTGTTTCTTTGCTATCTAGATGATTAGGGTTCAAGTAATGGATTCTACATCTTTGCTTTCAGGGGATAAAGCTACATATTGACCCTCCCAAACTTTGTACATCATTTAAAATTATGGCACATAAGAGGACCCTATGACCCTGTTATCAATCCCTTTAATGAAAAAAAAAAAGGAAGGAGACAACTCACTTGGTACCTTTCCAGCTTACCTATCACCATCTTCATACCTATGACTATTTAAACGCCATAACTACATGACCAACATAAGATGCTCAAGACTATTAATCTTCATAATTACCACCTAAATCATGAACTTCTCCGCCACCACATCTAGAGTCATGACTCTCTCCTAAAAATGAAGATTCTTTTGGCTATTGATCTGAAACTTCTTCTTGGGGAAGTTAAAGACTACAAAAACATGCATTGGGACAGAATTTGTTTCCTAAGTTACACAGTATATTTTCAGGAAAAAGGTGATCTTTATTTTATGCACAATTACATGAATGCAGTAAAGACAGGAAATTTGAACCCTTCAAATATCAGCTTGTTCCATAACTGTGCTAATGCTTCAATAATTAATCTGTTCTGCAAATCATGTCTGATGACGCTAACCAAATTGGATGCAAATTCTTGATGATTGAACTCCTGTTCACATCCAACACCTACAGATCATTTATAACATAGAATAGATTCCAGCATATCATTGCAAAGTCCATTATCTATCTTAATTAAACGTCAGTATCCAGCTTCTTTGCCTTCAAAATCATTCATAACTCTGTATTACATTGGTCATTCATGCTGACCACTCCTTGAGAGGGATTATGAAACATTTTTATTTGTACATTATAGAGTAAAGAGAAAGGACCTAAATAATGCATTTCCTAATGATGTAAATACCCTGTCACCGTATAGGTAAATAGAATTCTCATCTCAAGCCATATTCCTCCCTCTAGACCTCCTCACAGAATCGGCCGAATAAAAATAAAAAAATTACAACTTTTGTTAATAGAAAGGCACCTAACCTAGTATTTCACTGAGGGGTGTTCCCTTAAAAAACACACATTAATGCAAACAGCAAAATCCAGTTAAAGAAGGGGATACACATTTACTATCTGAAATCGATAGTTTCTTTTTATCAATGGTAACACATACATGCTAAGAATTGTAAGCACGAGGATGACCGTAAAGCCTCTTTAAATCCAATGAAAGTCAAAAGTAGATAGTCAGATTGTCTGGATTACAAATGCCTCAACAAGTTTCATTGGCTTGATAATTGATACTTATGATTTGTAATCATTTTTTATGAATATGCTAATGAAATACAATTGATTGTCATGTACTTTAATTACTCAGTTATTTGCTATTTCCACTGAAATTACTTGTGCTTCAAAATTCAAGAACAAAAAAAAGTCAACAACAACAAAATATAGAAATTGTATTCATGCAGCTTTGATCACAAGTTTTTCTCTGTCACAACAACGAAGACAAATTCAATTTGACCTTCGAGATTAACATTAAATACCATATAGAAACGAATAATCCCAATCAGTGGTCACAAAATTAACGCCAGAGAAAGGGAGGAGCGATTACCTTCATGATACCGATGACGGTTCCCCGGCTATCCGGGAAGTTCTCGACCGCGGTGACCACGTTCGCGGTATTGAAGAACGTCTGGGCGTGCGCCGCCAGCAGCATGTAGAGGCACATCAGAGCCGGCGGCGGGCGGGGGACGCACCCGGTCACCGAGAGCCACATTAGGAGGTACCCGACGAAGCACTGGGCGGCGCCGGCGAGGTGGACGAGCCACGTGCGCCCGTGGCCCGCCCGGGAGGAGATTAGCAGGCCGGAGAGGACGCCGATGTTGGCGCCAATGTCCTTGAAGAATGCGACGGAGTCGAGGGTGGACTGGTCGTAGCCCTGGGACGACTTGAGCATCGGAGAGTACACCGCGAAGCAGTAGGAACCGCCAGAGGAGCACTGGATCCACGTGCTCGCGGCCATCGCCGCCCACTTGCTCCGCCGCGCGGCGGCGACGACAGCGGACGATGCTACCCGCATTGCGCCCTCGTGCATCATCACCGCTTCTTCCCCCTTTTGCATATTCATATAAACAATCGGAACCAAACCAAATCAGAGAACAGGAAAATAATCCAACTATATTGTGCCACGTAAAACTAATTTTACGTGCCATGTTTTATGTCGGGCTTTGCGGGGGACGCTGCGGCAGCTGTTACACACGAAGGAGATGGGGATGAAGATTCCTAGGGCGGCGTCGATGGCGGTAAGCGCCAACAATTACGGACCTACCATCCAACATCTACCATTCAATCATGAAGCTGTTATGGCAGGGTCCCACACGAACGAGTGGTTGTGATTGTGGGATCGGACGGTGCCCGCTGACGGGTAAGTCTGGGGTACGAGTCTTCAAGACAGTGAAGCGAGGATGGTAACGGATGGACACTACGGAGAAAGATTTGCGTCCCCGCCATTCGTTTCCTGCTAAAATTGAAAATTGTTTCATTTGAGTGGTCCTCCTCAGTCCTCACAATCGGTTTGTGGTATTATTAGAAAGTAATTATATTAGAGTTTGAAATATATATATATGAAGGATTTTGAACGAATTTTTAAAAAAATTTAAAGTTTCAGAATTTAATGTCTTTGATCGTGAAAAGATTATTTTGCCCTCATAATTTTAAAACAATTTTATACCAATCATAGCTATGTCTTCGTCACACATGTGATTATACTATCTATTCTCTTTTGTTGACTCCTCGACCCCTTCCCTCTAACTCA
The DNA here is from genome assembly GCA_004837865.1 of Musa balbisiana. Lineage (NCBI taxonomy): Eukaryota > Viridiplantae > Streptophyta > Magnoliopsida > Zingiberales > Musaceae > Musa > Musa balbisiana. Next base: position 2,504,609 of record CM017192.1, on the reverse strand, counting down.
TGGTCGATGATAAAAAAGGGAGCATGAGGAGATATTGATGACAAGGAATAGGCACGATGAGATTGTGTGATTCTAATCAGACTCTTGACTTTCATCGTCATTGTTGATCGCTTAGGTACCGTAGAAAATTATGTGTGCCCTTGCTTACACGAGGACAACGAGAATTATTCCATCCCTAAGCTATTGGGGTGTGGTGAATGCCACTGCACCATCACTAGGAGGGTCTGATGATGGAGGTGATTGGTAGAGTGATGATGTAGCTAAGGAATAGATGGAGGGCAATGGTCAATGAGGATATGATTATTATTATTTTTAAAAAGTTGAGCTACGTGAGAATTTTTTAAATTTGAAATGTTATTTTTTTAATTTAGAAACTTTTTTTTGTAAATTCACCCACAAATATTTTTAGTATTTTTCAATTTATTTATAATGTGTTATAATTTTATAGTTTCTATCTACTTGACCTATTTAAACAAAATCAAAGATATCACACATGAAATATTAATCGATGCACCAAATTCACGATGTTATTATTTAGGTTGTTGAACATAGCTTTTCCTCAAAAGTCATTTTCCAAAATTAAAGATGATTCAGACGGGCATAAATTGATTGTAACAAATATATGGGATATTAATTTAATTTAAATTTTTAACTTATAGATTATGGAGCAAATTATATATATATATATATATATATATATATATATATATATATATATATATATATATAATTTGATTCTTTTCAACTCTTGAGAATAGAACACACATATTTCTAATATTTTTCTTTATTCATGTGTGAGTTGATTATTGATTCTTAACGGTTATCTTCCCCAATTTTATTTTTATGTGATGATTGTCTTTCTTTTTCACTTTAAAATCCGCCTACATCTTTTTTTAACATTACATAATGATTTACACATATGTGTCAAGCCGTACTACTTATCTTCATTTAGTCAATTATAGCTTGACTTTGATCACCAAAATAATCTTAACTCAATTTTTTTAATAAAATAATTTTTATTTATTTAAGTTAAATTTTATCCACTTTGCTTTCATACCATAATAAACATTAACTAATTATAGCCAAAATTAACATATATCAAATCAATCAAAAGCTTAAGTTTCCAGTTATGAGTCAAGTCTATTTTATAGTCCTACTCCTTCAATTTTACATAAATATTATCTTATCCATGCATTCCATATCTTTTTATATCACATGAATATTTCTAAGATAGATATAAATGAGATTGCCAATTTTTTTTTCTATTAGCACAACAATGTACACATTCAAGAAAGTATATATGTTGCCAACATTTTCTTTAAAGGGAAAAATTGTCCAATAATAGTAGTTCCTCTTAGTCTCAATTGCAATTTGCTGTTATTTATATGAAGTTCATGATGTTCCTTTTAAATTGTACACAAAAATTTACCTGAAGGTTTGATTCATATGATCAAAGAATTTGTTCATCATATTCTTAATTTTACTTATAAATCTTGCAAATTTGTTATTTGTATGAAAGCCACTACAATCATCTTTGCATTGTACACAAAGAATATATAAATGACTTATATATATATATATATATATATATATTATATATATATATATATATATATATATATATATATATATATATATATATATATATATACACACACACACACACACACACATTTCCTTTCAAGATGTGCTTAGATATTTCATCGAACTTAATTCGATGGTTACTTTTCCTCTTAAAATAGTTCATATATTGCAAATTGACATTTGCATCTAAATATTCAAATGTTAGGTCCCAATCAAGAAAAGAAACCAAGATTAAGGATGACGGCCTTGATACATGAAGCAAGAACACCAGCTCTAGTAACAGTGCTGAGAGGGCACTTCCAAGACAGAACCCTAACAACTTCCATGAAGTGTTTACAGGTGCAAGCACACGACACCTGAGACTCGAGGAGGAAGAAAAGAGAAATAAAGAGAGAGAACTTTTAAGGCCACAGACTTCTAATCGCGTAGGAAGATGATCAAAGGTACAAGAACGGATCCCAGCAGCACAAGTCTATCAGGCGGCAACAGCAGAGAGTAGCAAGACTGCACAGAGTCAAAACAACATACTGTTCAATATTAGACATGGACGCATGCATGGTGAGGGTCACAGAAAGGAACAGCTCTTGAGTGGTTGAATATGAGGAGACACCATGAGTCAAGAAAACTGGGCTCACTTGGAGGAGGAGCGACGTACTGAGGCAGCGGGGCGGTAGTAGCCTTGCGCATCACCCAGAGCAGCGAAATTAGGCATCAGCAACTGAACTACTTGAAGAACAAATAAGCAGGGATCGAAGGAAAGTAGAAGAAGAGTAAAAGATTCATCTTGGATCAGATCGAGATAAAGAAACGCCAGAGAGCGTACTACGAAGATGGATGTGTTGCGCCGCTTAAAGGAATGAAGAGAGAGGGCGCCGGAAGCGAAAGTCTCGCAACGCGACAGAACAGCGAAGCTGGTGGTGGCAGCAGAAGGATCAAAAGAGGTGATGCGTGCTCCCCTCCGCCCGTATAAACTACCGTCTGTCGCGGACATGCACCGAAACAGAACGATTCACGAGATGCCGTGACTTAACTCGTTGAATCCAGGTGATATATGGATCCGATTTGGGAATGCACACCCGATCCGTTAACTCCTGTCTACGGGTTTCCTCGCCCGCAATGGTGATGTGAGACCGCGCTCCTATTAATCCGACTTTATCCACAAGACCAGAAGCCGGCCGCCACCCACACCCAAGAGTGGGGTCCACTGGACCCTTCAACCCAGCACTCGGGTAAACTTCGTGGTTAAGAAATCCCCAGGGTGGATAAATAACTCCACTTTTTGGCGAATAAGAGAACTATAGGGGCATTTAAGGAAACAAGGCGAGGAGACGCGAAGAGGAAGCTGTGGTTTGGAGAAGGGTTTTAGACCGGAAACGACCGGGTTGCGTTCTGTTACCCGTTCTACCCTTCAGCAACCGACGGTCGTGATTCATTTATTAAAGGATAATCTCAGCCGTTGAATGTGATGTGATCAAACCTAATCTCCAACTCGAACCCCACCTGAACGCCGACACCTCGGGCGATGTTGTTGACACGTAGACGTCCCTGGCGTCCTTTCGGTAGAAAAGATAGCGACACCTCCTTTTCTGTTTCCCCGTAGAATACCCCGTGATCGTCGAGGGAAAGTAAAGTTGTTTTTTATCTCTGGGTCCCACATTGTCTACGTATCTCCTTCCAGTCACAATCTGGTAGTGCGTCGCTTGCATGATATACGCGTACAAAAATATTTTTTGAGCATAAATACTTCTCGCGACCGAAACCCTTCGCCGACTCAAATACATTGAACGAGAGATGGGACCCATCGGTGAGCATTTGGATTTGCCAATCGTATTACTTACCCGCGAAGCAGATGAGTCTTCGCCGCTCTACATGTATAAATTTATGCTCGGGGGAGAGAGAGAGAGAGTGAGAGGAGAGAGAGAGAGTGAGATGGAGGGGGGAATCGATGCGACGACTCGACGCGACCGGTGGGGATACCCGGTACGGACGGCCTCCGACGCCTGCATCGCCGCCATCGATGCCTACTACGACCAAGTCCTCGCCTACGGTCGCGACCGAGCGGTCATCCTCCGTGCCGCCCGCCACGACCCCTCCTGCGTCCTCGCCAACGCCCTTGCAGCCCACTTTCTCGCAGGCAAGGACCCCGCCGAATCCTCCCGTCTCCTCGGTGCCGCCTCCGACTCGCTGGTCCGCTTGGTCTTTGCCGAACTCTTTTGTTTCCTTTGTTCCTCTCGACGTTGTTTACCTTCTGTTGTTTCAGGATAATGCTACTCCCTACGAGGGGGCAGTGTTCGGAGCGATCTCTTGCTTGGTGGCGGATGACAGGGACGACGACTTGGCGGTAGATCGACACTTCGAGGTTGGTGGTAGATATTCCTCATTTGAATGTCACGAATTTGCTGTTTAGAAATGGTAATCTGACGAACATAAAGCCTCAATCGAGTCCCCCATCTAATTGGCTTAGATTTGAGACACTATCTAAAACCATCAACTAGCTTTCTTCCAGCTTAAACTTTTGCAGTCAAACCTTTTTCTTGATAATTAGCTGCCTGAATACTTCAGTCTATGGTATAAAGCCAGTAACTACATGTGCCAATAGTGATACCAGAGGAGGCCATCCTGATGAACTAACCACTGCTTTGAACAATTGTAACAGAATCTTTTTGGCCATTTTCTGATATTGCTGCCGGAAAAATAGAATAAGTTTTTTGGTGGATTTGACAATGTTTCCCTCTTTTTCATGTCTTCTACGTCTATGTCATCTACCTCTTTTTGCACTTCTTCTTTGTGCATTGTATTTTTCCTATGCCATAGGCTAACTCAAGATTGCTATTTTAATTTGGTTTGCATGATATATATTGGCTTCCTTGAGTACAACAAGTTTACCTAGGACTGTAGGACATACCATTTTTTTGGTCAAATTGTTGTTGTTTATAGAAATTTCGTTGGCACCATCCCTTACAAAAATGGTACGAAAGTATGAGTATAACCCCAAATTAGCTATGCTCATTGTACAGTGATAACCATGCATCTAACTTTAAAAGAACAAGTGCAGGGGTTTGGTCTGGAATGTATGCTGGTTGCATCACAGCCTTACATAAAGAGACTTCCCACAATTTTTTGTGAAACTTGCAGCAATATACTTTAAAGTTTAACATGACACTGTTATTGGACATTGCTGTTTGTTTAGCTATATGACAACCATATACAACTGTAGTTCCTTTCTCTCGGTTCAAACATTTTAGGGTTTTTGAGGTGTTTCTGGTGGATTATCTTTGAGCCTTCTATTCTTCAAAAACTTTCTGAATGTGGTCTTAGAATTTCTAGATTTTGTTTTCGGTATGGTGATTTTGAAGTTTGGGCTTCCTTTCAACTTATTATGATATCTTACACATGAGCAGGACGACAAAAGTGAACAGAGAATCTAAAGAAATTTGGTCATTTATATGAATTCTTAGATCTTTGATCCATTGCTGACTTCTTTTTGCTACACTTTCCCTATATATTATGCAAAATTTCTGATGAAGTTGTGTTTATCAGACACCAGTGTAGGCTTTAGATGTTGATTTATGACAAAAGAACGTGATGCTTTAACTTACATGGTAAATGTTAGCTATCTGTCTGAGGTACTCTTTGTGATGTTTAAGTTGTGTTTAATTTATGATGTTACTTGTTACCAACTTTTAATTTTCAAGGGTAATTTTACATGGAATGATTGATTATTCATAGAGTTGTATCCTCTTATGAAGATTCTTTGTTTAAATTTTTTATTTGCAGTTGCTGAAGGAGTTCCCTAAAGATCTTTTATCACTAAAAAGGGCACAGACCTTGTGCTTCTACATGGGTCGACCTGATCTATCGCTTAACCTAGTTCAAGAGGTTCTCTTCTGCATGATGTAATAATTTTTCATAATATATAAATATTTAGTTATAGGATTTTGATGATTAGTTGACAATGTTTCCTCTGTTTATTACTCCTGACTTGGCAATATTTTTTTTTGAAGTGGTCATTGCTTGGTAACTCTGCTACTAAATGCCCAGCAGGTACTGGTACATAACAAAGATCAGAGTTATATCTATGGGATGCTTTCTTTTCCATTGTTAGAACTTGGAAGGATGGCCGATGCTGAGGGGGCTGCAAGAAAAGGACTGGGTATCAACAGCTGTGACTTTTGGTCACAGCATAATGTAAGATAATGGTTGTAGAGTCTTTAATAATGAATAGGTTTAAGCATGTCTTCATTTTGATTCTCCCTTCTCTTTTCTTTCTTCATTTGGTATGGTTCTGACATGGTGAAGGCTCCTATATACAGTTTCTTTCTGGGAGATCATATAAATAAAAAACATTTGGAGGTGTAAGAAAACTCAAGAGGAATGCAATAAAATAAAATAAAAAATCCATGTATACTTTAGAGTGGAGTGTTTCATAAAAAATAATGAAAAAAATCATGGATCAATGGAAATGCATGTATATTACAGTAATGAAACCATATTTAAATAAAGACCTTGCAAATCTGAATTGCCTTTTTTGATGGTTATGAGATGCTTCAACTATGTCTATGATGTATCGAGTGTTTTATGTTTGCATGTTTATTTACTTTATTTTTTTATTTATTAGAAATAATTGCTTGATTACTGATCAAGGCAAGTCACATGTCATCCCAGTTAATCTAATAATCTGAGGATTTGTTTGAGGAAATGTACTTCCAACAGCTTTCTTGAGCTTTTAATTTATCAGACCTTAGTGGCTTTTTTACTAAATGATTATGCCACAGAATTCTGTTTAGTTTTTGTGAGACGTGTTGCATGTTCAAAAATGAAAGGTTAAAGATGAAGTCACATGAAGCCTTGATTGATCATGTTATTTTGTTAATATTGAAAGCACAGGATAAATTCCATCAAATTGACAACTCTGAGTTTCGTGTTCTCCTATGTTTTCTTTGACATGACAAGAGAAGAATATAAAAGGAGCAGACATTGAATGAGAAACAAGAGAAAGAGTATCATAATGTGTTTTGCCATTCTTGATCCTTTGCTCACTAGGAGTAGCTTACTATCAACCAGTCTATTCAATTTGCAGATGTAAAACTTACTGTTGTACATTTTAAAACTTGTTCAGAGTTCAAACACAAATTTAGAAATAGTATATAATCCACTAATATATTAAAGAGTGTTCATGAAGAAACATATGGAGCAGCTGTCCATGAAGAATATGAAATGTATAGGTTACTAGATCCAACTGTTTTTACGTTCTCTGCCTTTTTCCATGTACCACAGACTTGTAACTGTACATTATCTGGACAGACTTTTGATTGTTCACTTCCATCTCTTAAATTGTTAAATGTTCTTCTGTATCAAAATTTTCCATCAGCAGAGATTTTGTATCTGTATGCTCAATATTTTACTTCTCCTAAATGATAAAGGTTCTTTATCTGATGCCCGTGATTTGTTTTTCATCTTAGCTATGCCATGTTCTTCAGTACGAGTGTCATTTTGAAGAAGCTGTGAAGTTCATGGAAGCTTGTTCTTCCACATGGAATTCGTGTTCATCTTTCATGTATGGATTTCTCTTTTTTTGTATACTTTTTAACATCATGAGGCTTCTTATTCTGGTGTTTTGAGTTTCTTCACTTGACCTATTTTTTAGGTATACTCACAACTGGTGGCATGTTGCTGTCTGTTATCTGGAAGGTGATTCTCCATTGGATAAGGTTCTTGAAGTTTATGATCACTGTATATGGAAGGAACTGGAAAGAAGTGATGCTGAGCCAGCAGAGGTATGACCATGGTATTCCACAGATTACTCTGCAGTTTGGAATGCTCAAATGCTCTCTTATGCATTCAGGTGTATGTGAATGCACTAGCCTTGCTGATGCGGATCTACGTGCGGGACCATATGCATCATATTGCAGAACGGCTGATGTCGCTAGCAAATGTTTTCAAGGACGAGGTCTAAGTTCTGTCTTAAAAATAAATCTGGTTTTTGCTTGTCAAGTCCTGAAGATATTGAGATTGGCATGCACATAATTTGATAATGGAGAGATTAGATGAAAACCAAATGGTCTTTTTGCTCCTTTTTGTTAATCGTAATAAACAAATCAGGACTAATCTCAAGTTTTTTTGTTTTAAAAATTGTCCTATGTTGGTTTTGACAAGAGTAATGCTTATTAATGTACGTTCTTCTGATGCTTTCCACGCAAGCAGTATGTGAGCTCTATTCTTCATTTTGTTTATTTCCCTCTTGTGCTCACTTTTATACTTCCTGTTCATTTTTCATATTGGTGAGAATTTTTAGATAGATGCATGTAGTTATTAGAAAATATGGAACAAGTAATGGTTATATTCATAAATTAAATATTGTAGCATTGAAAGTAGATAAAGTGAGGATTACCCTTTAAGATGATAAGGACATAGGCAAATGAGGATTACCCTTTAAATTGGATTCACATTTCTCATACATAGCTGAACTAATTGGTGCTTCTTTTTTTTTTTTTGCACACTTCCCTGCAGTCTATGTGGCATGTTGAGTGGCATCTTGATGTCCTGGCGCTATGGGCCTTAGCTAGTACAAAAGAGACAAGTAAAGCAGAGGGTCTACTTAAATCCATTAAATCAAGGTGTAAACTGAGCCACATTTTTTCTTATTTGCAGGAAAATAGTAGGTCTTGTTATTATACTAAATTTCTAAGCTAAACTATTTTCTTTAGGTTTTCCTTAATGAGTAGGAAGAAGCAACAGCAAATGCAAAGTGCAATTCGGGTTTGCATCGTTTCTGTCTCTATTTTTTTGTTGGTTTATCTATTTATCACATGTCACATGCATGTCTTGGTCATCCATTATGGAATTCTCTAATTCATGATATCCTGGGCACATTGTTTTCATTTGATTCCTAAAATTTTAAGCTGCTTAAAAAGAACATGAGGAACTGATATAAACTAAGTTCAGCAGCTTAAAAAGAAAATCCCACTATTCCTTTCTAGTACTATGTTTCTATTTAAGAGTGCAGTTCTATTGAATGTTGGGCAAACCAGTGGTTTTGTTGATCTCAGCTTGCAGAAGCCATTTATGAATACGGAAGGGGTAACTTTCAAAGTGTTTTTGACTTGCTTGGTCCAGATTTTGATGCCATTGGCTTTAAAGTATGATACTCCTGGAATCCATAATTTCCCTTTTTTGGTCAGCTTTATTATTGGGACCTTCACAACTTTTCTCTCAAAATATGTTCCAGATGATTGGTGCATCTGACGAACAGCTTGATGTCTTTAATGAAGTTTGGTACATTGTTCTGTTGAATATTGGACAATTTTCCAAAGGTACTGTCTTTCTTTTGAATCATCTTATTGTTAATAGGATCTGAAGTTATCTGTACCGACTGCAGTAATCGAAGAGGTCAAAAAGCAAGTTTGTAAAAGAGGAGCCCCTTTCTTGTGGCAATTGCTGGTATGCTCTATCATTGGACTTTTTTTTCCCTAAAAGTATATATTAATATTCTTTGATTCTTTCCAAACAAGTTCTCAACCAGCTTTCAAATAAATGTTTCAACACTTTCATATGCCCACCTGCATGTTTGATATACCACCATACCTTCACGCCATAAGGGTCACTTTAATTTGCCCACCCAAGGTTAACTAGAATGGAATGGCACAAGATTCGTAGTGATTCCTGTGCCAAGGCAAATATCATAAATTACCATTCTTGGCATGGCATGAAAACCCATTCCAACTCTATCTAAGCACACTATATGACAGCACTTTGATGCACTCTGCTACGCCGAGAGCCCATAAATTTCTTGGGTTTCATGTACCTGGACAATAATTTTGAATAAAGCTCGCATTCTCTATTAGGCTTCCGAACTCTTTGTTTTGACACCTATAGATTTGCATGAACAATTCCGGAACAATTTGAATCCGCCATTCTGCCCCTACGATATTAAAGTTCACATCTGAATGCATGGTTTTTTTCCAGGAAAAGGCATATTCCATGGAGGGGAGATCAGATGCTCCCCTTGCAGGTGAACGGGCAAAGGTTTTAGAAGCTGCCTCCAAGTAAATTGTGAAGTAATCTATCAATATATGAATGTAGCTCAACTAATTTGGAATAACTGAGAGGGAATGTGGCAAAATAAATCTACAGTTTTCTGTGATGTTTTATATAATATCCTCTCACCAATGTAAATTTTAGCTGCATAAGACTGAGCTGTTTTAATACCTGATGATGTGCTAAAATGATGATCACACAACAAAATATGTGAAGGTCATGTGCACCTTCATTTCTTTATTTATGTTTAATAACATCAACATATGGAGTTGAGCTGAAGATGTCCATGTCCAAGTTTTCAGTGTCCTTCTGCCAGGGAATTTCCCAGTACATTAATTTAGATCCCAGAGTTGCAATGGTGATCTCTGAGACTAATTGGCCAAAGAAATGTTGCATGACAATGGAAAAGGGAGTGTAAGAATGGTGTTCTTTGTAAGATGATCCAAACCATTGAGCTGTTTTATGAGGTCTTCACAGGGAATTGCAGGATCAGAACATCCAGTCAAACTTCTCTAGCGCTGTTCATATCTATTCTTCAAGTTCCTTGCAGCTGCCAAGATGCAGAAGAAGAAGAAGAAGAAGAAAATGCTGACAGATGAAACTCGGAACAGAAACAGTAAGAGCAGAAGGATGATATCATAATGCATGTAGATGTGAAAGGATATTATTGCTGACCAAGGAAAGATAGAACTGAGAAAGGATGAGACTCACCATTGGAGTTGGCCTTCACCACCACGACCTGAATGTGGGGGCAATCAGGTGGCGGCGGAAGATTGATCGGAACGAGGCTGCTGTCCGTCGGACTCCGACTGCACACGTCGATGTTGACCAGCCCTGTCTCCTCCTGCAGCTTCCTCTTCAGCATGGCGATGCTCCCTCCAGCAGCAAAGGTCAACGTTCGCCGGCCACTGCTCTCGTCCACGTTACCAGCATCATCTGCTACCTTGTATTGGATAGTCTGATACGACATGACAATATCACATGTCAAGAACAGCATCAAACCACACGATAAATGGCAGTCGAGAACATCCAAGATCCAAGAAGCAGAATGGAATGCGTACGATGGAGGAGGCAGCAGCTGCGTCGCTGGCCACTGTGGAGGAGGAGCAGGAGGCACCGCCGCATATGTGAACCGGGGAGACCGGCGGGTGTGCCGGCGTCTCGAGGAATTCGACGTCCCACAGAATCCAATATCGAGTGTAGGGGAACGACGGGGTGTCGACCGTCACCGAGTTGCGCCACGGCGGGGGGCCAGCGTTGGCCCGGAGGAACTGGTCGAAGACGCACTTGAGCCGGACGCGGCAGCCGTCGCGGAGCGGCAGCCAGTTGACGCGAGGGCCGAAGCAAAGGGGCGCCTCCTGGAACACCTTCTTGCCGGTGAGGTTGAGGAAGGTGGTCTCCGTGCGGTGAGCGGCGAGGTAGCGGCCGTAGAAGCTCTTGAGGCGGAGCCGGCGCTGTTCGCCAATGTAGGTGAAGATCTCGACGGTCCACCGGGCACCGCCACAGGAGCCGTCTCGATCCAGCCTCACGTGCTGTGAGTATTCGTCCGCCACAAGGTACGTGTTGTGGATGCTCCGCAGGCGGACTGTGCTCGCTCCCTCAAAGAACTCCATGCCCGACTCCCTGCAACCAAGAAACCAAGTCTTTGGCCCGAAGAAGTCAAGATTTTGGCAGATCAAGCTATTGCTTTACTACCTCAATTCCAAGTGCCAATGGAGGGGGGAAGAGCGAGAGGCAGATAGACAGAATGGCTTAGGAAGACGAGAGGTCTTTGAGGAGAAAGGAAGAGGACGATGTGGTTTTATTATCTACTTCCCGCCTTCATTTCACCCCATCTCAGTCTCCTCTCATCCCTTCATTAATAGAGATACTTTGTGTCTCTATTTCTCATTCTGATGTATCAGATGTATTTGGTTTGTAATTATCATCAAACCACATATATAGATTGGAGGTTTATGAGATATATATATATATATATATATATATATATATATATATATATATATATATATATATATATATATATAAGGTGTAATTATTATGGCTAAGTTTTTAATTTAGGCATAATTTTTTTTTCATTTCGTTACTTGGTAATAAAATTTATGAAGTAACTATTCAACATTTCGGTGGTGTCATTTTTGTTAGTAAATTAAATAAAAATTAATATTAAATAAACATAAAAATTAAAAAATTCTTATAGGAAAGGATTCTTCTCTTTCTCGTTCCTTATCATACCAAACACTTCACTTTGCCTTTCTAAAAATAAATTTTTTTCGTTTTTTTAAATATTAAAATTGTTATTTTTAATTAAAATATGTTATATTAGTTCTAAAATATTTTTCCCTTTAAATGTCAAAATTTTATTGTTAGATTAAAACATATTATATAAAATTTCTAAGATCTTCCTTTATCCCTTTTAAATTTTAAAATTTTATTTTTGGATTACAACACGTTGAAATTATTTATGTTATATGCATTTTTAAATTTTTATATTGAATGCATGATATTTGATTTTTTTTAAGATTTATATAATACTTGATTTACAATGCTATTTCGTTTTAATGACTTATTTTTAATAAATATATGCTTTACTATAATATAGCAATTTAAAATTAAGGGAATCGATTAGGTTTTAATTGAAATCAATTAGTAGGTCATACCCAATCCATGGGTCAAGCCCCAGCCTGCAAGACAGCTTAGCTCAACTCAACTGGATAGTCATGATATGGATAGTCATGTGCAATGCATATGATCAGTAAAAACTAAATTTGACCTAGTCTAGTAGTATCCTGTTGCCTTTATCTGTTAGATTTGGGCACAAACATCACAATCAAACAAGCTAAATTTCATTAGTAAGATTGATTCAGGGTGATTTCAAAATTATTAATTTATTTAAGTTAATTTAACTTAAATTGAACCTAATCTGATTTAAATTATATAATTTATGATGATTCCAAATAGATTAAATAAGGATTAAAGATCGGTTCAACTATGTTCTAGTTAAATCGAGTTCAATTAGACTAATTGAATTAAGGTTCAATCAATTAAGGACTAAATGGTATTACTTTATATTAATTATGTTTGAAAAAAAATATGTTAATATATTATTTTATCCTGATATAGATATTACTAGTATGAGATGATTTTATTCTTTTGCCGAGGATAGGTGGGATGATTCTCTTTAGAGATTAACGAGCCTTTAAACGTGATGGTTGGATAGTCCCTCCATTCGCTATTGGGAGTAACATGTTTACACTTTGACAAATAAATGACACCACTTTATTTACTATTGAGAATATAATATAGATTTATCTTCGAGTGAACATTATTATGTTTCTCAATAAAACACTACTTTTGACTTATAATTTAATAAATAAATAAATTATAATAAATATTTATAAGTTATAATCGTAAGTTTCAGAACCTCTTAACCTTAGCTATAGTTTGGGATGAGACTAGAGCTTGGATGATTCGGTTCAATTCTAGCTCTAATTTTCAAGAGTTAGAATCAAAACAAACGGTTTCGATTTGGTTTGAATTGATACAAATTTTTTTAAAAAACTAAATGTGCTATAAATGCGTTCAAATAGTTTAATAAATAGATAATCAAAATATATTTAAAAATTGAAAAAATAAAATAAAAATATACAATTTTAGTTCAGAATCGAAACAGGAATGTCAAACCGAACGAACCAAATTATTATTTCCGATGTAGTTGAACCAACATTTTGCATCCCATCCTCTTCTTCTTATAAATGGTGCAAGAGTAGATCTAGTCTTTCTGCAAAGCTTCAAGATAGGTTAGATGAGAATTTTGGTGCTGTTTCTTTGTCTTGAAGAAACATGTAGATATGATCCCTTAGTTTATGATAAATCTTGGAATATGTGTAATTTACAGGACATCACCAAAAGAAAAGAACAAAACCCTCCATCTCCCAAATAAATTATCAGACATAAGGAGGAACTATTGTTCCTCTGCAGTGCCATGATCTGCTTCATCTTCCTCAGAACTGTCGCTAAGAGCCTCAGGATCAGTTGCACAATCTCCTCTGACAAGTTTCCCAAGCCTTCTTCCTTCGATGGGGCCTGCTGCGGAGAACCATGAAGAACAACGGTAAGAGGATTCTACCATGAACTCAGCTAACTAGTAAAGGAAGATTGCTACTCGCCTTTGGAATCGGCATTGAACACTGCTACTAGATGGCTGTACATTTGGCCGGGCGGCAGCCACCGGTGGACAGGGACGAGGAGGCGGTTCATCCTGCTCCTTTGGACGCACACCGATACGCCGCAAACCCCTGTTTCGGCCTCCAATGCACTGGTCAATGTGGAGAGGCTGCTTCCAGCAACCACCAAGCTGCGCATGCCGTTTCCTTCGTCCACATTGCCGGCGTCGTCTGCGACGATGCATCGGATGGTTTGGCTGTCCACCCGGGGAACTTCTGGGCGGCCTTCGTACCGGCGAGGCGGAGGAAGGCGCAGTTCCTAAGGGGCGCAGCGAGGTGGCGGCCGTGGCAGCTCTCGAGGCGGAGGCAGAGCTGGCGGAGGATGTCGGTGACGACCTCGACGGTCCACCGAGCACCGCTGGAGGAGCGATCCTGGTGCTGGCTCACGCGCCTCTCGTCGTCCTCTGCCACCATGTCACGGACAAACTTTGAAATAGGATGTTTGATGCAATGCTCATGAATGTCCGTGTCTTATGGGTTTGTTCATGCTCTGCACAACAGGTTGAGGGACGGCCAAAGGCTAAGAGTCCCATTTGTGTGGGTTTGATGACCACTTTAGGCTTGTAAATAAAGGTTGTGTCATGTGGACACTTGTGAGAGATTTTCGATCTGTAATGGACCATTTTCCCCTTTGTTGTGCAACTGTTCGGAGCTTGTTAAGTCTGTCTGTAATTTGCATTGTAAACGAAGTGTTTCTTGGATTGTTTGCTTGTGAATCCCGAGTAAGACGTTTTCTCTAACCCGTTTTCTCTTTTGTAGGTCCTAGGGGACCATGGGGAGGTTTCGGGGAGGCTGACCTTTGCGGACGGACACGCAAGGGTGCCGCACGACTTAGGCAAAACCAGCTAATTCCGTGACAGATGGTATCAGAGCGGGACAAGCACTCATAGAAACACTTGACATGCAAATGTGGGGGACCTAGCGGGGCTGCGTTGAGGGCAGCTAGCATGCGCGACTGTTTTGGGGAAAACGGACATGGAGATGTAGGGTAAGGAGTCGCTCAAAGGAGCGGGCATCTGAGGGTGGCATTCAGAGGAATGGCCAACCCTTCGCGCAAGAGGCACCACGGGGACAAACAAGCTGAGAAGAATGCGGAGCACACAAAGGTTGGGATGGCTGAGTTTGAGTTACGGCTCAACGTTGACAACAACACTTGATGGTGCTCAAAGCAAGCAAAGCGCTTGGCAAAAGGTTGAGACCATGTAAGGTGGAATGAGTTGTTCGGCAACCGAAAGAGTTGCGCAAAGCTCACAGAGGTGAGGGGAATTGCTAACTCAAAGAATTCGGTACTCATGCAAGGGCTTGTATGCGGACGACGGACTGTTCGTGGCCATCCCAAAGCGATCGGAACTCGGCGCCATGGAGCATTGAAACTTTCTCTTCGGCATGCGAAGGATACATCCGTAGGAGGCTGAAGTGTGCAGCAAGTTCAGCATGTTGCTAAGCCTTGAGGGGCACAGTGAGGGTTGTATTGACATGGAGTCGCAATCTAGCAAGTGCATTTGCAGGAGGTAGGACAATACACAGTTTGTTCAGCAAATCGAAGTAGTCCAAGGGGATGGTGGTCTCCGAATCGAAGAGAGATGTTTGCTCCAACGGGATAGATATCCAGGAGGGATAAGTCCTGACTCTCCAGAGGGAGAATCTTGTGCAACGGACCGCACATGTTGAGGAGGAGTACCTCAACAAATAACACCTCCACGAAGCTCAATGGACCGAGCGAGCGGCGAGGAGTCGTCGCATGATCTCGCTTGAGAGAACGCATTGGTGGATGCATTGCGAGATCAAGTGGGGGAGTTACCAAAAGCAACAGAAATGAAGGCACACTAGGAGTCGATATGGAGATCGGACTCAAGGGAGGGCTGACCCGTGGAATGGTGGGCGCGAGGACCACCATCAACTCAATGCAGAAACGAGGAGCGGAGCAACTTGGGTGTAACTTGGCGAAGTACCCAAGCCGTATGAAGTGAGCTGGCATAGAAGATGGAACATGGAGCGGAGGCGCAGAGCTTTCCGTGGACAGAGGTCAAGGACATGAACTCTTGCAGAGGCAAGAGCAGGATCATGTTGTTCCATGGGTCCTTTTTGATGGAGCGGACTCATCCTGCATGATGCCAAAGACGAAGGGAGCTTCTGGGCACATGCACCTTATCTCGGAGAAGCATTTGACGGAGGAACCAAGGCGACTTAACTTGCGGAGGCAAAGTTGGGTTCAGAAGGCCTTGGCACGGGGCAAGAGGACGCGAAGGCGAGTACTCTTGAAGAATATGCCACAGTGTTGCTATGAAGTTGCTTGAAAGGAAGCGGTGCGCAGCGGAGATTGTGCTGGTAGGGGCAGAGGCCCAGGATCCAGACAATGGTGTACTAATTGCAGCGAAGTCGGTGGACTTCGGGAGCTACTAGGCGACGGACTGTCCTAGAGCGGTGCTTCATCTAGGTGTGACCCAAGAGTGGGTGGATGAAGGTCGATTGCCAAAGGAGCGAACAAAACCGAAGGTGGAAGAGACCCTGCGATGTATTGGTAGAGGCCACACATGGAGGGTTCACAATTCGAGTTCATCCCACAATGATCAGAATGCAACGGAGATGTCACCAGGAGGCGACATGGTGCAGCGGATCGTGGTGGAACAGTTCGTGGCAATGTGATACACACGAATCTTGCCCCGTGAGGGACAAGATCATACGAAGGTATGATCGGGAGCTACTGGAAGCTCCACTTCGGTGAACAACACGACGACAAGAAGGGCTATGGATTCAAGGAGTGAAGGCCATGGTACCGCAGAGGCGGGTCTTCCGTGCGTGCATCGAATTTTGCATCGGATGAAAGCCTTGGTCATCAGCATATGGGGGCTGTGTTCCACCAAGGGTGAAGTTCGAATGCAAGGACCAGTGAGTCCCCTGGGAGGGACGTGATCATGCTGAGGTATGATCGAAGCAGCTAGAGAGTTTGACTGCTCCAGAACTATATTCGCTTAAGGGAGCCCGACAAGTCAGAGGACAAGGTCGAGTAAGCGAACGTTGCGACCAAGGAAGCTAAGGAGAACAGAATTGGTGTAAACTCTACAACATGGTGGCAGAGGCCATGCATGGGAGTTGCAGTCTGTCTTTCCATCGACCAAAGGGAGCTGCTTGAAGAACACAAAGGTGTTGAAGCAGGCGGTCGAAAGGGGCGAGGAAGCGACGACGAGTCCAGAGGGACTTAGCTACCCAAACTCAAGCATCAGTTAGTATGGAGGTGGACTCGGAGGAGTGCCACAGAGACATATCTACTGATCGGGAAGAAAAGGGATGCAGAGGTGAAGCGACGGATAGTAGGGCCATGGGCATGGCAGTGCCATGGTACCGCAAAGGCGGGACTTCCGTGAAGGTCATTGATCCCTTGCTCTCGTGGAGGGAGAGCGCTTGGTCGTGAAAGGGGCCGAGGAGGTGGAGCATGCAGAGGCAATCTCCAAGTACCGAGACAAGGCTGAAGGGTGGAGGCCAAAGAACTTCGTAAGACCGGTGTCAACGAGCTTCTCATCAAGATAGTCGAAAGTGAAGGACTTTGGGTTATGCAAGAGTGCACGACCAAGGAACGAAGCAGGCAGTACGCGGTGCTGTACCTTTGCTACTCAGTGGAGTAGGCGGCAGGGCTGATGGAGAAGGCGGTACAATCCTAGAGGCGACCAAATCTATCAGAGAATTACTCCAAGTTGGGGTGAAAACTTCCGGCATTCCAGAAGTTCGATGGCATTGAGGAGGTGAATCACAGTAACTAACTCAATGCAAGGAGTGCAAACACTTCAAGTGCTTCAGAAGTGTGAGCAAAGAGCAGGCGAAGGCCAGTAACCAGCTCGATGCATGGAGTACAACCTCGAGGAGGCGGGCAAAGTCAAGTAACCTTTGCCTTCTCAACTACTAAGAGAATAGGTGAAACCGAGTACCCCAATTCTCTTATTTATCCAGCAGAGGAGCTCTGCACAAGTTCAAAGACCCTTCGAAGATAATGGAAGACAATAGTTGTCAAATTTTCACCAACGGTGATCAGTGCTACTGAGAGTAGATTGTCCGCTTCATTTCCCAACGAAATGCCAATCGAAAGCAGAAGTGATGCGAACCTACTTGGATGAGGCAACTAAGCGAAAGAAGAGTCAATGGACAGATTTTGTGGAGGAAGGACCCAAAACTTCAGAAGTTTACGAGAGGATGCTCGTTAAAGCTCCAACAAGCATCCACCCAGTTCAAGCAGCATGTGGAATTTTGAGAGACTGGCGCAGAAAGGATGGTCTTTTCCTTCATCTGGAGGATCCGCAGGAACCAACAAGGATCAACACAACTCAGCCAACCCCACACCATATTTAGAGTCATTGGCGAGTTGAAGCAAGATGGCGGATCAAAGATTCGACTACTCAAAAACAGCAGCGAAGAGCAGCTGGGAGCCAAGAGGCGCGTTGCAGCTGGAGCAGAAGATTGAAGACTCAGCAAAGGCAAGCAGTTGCAGTGTCGACAAAGGCTTCGACGAGGACGTCGAAGGAATAAGTGGGGGAGAATGTCACGGACAAACTTTGAAATAGGATGTTTGATGCAATGCTCATGTATGTCCGTGTCTTGTGGGTTTGTTCATGCTCTGCACAACAGGTTGAGGGACGGCCGAAGGCTAAGAGTCCCATTTGTGTGGGTTTGATGGCCACTTTAGGCTTGTAAATAAAGGTTGTGTCATGTGGACACTTGTGAGAGATTTTCGGTCTGTAATGGACCATTTTCCCCTTTGTTGTGCAACTGTTCGGAGCTTGTTAAGTCTGTCTGTAATTTGCATTGTAAACGAAGTGTTTCCTGGATTGTTTGCTTGTGAATCCCGAGTAAGGCGCTTTCTCTAACGCGTTTTCTCTTTTGTAGGTCCTAGGGGACCATGGGGAGGTTTCGGGGAGGCTGACCTTTACGGACGGACACGTAAGGGTGCCGCACGACTTAGGCAAAACCAGCTAATTCCGTAACAACCAGGTACTTATTGTGGATGCTCTGCGAGCTGACGACGCGCTCCCGCGAAGAACTCCACGGGCTACCCTGAGAACAAGTAGTCGACCACGTCTTTTGAGACCAAGAATCCAAGATTTTGGATGCATGAAAAGGAGAGAGAGAGAGAGAGGAACGTATCGGATATTTAAGGTGGTTTCAGTTGGGCTTTCCCGCCAATATCTTTCTCTCTCTTAAGTCAGTCAAATCGCAGCATAGGCTATACAATTTATATCCAATTGTAACGTATCAGTGAGAGAAAATTAGCAGTGTGAAATGAAATCAAACCCACAATATATATATATATATATATATATATATATATATATATATATATATATATATATATATATATATATATATATAAAATATTATGTATAGTGAAACCCATTAAACTTCCTCCTCCTCTCACTAAGCTATCCTTCCCTTATTTCTTTCTCTCTCCTCCGGCACTTGGAATTGAGGTAAGGAAGCATGGTAGTCTTGGGTTCTTGGGATCGAACAGCTTATGGTTTCTTGCTTGCAGGAGTCGGCCATGGATTTCTTTGCGGGGGCGAGAGTAATCCGCCTGCGGAGCTTCTACCATAAGTACCTCGTGGCGAAGGAAGACACGACTCGCGTGGGGATGGACCAAAATGGCTTCTCGGATGGCGCCCGGTGGACCGTCGAGATCATCGCTAACGAGCAGCGGCTCCGCTTCCGGAGCTCGTGGAATCGCTACCTCGCCGCCGACAACAATACGATCTCCCAGCAGCTCCCCGATCGCGTCGGCGTCCACGGCGATTGGCAGCCCCTCGCTGTCGGCCCTCACGTCCTTCTCAGGTGCAACGACGTCGACTATCTCCGGGCGCAGGACCGCCACCTGCCGTGGCGCGCGTCCGTGACGCTCCGCACACCGTCGTGGCAGAGATCCCGGGCCCCGTTTTACTGGGACGTTGAAATCCTCGAGGCGGAGCACCCGCCACTCCTGCCGCCGCCCCAAGCAGCAACACCGTCGCCATCTTCCATGGCAGCCGGACCCTCCTCGTCCTCCGCGCCAGCGGGACCGTCCTATCGTTCCAACGTTCCCACCCGATTCCTCACCGGCGTTGCAGAGGCTTCCTCCTCCTCCACCATGGCAGCCACCCTCTCCTCACCCACCAATGCAGCTGCTGCCTCCTCGGCCACGGCATCGCTGGTCCCCCCCGAGGTGATCCATGGCGCTGCTCCCGCTCTTCCTACCTCGTCATCCTATTCCAGATACGAGGTCTGTTGGATGATCATCGCTCTATTCTTGCTGATCTTGATGGTTCTTGGACTGCATTCTTTCCCAAGCTTATGAATCTTTTCGAAGCTATGCTAATCTTGGAATCTTCTTGCTGCCTACGGTCACCTACCTGCTTTTCTGTGCTCAACTCACAGGTGATGGATCGGGAAATCACCTATGTCGTCGCAGATGATAGTGGCGTTTTGAACGAGGCGTATGTTCGTAACTTGACGTTCACCGGAACCAGCACTTGTGAGCTCATCCGGAGATTGAAGAAGGAAATAGGGACCGAGGACATATACGTGTGCGCCCGCAATTGCCACACCAGGTTGTCGATGCCTCTCGATGAGGAGCTGCCACCCTTGTACGAGGTCCACAATTATCTGGAAGTGTTCATGGCCGTTTTTCCTCGTGAGTTCCTTCGCCTCTTGAGCTCTGTTTCTTGGTGTCGGAAGAGCTTTCCCTCGATCGATTCTTGTTTACAGACCGATTAGTCCAGACGTTCCGGACGGCGACTGCCTACCACATACGGAGCTTCCACACCAACAGTTACCTGGTGGCGGAGGGCGACCAGCTGCGTCTGCGCTTAGACGGCTCCTCGATCGGCGCCCGGTGGACCATTGAGTTCATCACCAACCCCGGAAACCAGCAACGAATCCGCTTCAGGAGCTGCTTCGGCTGGTGCCTCTCTGCTTCCTTGACCTGGTACTCCTTGCAGCGCCTCTCTAGAGACGACTATGCGGTCAGCCCGCAGACGGTCGAGGTCATCGAAGCCTCCCGCGACGAGTGGCTGCCGTTCCCCGTGTGGAACCACTTCATGTTTAGGTGCTCCTTAGACGACTTCTTGGCGGCCGGACATCCGCTGGGGCACAACACGGCCGATGACGCCCCCACCTTCTTCTTGTTCAACACCCTGGACTCTTTTATGTGCGACATCCACGACGTGGACCCTTTTCTATGGAACATCGAAGCCTCGGAGCCCACCTCCCGGGTCACTAACGATCCCGATGCTCGTGAGGACTGAGATGAAACACCGTAAAACGCTTTGACGTTGTGCAGAGACATGCGGATTAAAGCTCGCCATGCATCATTCTCCACACAGCATAATGGTGTAGGACGAAAACAATGCTGCATGATCTCTGAAATCTACACGTACCGAACACTGGCTGCAGGTGTATGCTTTATCTTTTGGATGTGTTGCATGAAGCTTCAGCAGAACTCGATCTCCAGGCATGCCGATGGATCTTGTTTGGCAATCTTTTTATGGTGTTTGCAGTGGCTTCAAGATTACCGCACACTGAACTGTCGTTCGTAAGCTGTAGTCTTCATATCAGATACAGATGGATCCAGATTTGTGTGTGTCCCAGCTGCTTGGAGAATTCTGAACCCATGAGATATCACTGTCCGGCGTGAGGTTGACATGTAGTGTAACATCAATCAAGACCCTGTTGTTTCAAGCAAGAATCACCACCTGCATGTCACTGTGATCTTGTTCTTCCTGGTTGTCTGCAGCAGGTACCAGTGAAAACAGAGGGATTGGGTAACCTTTTTCCAGGAGAACAATCGAAACATCCCTTTCTCTTTGGCTTCTCCGACTTGTGGATTAAGTGCTTGTAAAAATGCAATTTTTAGTGTATGTTCCTTAATCCAGATTAAAAATCAATAGCAATTTAAGAACATTAATTATATCCAAATCAAATGCGAATCCCTTCGATTGCCCCAAAGGAATGTGGGGTTAACGGGATGTGCCGTCTTCTTCATGGCACCGGCATGTGCCGTCTTGTTTCTTGAAGCCTGCACGTTTGACTAATGAGTGCATCCTTTTGACTGGCTGATGGTGGAGGTGCCTTGAGCTTCCATCCTTGCGTCATATGTTGGTATCTCTCTTCCCAGCTTAAAGTATGTTCACCGAACAAGTTCGAAGCTCCATATTAAATTGGGTCGTATATATTGCTTAGCTTACGAAGATGATAACATGACATCAATAGCGGTGTTATTTCAGATGTTGACTTGAGAACGACGGTCAACAACCGTAAGCTCACAAATATAGTTCAATGATTTGACTCATCTCATAACTCATTAATGATCACAGAATTATGATTCTCAATTGTTAATTTATATATTAAAAATATATAAAATACAAATATGTTGGTTGTCCTTAGATTTCTTATTGTTATGATTTTTTTGAGAGATACTAACATCAATTAGAAATTAAATATTTGCATCGAAACAGTTACATCCTATATATATATATATATATAAGCAATGTATCGGATTCGGATCATATTACCTCCTGATGGGCCAGGTCCGAATTAACCTGGTGTCGGTTGACCTGACTTCCTTGCCATTGGCGGTGATGACGGGGCAATGTGGTGCCCATCCACGGGTCCACGACCTTGTCCAATCACAGTGGACGTGAGACAGTAAGATATTGGAAGCAAGCTATTCGGATCGGATCGAGTCACTCGCACACAGAATGATCCGATCCGTTAACAGCAAGATCCCTCGATCCGACGTCGACCCATATGTGCACTGCGCGATGACGTGCCCACTGGCGTCCGGAAGTTTCCCGCTGGTGAGACTCCGAGGGACAAGTTGGGTACGTGTAATAATATTCTTCCGACGGAGACGTGGGAAGACGCAGATTTGAGCGTCGCGCCACGTTACTTTTATTACTCCAGCACTCAGTTCCGTCACAGACGCAGGGACAACCTGCTGTCGTCCCCACCAATGTCCTGTCGTAGCTCGGTGGACCCCAGGTGCCCTTCATCTCATCGGTCGAACAGTAGCACCCTTTAATACTCCCCCGTCTCCGTAGGTCACAAAACCTTCACGTGACTCCGTTGGCTTCTGTCCTCTGCTTTCTCCGTTCTTTTTCCCCACTTAAAACGCTGTTTGTGCTTCCCACCACGTTCCCTCTCTCTCTCTCTCTCTCTCTCCTCAGCGTGAGATCCCGTCATGCCGCCGCCGCCCCCCCTTCCTCCTCCTCCTCTTCTCCTGTGCCTCATCGCCGCCATCTTCTCCTTCGCGGCCGCTGATGGACGGCCTCGCGCGGCCTGCTCCCCTCCGCCTCCCTCCTCGAGTGGAGGGGAGCCTTGTCCCCCGTTCGGTTCGCCGCCGCACTCTTTCCCCTTTGGCTCCACACCGGGCTGCGGGCACCCCTCCTTCCGAGTCAACTGCTCCACCCCCCACTCCACCCTCTCCATCAACTCCACCACCTTCGTCCTCCTCGGCATCTCCCGCCCCTCATCCCTCCTCCTTTCCCCCCTCCTCCATCCCTCCAACTCCTCCGTTACCGCCTGCCCCTCCCTTCCCCACGCCGCCATCGACCTCTCCGGCTCCCCCTTCCGCCCCTCCCCCGACGTCTGCCCCCACCTCGCCGCTCTGCGCCCCTGCCTCCCCCCAACGTCTGCCGCCGGCGCCGCCTGCCGTCGCACCTCCTGGCAGAACCGTCTCCTCTCCAAGCCCGACCTCCTTTTTCACTCTTGCGCCGAAGGCCGCACGGCTTCCTCCCTCTCCCCCTTCCCTGCCGCAGCCTGCCAACGGGACGAAGACGTCGCCGCCGCCATCACGGCCTTCCTCCGCCGCGGCTTCCACGTCGAGTGGGACTCCTCCACCGACCCCTACTTTGCCAAATGCTCCTTCTGCAACCGCACCGCCGGGGGTGCCTGCGGCTTCAACGACTCGGCATCTGGCAAACCCTTCCTGTGCTTTCCCTCTTCCGATCATCTCCGCAGTAACGACTCGGCCGCCTCCCGCCGCCTCCTCGTCCTCACCACAACCCTCTTCGCCACCGCCTGCGTCCTTCTGGTCTTCCTCTCCCTTTGGGCTGCTGTCGTCTCCCTTCGTCGCCGCCGGCGCGGGAGCGACCCTGGCTCCGACTCCATGACCGCTTTCCTTCTCCGGCACCACCTCCATCCCCCGATCTACACATACGAACAGCTCCGCGCCTCCACCGGCGGGTTCGACCCGCGCCGCAAGATCGGCGATGGCGGGTTCGGCTCCGTTTACCTCGCCCACCTCGATGATGGTCGCGTCGCCGCAGTGAAGCGTCTCCATCGCCACCACCCAGCCGCGACGGCGACGAAGTCCTTCTGCAACGAGATCCTCATCCTTTCATCCCTCCGCCACCCGAACCTCGTCCGCCTCCACGGCTACTGCTGCGACCCCCGCGGCCTCCTCCTCGTCTACGACTACGTCCCCAACGGCACCCTCGCCGACCACCTGCACGGCTCCCATAGCTCCTACAGCAAGCCCCAAGTCCTCCCCTGGGCCGTCCGCCTCGACATCGCCATCCAGACTGCCGCTGCCCTCGAGTACCTCCATTTCGGCCTCAAGCCGCCCGTCGTCCACCGCGACATCACCTCGTCGAACATCTTCGTCGAGAGGGACATGAGGGTCAAAGTCGGCGACTTCGGCCTCTCCAGGCTGCTCACGCTGCCGGACCCTTCGTCGTCCCTGGGCTCCTCGTCCGAGTACGTCTGCTGCACGGGGCCACAGGGCACGCCCGGGTACCTCGACCCGGAGTACCACCGGTCGTTCCGTCTCACCGAGAAGAGCGATGTGTATAGCTTCGGAGTGGTGCTGCTGGAGCTCGTGACAGGGATGAAGGCCGTGGATGTGAGCAGGGACAGGAGCGAGATGGCGCTGGTTGACATGGTGGTGTCGAAGATCCATGTAGGGGCGCTGCACCAGCTCGTAGATCCCGTCCTGCTGCATGAGGGTAAGGAGGTCATGGCGATGGTAGAAGCGGTGGTGGAGTTGGCATTCAGGTGCGTGGCAGGGGACAAGGATGACCGGCCAGACGCCAGGGAGCTGGTACAGGAGCTCAAAAGAATCCGCAGTAAGATCGTCGATCCTCCCGAGTGATGCTGATTCAGAGGGAGATAGAGACATGGATGCCTCCATTAGGAGCTTCGCCTTCCTAACTGTCCCTTCAATAAATGCGTCAGCTTTGCCTGGTTCACGGATGAGTTCGAGAATGTGATTCATCAGGTTCCTCCTCGATACATTGACACGCAGAGTTCTTGAGGCAGACAGTGCAATGATTTGGAATAAGCTCTCCTATGTCAAATCACCAAGGATTCCTCGGAGGATTGCTTCCATGGGTTCCTTCACCCTTCGCAACTACATAAAGGAGCGTCTGCATCCATTAACTTGATCAGCATTTTCAGGATTCGGGAGTACCAAACAAACAAGATTGGTTCAGTCACACATAGTATGTCTGATAGAATTTTTGTCTAGGGATGCAAGTGTGAAGGGAAAGCTCGTGAATTTGTATGGCTTCTACTCACTGATTGTTGTCGTAAACAGATTCAAAAATGGAGTTGGGAGTCAATTCGCAGAGGAGAAGAGGATACTTATTTTCTTTGTTGGTGCTAATCCTTCTCTGGAAGGTGAGTCTCAATTGTCATTTCTTTTCGTGAATGAATATGCAATCTCAAGTGCTTCTTCCACTGGCAATCGTCTCAGATTCTTTGGTCATGGTTTCTTGTTCATGTGACCATCAAAGTACTGAGACAGCATTCTTGTTCCAAAGCCCATGGCATGGTAACATTGTGAAGGTCTTCTTGGTGAGGCGATCATGAATTAGAACATAAACCAACACCAAAAAGATGCTTTAAGTAATACAAGAGAAGAAACATCCTGACATTGGCAACACCGAAGAAAGAACACAATTTTTCATGATGTTGCGTAAATAGAAAAATCTAATAACACCAATAATAGAATAATAGTATATGAAAGTTTTGTCATCGGACAAGTATTTTACATGTATATTCGTACAAAATTTGTTATTAGCATTTATTACTCTGAATATATATTTTTATTAAAAATCATAAACTGAGATGTTGTCTCTTGCCACAATTGAAATATAATAGACAATAATATATAAGATCTTCACAGTCGGATTTGAGATCTATCGTTTATACAATAACTTACTAAACATAACAATCCAATGGAATGAATCAATAAAAATAATTCAAATACTTACGTTCATACTTTAATACTACACAAATCGAATTAAAAAAAACAGAGTGGTCTATCAAAATATATCCTTTCTGAATCCGATTTGAGTTCCTACGTGTCTGATTAAGTGATACCAAAACCTAATTAAAGGCATTTCAAACTAAAATCCCACCCGATGTTGTTTCTAATCTGACTTAATCTCCCACCAACGTTCGGCTCACATGTGTTGACCGAGCCACGAAATAGATAAGAAATCTTCCCATTGGTCCATAATTGTGGGCCCCGCTATCGTTTTAAGACTTAGGAGCGTTGTTTAGGGTCCGCCCAGAACTCCGACTCCGAATCCACTAGTGGGGCGACCGAGCGTCCGAGCCCTAGGCAGCCCGACTGCCGCTCCCCCGAGACTGAAGACCTTGAACCCTAAACTAGGCTCCGAGGCCCTCTCTTCCTCGTTGGAGACCGCCAAGGATGGGAGCTCTCGCGACGCTGACGAAGTGGATTCCGGAGGACGACTTCCTGCTCAAGAACGCCGTCGAAGTAAGTACAACTCCATGCGCTTCTCCTCCTTTCTTGTGAATTTGGATGCCCTATCGTTGTTTGCTTGAAAAGCATCGAATTCCGCCCCAAATCGAGAGGTTCGGCGGCAATCCGCGGTAGAAGAAGACAAAGATCGGAGTAGAGTCATGTAGTACGCTTAAAAGAGAAAACGATGATTTTTTTTGTGATTTATTTGTTATTCTATGCATTGATAACCTGTTGAAAGGCCTAGATTTAACCCCTGGGGTGGTGTCAATGGTATAGTTGTTAAAAGGTTAGGATGAAAGTAACATGCTGTTTACATGTGGAATTTTCTGTTCCATTCCTTATTGTGCATCCCTTCCTTTCTGCAGTTGTGCTTGATCCTCCTGCACAGTGCGCCTTCTTGACCGTATCTTTGAGGGGAACATTTAAATTAAATATTTGCTCGCACCTTTTTCATTATTAAGAACTTATACCAGAATAGTATTGAGTGTAACATTTTGTGGTTTGTTTGTCTTAATGATGAACTCACATAACTTGTTTGATGAGTTTTGAAGAGATATGATTGTAGGATATAACTGCAAAGAGATTAACAGACTAGTGCATGTTAGTTTCCGGATTAAATCTTACTAGCGTCACAGTGATATAGTGCATCTACGTATTAACGTCATAATTCGTTGTTCTATTCTAACATAATATGGCATCTGTGTTATACCCTACAACCCAAAACAAGTTCTTGAAGCAGTCCATAGCTCTTACCAAGGGTTGCCTTTTTGGGAACTGGACTCGTTTTGGCAATCTGTCGGAATGAGATGTATTGGTCTGTACCAATATACCAACACATGGTACGTCGATGGGTACCGATGTTTCGATGAGGAAGAAAAAGAGGGTGAAGAGAAAGGGACGATGAATGAACATAGGAAGAAGAAGGAAGAAAAAGAAAGAAGGGGAGTGCAGTGGTAGTGTACCTGGAAAGCAGTGAGAGCATCGAAGCAATGGTGGTAGCATCACAGTGGTGAAGTGGCAATGGCGAGAAGAGGTAGCACCGCTGCAGCATCGTACGCGAGAAGAGGGCTCGCGAACTTGTTTTTTTTTCTTTCCTTTTTGAATGTGTAAATGGATTGGGGCTCATCACTTTTTTATTTTTTTAATCGGACTGCCTTAATAATCGGACTGATCGAAACGGGGGTGGTCCATGTATCGGTCCACACCTAGTTCGGTATGTACCACCCGTACGATACCATTTCGGGTGGTACAACATTCACTGGCTCTTACTACATATATTATTGCCAATCTAGATATTTTTTATTTAGGGTGGATGGCTTCTAACTGGAGTGATAGGATGCAACATTGACCACCTCATTTGAACTAAAGGATAGGGTTCAACACTAACTGCTATTTATTGTGGGGCCCATTCTGAAATTTTCAACCAGTAACAGTTTCGATCTGTCGTACGTTGTAAGTCAACACCCAGTGATTGATTGGAAAATTTGTTGAGCCAGAGGTGTTGAGAGTGAATGTTTAGTCCCAAAAGGTTTCATGAGCATGAGAAACAAAGAGATATGAATTATGATAAGACAAATAATATGACTACCTATGTGAATGTTGTTCAAAATGTTGAGTTATTTATAAAACCACATTGGTTAGGCATTTGTACATGTGTTTCCCAGGCCAATAAATAGCCTTCCTAGTATAGTCAAGTTTGACCAACATTTTAGTTTGCTTGGCTTGGTTTGCGACCCTATTTCGTACATGCAACAGTTGTCTAATTTATGTCGAAGAAGTGCTTTACAGAAAGATGCTTCTTGGAAGTCAGATTTTTATTTTGGTTGGATTAACTTTTGGTAATGGTATATATTTGTTTTACTTTATTCTATTATTTTATTAAATCATCACATCATAAAGAAATGGTTAATCTATAGCAGATTTGCAAACAATCCATTTCAGTTTATTTGGGATGATACTATCAAACAACTTTTCTCTTCTAGAAACATGAAAGTCTTCTTTTGTAACATGTTACATTCATTAGTAGGCTTAAAGTGCAAAGAATGTGAATCTTTCTCATTTTTATCTTAAAAGGGAAGCAAGACTACCAACAAAATGGGGTCTAGGGAGAGTCAAAGTATGCATCCTTGCCTCTGCAAGCTGTGACTTGAAACGTGGTCCTGTATTTTGTAACTCCAGATTTTTAAGTTAATATTTTGTGGCATCTAGGTTGTCATGGATATGTAGATTAAGTTTTTGATTACCTAATTTGACTTTGGCATAAATTTCCATCCTTCAAACTGGAAGTTTGAAGTGATTAATATGTCCTGCAGCATTTCACATCTGCTATAGTGCTTGTTATGTCTAATTTGCTTACTTTTTGTACTTGGTTAAGTTCCAGTAACATCCCTAGGAAAGAAGTTTGTTTTTCTTTATGGTGATCTTTATTGCAGGCTGGTGCTTCCTTGGAGTCATTGGCTAAAGGTGCAGTATGCTTTTCTCGAAGGTTCACTCTTCGTGAACTGCAGGACCGTTGGTATTCTCTCCTCTATGATTCTGATACCTCAGCAGAGGCATCTGCTCGCATGATTGAATTTGAAATTGAAGTTTCTATGTCCAATCCTTCCAAAGGTAACCGAAATTGCAACTTGAAAGGAAAGTATTCTGTGTCTGGTAAACGGAAAGGAGATAGCATAAGAAGCCATTACCATGCCAGGCGAAAACGTATCAGAAGTGAGCCTTGTAATTCTGGCAATCCTGGTTTCCTTGCACACTATCCACATGTTGCTAGTGACAGCATTTATGGCGGTGGAGACCGGTTAAACCTTCAGGATCAGCAACATGCTGATAACATTTGTCCAGGAGAACGAATCTTAAGTTGTTATGGATATCAAGAAACTGGCTATGACAATGAACATATCTTCCCTGAAATGCTTAAATTTAGTTCTGCTACTGCCAGTGGTAACAATTGTCACCATGCATTTCATACTGAGTATGTTGGATCTGTTGAAGATGAATGCCCAGATGGAATAGTAGACAAAGAATATCTATATGACTTTAAAGAAAATATTTCCCTTGAGTTAGTTGACAAAGAACGGTTAAATGCTGCAGAGCAGTCCTTTGAAAATGACTACATACAGAAAAGTCCTCCTCCTCAGTTCCTTAGAGATGTACAGAAGGATCCTTCTCAGTTCCTTGAGGAGAATCTTCCTTCTCTGGATGCATCTGAAGATATTAATGAAAATAAGCCAATTCAGCCATTGCCTATTAATGATTCATGTGGCGACAAAGTCATAGAAGTGAAACCCCTATCTAGTCCTGCTTCAGAAAATGAGAATTACAATGGTGTTCAAAAAAACAATAACACAAGTTTACATGTTCCCAAATGTGGGGATATAGTCCATCAGCTTGGGTGTTCATCTACCACAACTTATCCTCTTTCAGGAACGGCAGACATATCCTCACAAAGTATGCTGATGAATATGCATCTTGAAGATAAAAAGGTTCTCACCATTGATGATCATATCAACAAAGCAGGATGCCATAATATGTCATCAGAAGCCAATATAGGTGAAGGAATATCTAATGTTGGATTAAATAGCCCAACAATGATATCAGAAACTGACCTGATGGACTTCTCTGGTGCTTTCTTGGAGTTTGCTGATGATGAGGATATCATCTTCATGGATATGGATGAGAAAGATATTGAAGACAAATCCTGCTTAAATGGTCTAAGCTCCATTTTATTGAGTTCTCCTAGCGATACACATGAAGATGATCAAGCTAGTTGTGACATAAAAGAGATGGAGAATGTAGATACTAGTGCTATGATCTTTGAGGGGGCTCAATCAGAAGGAACCAACAAAAACTGTGATCAGTTTGGTTCTTTCTGTGACAATGATTTAACTGTGTGTGTTAGAGAAAATGTGCCAACTGCATCTTCAGCAGTGTCTCATACTGTTAAACCTCTCGAAGGGCTTCTAATTTGCACATTGAATACTGAGGATCCTGAAATTCCATGCAATGATGATGTTCTTTTACCTACACAACTGCTGCCGCAGTTTCCTGCCCCTATTAAGCTACCATCTACTGATGGAAAGTGCCCTTTACTACATGTAACCAAAGTAAAGGAGGAACATATGCCAATTGCACAACCTCTAGTTTCTTCGTTCACAAAAGTGCCTTCTGCATTACCCAAAGGAGGATTGTTGAACTCAACTGATGATTGTAGGCTAGAAGCTAATTCCTTTGAAAGGGTTGGAGTCTCTAGAGATGCAAGCCTTGCTGCTAAAGATAAAAAGTCATGCATGTTACAATCCATTGCATTGCACTCTGTGGCAGGTGCTCTAATGAAGGAAGAAATTGTAACTGATTCGGAAAAGCAGTACAAATTTGATAACTCTGTCAATCCATCTTTGGGTACAGCAGCACCTTTATCCAATCATGCTAAACTTTACACCTCAAATACTGCTGATGGTTGTAAAAGTGAACTTGATATGCAAGGTACAATAGATAAATGTGTTTCATTCAATTCAGATCTTGTTTTGTCCAACTTGGATCTTTCACAACCCCTTCCAGGTATCTCAACTTCAGATCAGGAGCTTCAAATTTCTGACAGTGAAGATGATGTACCAAACTTCTCTGACGTTGAAGCGCTGGTAAATTCACTCATTTTGATTAGTTGAAATTTTGGTTTGATTTTTTGTATCATTACCTACTTCTAAAATTTTAATTCTGACCTAGAGGTAAAATATGGCTATTCCGTGTATTCTTTTTTTGCAGATACTTGACATGGACCTGGGTCCACATGATCAAGAGTCTTGCCTGTTCACGAAGGAAGGTAATCTTGCAGATATTGGCTACAATGTTTAGTATATAAAAGATATTGCCTTCCATGGTTTGTTGCATGTGACATACATTTATTTGCAGTATGTGTCTGTTTTTATGAAACTTCAATGCTTCTATACAAATTTGGTTGCTGAATACATTCTGTAGTTTGTATTATTCAATCAGACACAAGTTGGCACAACCGGGGCCTGACAGGTAACTGGTATATCAATCTCATTTGGCCCAAACTACTGGCTAAAATGTTTAAGTTGAAGTTAATAGTAGTACACTCATTAGACCCTTATAAGCCGATTTAACCTTATCCACTTTCGATGTTGGACTAATCAGAGTATTATAATTTCTCCCACTTAAGTGATTGACGTCATCGTCAAGGCCCAGCAAGCTCAGATCAAACCCTAGCATGATGCATGTGAGATATATCTCAGTGGTGGCTCTATGCTGTGATGGGTTCTCTAACTCCATTTATGGGTTGACCTTTCCTAGTTGAGCCCATTTATTATCCCTAAATACTAGGTCAATTCTGATACCAAATGTCACGACCCAGACTTGATAGTTAATTGATCTATCAACTTCGTTTGGTTTAAATCACTGGCCAAAATGCTTAAGCTGAAGTTGATAGTAGTACACTCATCAAATTTTTATAAGCCAATCAATCTTAAGCTTGCCCACTTTTGATGTGGGACTAATCGGGGTGTTACACAAGTAATATGATTAGACTGCACTTATTCTTTTTACTAACCAACACATAACTGCCACAGTGGATGCAGTACTTGGGATGTTTGGTCCCGTTAGGCCAGGTTTTGATATAGTGACATGGGGCATTATGCACCTGACTTATCAGCACAATGCTTGTCAACTAGCATGGATTGGCATGGGGTTCATACCGGCCAAGCCTGGCTGTGCGCTGGGCCAATGCATGATTCACATACCAGCATACATGGATTTTCTTGCTGCTAACCATGTCATCATGAATTGGCACATAAATCTATGGTATTTGTTACTTGGTGATATGTAATTACCAAGACTTATTCTCATGCATTATCCTAGTTTTAACCTCTTTATTTTCATTCCTAATTTGCTTGTACAACAGAAAGAAGCGGCACTTAGAGTTGAAAGTTAGTTCCAAGTTTTGTGGCCATTCACATGTGTAAGTGATGTATCTGTGTGAGGAGGTGGTA
Organism: Musa balbisiana; assembly: GCA_004837865.1. Lineage (NCBI taxonomy): Eukaryota > Viridiplantae > Streptophyta > Magnoliopsida > Zingiberales > Musaceae > Musa > Musa balbisiana. The sequence continues at coordinate 2,472,027 of CM017192.1, read as the reverse complement.
TTTTGCTCCCATGCTATGCTAATGAAGTTTTATATCTAATGATTGTCCTGGGGAACCTTTGAGGTTCCCAACTGACACAATAATTAATTTAGACATCTGTTAATACAACAATGGGTTTGTATTCTTCAAATTTTGCAAAGAATCCTTGGCTATATTGCTGTCACTCAGCATATTCAGATTTTTCAATCGTTAATTTTGGTTTCTTTGTCAAGTAATATTTAATTGGTTGCCAAGTACTGCTTATTGTGAAATACTTGCCATTTTTATTGGCTTTTATAATGTTTTAGTTTATACAGGGAATAAAGGGAGGATTTATTTTGATCCTTCACAATCAGTTGGAAGGTGAACTGACTTTGCGAATCATCAATTCTGTATCATTAAGGTTAATTTTTTAAAAAATGATGATTTCGTATGGTCTTGAAGTATAGAATTCTCTGGATTCAAGAAGTCATTTCATAAGAAGAATCTTTTTACCATCTAAACCGATTTTAAATTAATGTCCTAGATGCCACGGTTAAATGGATTTTTTAAGTTTCTCTTTTTGCTTTTTCAGCCACATATTGTATGTATGAAAAGCTTTTACTGTTGTTGCTAGATGCTTTTGTTATGCATTCTGCTCCGAATGTGCTGTATTGACTTTATTCTTTTCTGTTTTTCCTTTTTTGTGTGATCAGTGTCACTCTATCAGCCTGTTCATAGCAAGAAGGCCATCATGAGGTTGGAGCAAGGTGCCCGGGCTTATATGAATAGAAAAATTTTATCGCATGGTGCTTTTGCAGTTTTTTATGGGCGCCGTATGAAGTACTTCATAAAAAAAACTGAGGTAGACATTGAGATTGACAATATAGACATTTAGTTTTACTTTGATATTTTATTGAATTTAACTTACATCAATTATGCTGTTTATCTCTACATAACCACACATATAATTGTTGTTATAGCAGACTTGATGCACCATGCTGCCATGTAATTATCTGGTGCAGGTTCAACTTAGCAAAGATTAAAAATCTGAGTCTGATCCTAGTATCAGTTGGTGGTTGGACCAGCTTGGTACTGGTACTGTACAGTGTGCCTTGTGTTGGTACACCCAGTTGGTGGTTGGACCAGTTTGGTGCTCGTATACTGTACAGTGTGCCTTGTGTTGGTATGGAGCGATACTGGCCTGACCATAACAAGAATACCTTGAAAGATGAAGGAGAGCTGCGATTTTGGAGGAGGGTCAATGAGGTTGGGGGAATAAGCTCGTGCAATCATAGAGCAAATATCTTCTCCTAGATTTGGAAAAGAACTTAGAAATAAGGGGACATGACAAAATTCTTCAGCTAATGAACATAATTCCCCAGTAAAGTGAATAAAATTTCGAGAAGTAATAAAAGAGAAACAATCACTAGATATGTTTAGTGCCCGTGCAGCTAAGAAGAGGGATACAGAATGCTGGTTTTCATTTCATCAGTTGGGACTGAATAGAACTTTACAAACTTAATCAAGAGGATGCGGAATGTTATTGTCATAATGGGAACAGGTTGTGGTGTAATAGAGATATAAATGACCCAACTTCATGGCCTGCTTGTTTTCTGTAAAACCCTAGCTAATTTTAGTCTACATTGATGTTAACATATAAGGAAATTTGTTGGTTATATAGTGACACTTATCCAATTAATTGAGAATCAATACTTGGATTTAAACATTTTTTTTATTTTTATTTTTTGATATCATTTAGACTATTGTTTGATCTTTTAAGTTGTTTATCTTCATTGACAGTAGAAGTGGTCTAGTGTTAATTGTTACTACATCTGCTTTTTCAAGAAAGACCTATGCCATTGTTTTTATAAGGTTGTGTGCTTTATAGATTAGTTTCATACATCTTTTGAAATTATTACTTTATTATCTTTTTTCTAAGACATCATATATCATGCTTTTCTTGATATGAAGGTATCACTTGGAAGAGGGACAGATGATGTAGAAGTTGATATTGACTTGAGAGAAGAAGGGCATGCTAATAAAATATCTCGACGCCAGGTAACAACCGCCTGCTTACTATAAGTTATTTATGCTAATTATAAGAATTTGATTTTCTTGGCTAATATATTTTACATATTGGATTCTTTTAAGTCCTTTAGTTTCAAATACTGCAGATCTCATTGAATTTTGAGGGTTCATGCTTGTATTCTATCTATTTTTAGCAGTTGAGACCCCAATGTATCTTTAGATACTTCTTTCTACGCATACATCTCCCAGCTTTTGTTGGTATAGTTCTCTTGGGTTCAAGGCAGAAAACCTGTTTTGTGAACATTGATTTCATGTTTTTAGGTACTTATCGTTCATAACAATTGGCCATCGAGCAGCCATGCAGAATTTAGGGTTTAGGCGGTTTCCTTTTCTACAATGCTCTATCCTGAAATGGTGGTTGAAACTAGTTTTCCTTCCGCTGCTGTGTGATAGTGGTCACATGAAGTTCTTTGTGTCACTACAGAAAAATGTAGATTTTGAACCAATATCTCTTATGTTTCATGATGTAGAAATTGTTTCCACTAGAATTGTTCCTGTTAAATTATTCTCGGCATTTTAAAGAATACATAATGCATTCATATTGTTCGTAAAGTTAATTTTTCACCTGTTAGTAGATAAAAGATAAAATGCTTATTTAACAAGAATTTGTTGTCATATTCTGAAAATCATGCCACAATTCTCAGCAGAGCATGAGGCACCAGCATGAGTGAGTGCCATTTGCTTAGTTTGGTTCATCAAGTGATTCATGTTACTCATACTGTAGTTATAAATTGGTTGTTAGAAATTCACAATTTCCAAAATATTCTCTAGAGCTGCACTGTGCCAAGCTGTCATGGTCTCTCATCAGAAAATAGAGATGGTTGCAATGACCTTAAGTCCTCATGTATGAAAACAAATCCCACCTTCATGGGTAAGTGGTGAAGGTGGGATTTGTTTTGATACATGAGTTTTTACTAAGCTTAGTTTTTTTACATATGTTTGCCTAATGAATCAACATACACATTTAGGACATATAATCATATATGGAAACAACATAAGAACTTTTCAAGATGTTAAATAAGCACTTGATACATGAGTTATTTATGATACAACCCATAATTTGTCAATGTGGGGCCCTTACTAATACCAAAATGGATTACATAGTGCCTTGACAGGATATTGTGGTTGGATGTTATTGTAATGATTTTGTAGAAGTCATTCATGATATTGCTCTCATGATATTTGATACAGTGTTTTGATTGTGGATCAATCAAGTAATGATTGAGCTACACTACCCATTAAGTTGTGTTGGTGACTACAAGTACAACTTAAACTGATATGTAGTGCTAGATTGGGGTATGAGTGTGACAAGAATAACTGTTGAGTACTAAAACTACCATCGATACCTACTGTTCTGGTCAATATGAAGTCTCCAACTCAGTCAAGGTTTAAAATCTAGGCGTGGTAGTGCTATTTGATACTTGATACACTGTGTTCCGATTGTGGATCAATTGAGCAATAATTGAGCTACACTACCCATCAAGTTATTGTTTGGTGGCTACAACTACAACTTTAACTGACGTATTGCTAGATTGGGTACGAGTGTGATGAGAGTAACCGTTGAGTACTAAAACTACCATCATTACCTACTATTGTGGGCAATATAAAGCATCCAACTTAGTCAAGGTTTGAAATCTAGGCCTGATAGTGATCCCAGCCATCGTTTTGAATGGATTGTGCTGGTACCAACTGTTACAATATTTATGCATTTTAGTGGTACAATTTTATTCTCTTACAACATATTGCATTGTAAATTAGCCAAAGTCTGCAATTGAAATATCTGTTTGGCTTCTTATCTGTTTTGATGTTCACCTATATCAATATTGCTTTTTATTTCTTCTCTAGGCAATCATTAAGATGGACAAAGACGGATCCTTTCTCTTAAAGAACACAGGCAAGTGTTCTATATTTGTCAATAGCAAGGAGGTAGCAGCCAGAAAACGTATAGTTTTAAGTTCTAGTTCTTTGATTGAGGTATGAGCTTCTTCTTTTTCTTTTTTTCTGAGGCAAGTTTCTTTTTCTATTTTTGACATAGATTTTTTGATAAAGAATAGTGTCTTCATTGATAATTGTGGTCCAGGTGTAGTACTAGTAGCAACAGTAGCAGTAGTATTACATATTTCTTATGGACTATAATGCTTTCTGGTTAGTTTTTATCACGAGTGATTGAGTTCACATTCATTGCATGCCAACGGCCAGGTTTGAGGTTACTGAAATCAGTGATTTTGAGGCATGTCGAGTCAAGCATCTACTTTTGATATAACACATACCAATTTTCTTTGTTAAACAATATGATAACTTAGTATCAGCAGTAATCTAATCAAAGAGTACTGAATTATGTAGTTTAAGCAATGTCCTGGGCTTAGCTATGCTCTAGATGAAACGAAAGTTTATCTAAGGAGATACTATTATTTCTTTAGAGCATCTTCACGTACATAAACATTGTTTTCTTGAGTTTCTTCAAAGATTGTCATCAACACATGGGAAGCTTATATAACTGATAGAATTATTGAGCAAAATTGGATTTCTTGAAGAAAAGGAAGAGCTCAAGTATCACTGACTAATTGTCACTGACTTAGTTAGAATTGCCTAAGTCATGAGGTACCCTTGTGTTATCCGTCTGTAAAAGGTCAGTCTAGTTGCAACTTTGCTTAAGTTTCGAAGGACCTATAAAAGAGCAAATTGATTAATTTCGAAAACAAGCGGTGTATAAGTCTCGACATCTTGTAAAGAGGGCAACTTTATAAACAATTCGATAAACACTTAGTGTGCAAGAGAGAAAAGAGAGGATGGACAGTCACAAGTCCATAAACGATTGCTCATTGGGTGTCGGTTGCGTTGGCAAGTTCCCATAGGCTTTACGTCCGAACTTGTGAATCTAATCAACACCCAATACTATTCTAAACCCCTATCCAGCCATGTGTCACCTGGTGATTCTAGGGTGCTGAAATGATTGACATTTTGCACCACACCGCAACCTACATAAAATAGGCCATGACATGCGAAAACTGAGCCATTTAGGGTAGTTTTGCCCATTGTGGTGATCGATTGCTTTGCAGCAGTGCAAACTCTTGTTGCTCATAGTTTGCAAGTAAAAATATACAAAACCAAAAGAAAAAATGTTGTCAAACATATATACAAGCAAACAAAAGCGACGAACGGTCTGTTGACGAAGGCGTTGCGGGTGTGTGACGACTGTCCGTAACATTCTCCCCACTTAAACTGTCGACGCCCTCGTCGACGCTTGCTGGTAGGTTTTGATGACTGCTTCTTCATGTTGCAGAGTGTCTTCAGGCTCCTAACTAGCTTTTGTCTGGGGAAGCTTTCACCACTTCACCAAGTACTCGATCTACTTTGCCCCGTTGGTTAGCTATCTTGCGATTTGCTAAAATAACTTCAACTTGTTTTTTGTAGGAGGCTTTGGTAGGGGTGGTCGAATTGGAACACTTCAATAAGCATCTTGCGGATCTGAGTGGTAGGCTTTCAAGTTATTTATGTGGAAGACATTATGAATTTTGAGTTACGTCGGCAACTGCAACTTGTTGGAGACATTGCTTATCCTGCTGATAATTGGGAAGGGTCCTTACTTGCGCTCTAGTCTCTTTTGTACTTTATGCGTAAAGAACTAGAGTAATGCTGGTTGGAGCTTCACTAGCACCAAGTCGTTGACTTTAAACTCTTGTGGTTGCCTTCCTATATCTGTCCACTTCATCTTTTTGGCCGCCTTCTTAAAGTAAGCCCGGGTAATATCTACGTTTCGGTGCATTCTTTTGCAAAATGATATGCTAACGGGTTACTCCCGACATAATTGATCGCCAAGGTGTGAGGAGTTGACGATTGCTATCTTGTAATGATCTTGAAGGGGCTCTTGTTGGATGCAAAACTCCGCTGTAAGTTGTAGAAGAATTGACCTATATCCAATAATTTCACTTAATCCTATTGGTTGGCACTCACGTAGTGCCAAAGATATTGCTCAAGGAGCGAATTTATTCTTTTAGTTTGATCATTCGTTTGGGGGCGGAGGCTTATAGAAAAGTATAACTTAGATCTTAACAATTTGAATAGCTCGGTCCAAAATCGTCCCAATAACCGTGTGTCTCGATCGCTGATGATATTGTGTGGGACTCTCTAATACTTTAAAAAACGATGGACCACCACGAGTATCGATCTAAGTCCCCTTACCGTTGACAAGCTTGATATGAAGTCTAAAGAAATACTCTCCCATAAACTTTTTGGTACAAGCAACGACTCCAAAAGTCCCATCAGCTTTTATTGTTCCACCTTACCTTGTTGGTAAGTAATGCATGTCTGAATATATTCCTCCACATCAATCCCCATTTTCGACCAATAGAAGGCCCTCTCTACGAGAGCCAACGTTCGGTGAATACCTTGAAGTCTTGCCCAAAGGGAATCGTGACACTCTATCAAGAGTTCACACTTTAAATCTTCCTTTCGAGAAACATAAATTCTATTCCCTTTGGTGTAGATGAGTTCCTTTTGAACCCAAAATCGTTATGCCTTGCCTTATTTGATTAATTGCATCAGAGTTACTGCTTGGGGATCACTGTACAGTCCATCCCTGATCTTGTAAAGGAAGTTGGAATGCAGTTGATTTACTTGGCCTCCGCCTTCCAGTTGCATGACATTCACTAGCTCTACTTTCGTACTCAATGCATCGGTCATGACATTTGCTTTTTCGGGTTTGTACTTTATTGTCATATCAAATTTAGCCACGAAATCCTATCATAGTGCTTGCTTTGAGGAGTGCTTTTGAGTTTGGAAGTAACTTCATGATGTTCTTCGTTCTTAGCACAAATCACGTTCCAAGAAGGTAGTTCCGCCATACTTGTAGACAGTGGACCACCACTGTCATCTCCTTGTGCATCGGATACCGCCGCTTGGTCTCGTAGAGCTTGCGGCTCTTGTAAGCCACTGGGTGACCCTCCTGCATAAGTACTCTTCCATTAGCGAAGTTTGAAGCATTTGTATGGACTTCGAAAAGCTTCCCGTAGTTTAACAATTTGAATACTCGTTTTATAATACAACAACCTTTGGGTCTTGGAATATCGCTTCACATTTATTTGACCATTGCCAAGGTTGCTCCTTCAGTAACTTTATTAATGGAGCTATGTGCTTTTAGTACCTAGCTATGAAGCGCTGATAATAGTTTTGATGAAATCAAGGATCTTGGCTTCAGTATATTCTTTGGTGTTCGCCACTTTGCCATAGCTTGTACTTTTGATTTGTCCATTCGAATGGATCCTTCGTCGATTTAATGCCCTAAGAATAAAATATTTGTCTGGGCAAAGTAGCACTTCTCCCTTTGCACAAACAAAGTGTTCTCCCTAAGAATTATGAATATTGTTTGAATGTGTTTGAAATACTCCTCGAGCATTTGGTTGTAGACAACAATGTTATCTAAATAGACGATCACAAACTTGTCTAGATGCTCCTTGAACAGTTGATTCATGAGAGTGCAAAATGTGGCTGGAGCGGTGTTTAAGCCGAAATGCATCACCAAGAACTCGAACGCTCCATACCTAGTCACATAAGTAGTCTTTGCTTCGTTGCCTTCAGCTATGCACACTTGCTAGTATCCTAATCGAAGGTTTTGGAGAAATACTTCGCCTTGCCAAGTTGGTCGAATAAGTCCACGATAAGTGGGATATGATACTTGTTCTTCACCATCATGTTGTTTAGGGCTTGATAGTTGATGCATAATCGATGGCTTCCATCTTATTTCTTCTGGAAGAGAACTGAAGCTCTAAATGATGCTTTAAAACTGTAGATGAGACCACTGCATAGCAGTTCATTTAATTGCTTCCTAAGCTCTGCCAACTTTGGAGGGGCCATGTAGTATGGTGGACTAAGGCTTCACTCTCGGCTCCAGCTCGATGTGATGATCCACACCTTTGCGTGATGGCAAAGTTCTCAACAACTTGGGTGGCTTAATATCTGTGAACTCCTTCAAAATGTCCGACACCATAACAGGTTCATGAGTAGCCTCTATATCAAGTAGCTCCAGCTTTTTTATGACCACGAAAATTAATTCGTCATTTCACACTCCTTTTTTAGTTGTAAAGTGTCCTTGGTTCCTCGAGAAACTGAAACTACGCAAGGGTCGTTGCCTCCCATCAGGCATAGGGAGTTTAAGAATGACATTTGTACCAACATCGTCACGTGTATGAACTCCATTCCGAGGATCACTTGGAAGTCGTACAGTGGCACCACAATCATGTTCGTGCTTTCGCTCCATATCCCGATTTTGATAGGGACCCTCTTTGCTTACTTGGTGATCTGCTTAGCCTCTAAGTTCACAGCCTTCATATGACCTGGGCTCTTCTCTAGGTTCAGCCCAAGTTGCCTTGCTTCTCGATCGGTAATGAAATTGTAGATACTGCCAGTGTCCATCGTATATCAACTCGTTGTTCCTTGCTTTTTATTGCATCATCTTCATGTTCTCCCTTACTTGACCTTGCAACACATTCAATAAATGCATTGCTCCCATCCGAGATCCTTGCGACTTTTTATTGTCGCTGTTGGATCCCGAACTACTCGAACTAAGGGCGACGACCTTGCTGTTGTCCAATATAGAGGGATGGATTGATGTTGTTAATGCATTGAGTGATTGCTTTTGTGGGCACTCTCATACCATGTGCGGTCCTTCGCGCAAGAAGCATTCACCAAATTTTGTGATTATGCCTTTTGAACTTGGCCCTTTGTGGAAACTCTTTCATTTGCTCGATTGCAGACTCCTTCTCTCGGGAAGACTTAGATGGGCGCTTTCTCGAAGATTATTTCTTCTTCCTCGAGTCTTCCGAGGAAACAAAGTTGGTGAGCCCCCAATTAAATTGGTGACATTCCTTCAATGCGGTTCCTATTGTGCCCACGGCTTCAGGCTATAGTGGAAGCTGAACCACTCTCCCTGTATCTCTCTTTCTCTTGCCTCTCGCACTTGCCTCCCTCGCCTTGCTCATCTCTCTCTCTCTATCTCTCTTTCTGTTGCCTCTAGCACGTGCCTTGCCTTGCCCCGTCTCTCTCTCTCACATCCTGTATCTCTTCTGTGATTTCTCTCACTGCCTATCACTCGCCTTCAGTGGTTTCTTGGTACTCTTCTCCTCAGCTGCAACCGTCGCATTCTCCCATCCTCCGTCTCCTGTTCTTCTTCTTTTCCTCCTCTCCTTCACCCAAGAGTGCCAGAAGTCCAAGCAGAAGTATAGCAATTAACATCTGCATCTTTTTTCACTGCAGCTATGCTAGTATTCCGAACTTTACACATATTCCATGAGTGCTAAAATCCACTAGGAAAAAGATAACTACGTATGTCTTTAGTGTCCCGCCTAGGTGCATAAACCAATTCTGTAAATTAGTACTAAAATTCAAATGGAAGGAAAAAGTAATTGAGGCAGACCTTTCGAATGGGAAGACCATCATTGCATCTCATCTTTGTAGTAGATTCAACTTCATGAACATGACAAATATTGTTATCTAGATTGTGTCGACATTAAAAATTTGAATTCTGTACTTTTACAGCCGGTGACTCGTCGCATACAGTTATTCAGTTGCTTATTCATTTGTGTGATGTAATAAACAATCAATTCACCAGTGTTTGATTGTGTTTGCAGGTTAGGGGTCTGAAATTCATATTTGAGGTAAATCAGAGTGCAGTGAAGCGCTACATCGCCACATCCGCCAGAGGGACTAGCAAAGGAGAGAACACCGAGTTCGACTGGTTAAATAGTCGGAATGCATAAGAGTGGGAACTGACGACTGCTTGTTTCAGTTTTCACATGCTATCTAATATCATCTGGATCGGGTGTTGTTATTTGTACTCGCATGACACACCGTGATTTTGTATGTACGAGGCTGCTTTCAAATCCAATCATCAGATGGTTCAAAACATCATCTGATAAATTTAGAAGAGGTCAACTAGCCAGCTGGTACAGATCTTAAATGTCGATAGTAAAAATTTCTGTGATCAAATCTCATATTCATGGCTTACACGCACAAAAATCATGTGCCAATGTTTTAGGTAGCCTCTATGAGAATTCAGCCAGCCAGTTGGTCATGTAACTTTTCTTAAAGCCTGTGTACTTCAGTTGCGGTAGAGTTTTGATCCTGGCCGAACCCTAGAACTCATGCCCGATTGGTTTGTGGTTATTAACAGAGACATATATCTGGTAAGTACATATCGAATATATTGAAGCTGTGCGTAGATTCGTCAGTAGAGATGACAACTATTCTAATAATTTAAGATTGCATACGGAATTATAATATATTTTTTGTGCGTATGGAATTATAATATTTTAAAATATTAGAATATTTAAATTTCATGTTCGTACGGAATTGTTTGGGAATGTTTTACTAATTCATTTCCATTTGATCCTATTCAGTGTCTCATTTCTGTTCATGCAAGTGAGGTACACATATGGAGCCGAGCCGTTGAAATTTCATTTGATTCAGTAAACGGAATGTACATTCCATCGGCTCAAGCGAAGAGTATCCTCCGTCAAAGAAGGGATTGGTTGATACTCTTTGCATTCATGGCTTATCTCGCCCGACACATCCACCCCATCCGTGTGCACTATGTAGTGAGTAACTTACTCCTTAATACTCGACAACGTGAATCTTGAATCCGCTATCAACTTGTCCCCATGCAAACACAGCTGGGATATCAATATTTTGGGATTCTGCTTAGACTTTGGGATGGAACGATGGCAACATCAACATTAGACAATAAAACAAGGGACTAATTATATATTATTTCTGTAGCTAGACTTTCTTAGCATTCGGATCGATCTAAAAAAATGTAGTGTGTGTGTGTGTGTTTCTGTAGCTAGACTTTCTTAGCATTCGGATCGATCTAAAAAAATGTAGTGTGTGTGTGTGTGTGTGTCTATTTATATATAATTTAAGCGTTTTAGGTAGTGGTGGTGTCATAACAATGGATGACGATACCATTGGGAGGCTGCGGATGGCTGTTGTGGATGAGAAAAGTGACGACGAGAGATGAGGATCATTTGCATCAACGCCAATACAGTTGCCGAGCGACGAAAGGGTCGCTCGACATTTGCATTGGCGTCGACATAGATGCAGAGTAGCATTACTTGGCAATTACATCAACGTGTCAAGATGTAGAGTGGTAAAAGGGTTGCTCACTATGTCGACGTTGACGCAGTTGTCGAGCAACGAAAGGGTCACTTGACATTTACATCGGTGTTGATACAAATGCAAAGCGGCCCTTTCGTTGCTTGGTAATTGTGTTGACACCAACGTAGTGAGAGGCCCTTTTGTTGTTCGACAACTATATTGATGTTGACGCAGTGAATAGCCCTTTCGTCGCTCTGCATTTGACACAATTACCGAGAGACAAAATGGCTTCTCAATAATTACATCAATGCCAACACAGATGCAGAACCACCCTCATGTCTCATCATCGCTTTTCTCATCCGCAATAGTCACCTATGGCCCCTAGCGGCCCCCCGTCCATCACCACCAGTTGAAACATTGTCATTGCTTTTTTGCTCATTATTTTCATATTTTCGTTTGTAAAATCGATGATGTTAAATGGACATAGATGTTTCACTTTTATAATTATGAGGATTCTAATATAAATTCTTTAACTTAGGATGTTAAGGAGGTTTAATTATAATAAGATAATATATAATTAGCCTCAAAACAAATAGGGTGGGATGATATATAATATTATCTTGCATAGTGTGATTATTTTTGTGACTCAAAATCCAATCACTTGAATCATACAGGAAAAATATTATTATGCCTTCCCATTATGTTGATAATGAAATACAAATACTAAAAATAACTTCTTAAGAGATATTCTCACGCTCATTAGACGTTATATGTACATTTAATAAGTCGGACATCATCTTTTGTGATGGTTGAATAGAAAGAGCCAAATATGAAAAAATCATATATATATATATATTCTCAAATAATTATCAAAATGTAATATAAAAATCTTTGAGGGGTGACTTAAAAGACGTATTCCATGTGAATAAACTTAACTTCAGAACACGAAGAGCACCGCTCTGCACTGTCCTTTCGTTAGAATTGTAACCTCCCCAACATTCAAGAACAATACCATGTTGTCATTCACTCCACCAAAAGAAGTTGCACCAAACAGAACACCTCCACATGAGGGCTGACTTTGCTTGCTCGAATACGTCTAGCCACTTGCCCGGTAATTATATTAACGAAGATGGTAGAAAAAATATTCATCTCAATTAGAACTTGTCGTATGAGCTTGGTAAAAAAGATAAAAAAATATGTCATCTATGTTATCGAGGGATTAAGTCATTGATATACTAGTCAGTTTGATGTGAGTCAGGGTTGTCATATGTACGAAAACTAAGGTCGAGAGTGATTTTTTGACTTGATTCCTATGACTCCAAGTTAGTAAGTAGCTTCTTAAGATGATTGAGAAGGTGTGACACATCAAAACGTTTGAAGTATCATACAATGATATTTCGACATAAAAAGTTACAATGTGCTCTATTAGGTTAGCATTGTTATCAAATGCCTCCAAAGATAGAAGGCAAAAGTTTGCTAAAATCGGTTCTTCTTTGATTTTCAAAGTAAATGGCGACCGACCTGAGGTGGGGTTGACCAACGTTTCCTCTTTGGATTATCGAAACTTTCATCACATCTCTTCTAAACATCGATCCATCTATCGTAGTTGGATCTTTAGGGAATCCTTCGTCGAATCCATCGATTAAGTCTTAGATTTAGGCAAGATAAAATAGTGGTGTGGTCTGTTAATTCTACGGTTGGTGAGTGAAGTGCACCCGAGATTGACGGTTCGACAGGTCTCGGGTGCTCATAGGATGTCAGCATCATGTCAGGTGGGGGAACCACGATGGATGCCAACGTCGGTGGCGGTTGAGTCGATGATCATGACTGGGCTAGTGGCATCACTTATTGGGTTAACCGAGACAAAAGTGAAGCGATAGCCTATTTCATGTCCGTTAGCGTTTATACTTACTGGGTGAGATTTAAAAACACATTGATGGGAATGAGTATGTGACTTGATGTCGTCCTTAGGGTTGAGAGGCCTGGGTCATCAAATAGATGCCAATATTGCATCAACATTTGTGCCAAGGTGGATATATTAATATGCGGAAAGGATGGCTATTGCCCCTCTTGAGTGAAAGTATTGTGGGTCGAGGTCAAAGCCTCATCGTTCGAGCATTCATTGAGTAAGTAGCTAAATGATTGAAAGGTGGACACATCAAAACGTTTGAAGTATCATACAATGATATTTTCGACATAAAAGTTACAATGTGCCTATAGGTTAGCATTGTATCAAATGCATCCAAAGATAGAAGGCAAAAGTTTGCTAAAATCGGTTCTTCTTTGATTTTCAAGTAAATGCGACCGACCTGAGGTGGGGTGACCAACGTTCTCCTCTTTGGATTATCGAAACTTCATCACATCTCTTCTAAACATCGATCCATCTATCGTAGTTGGATCTTTAGGGAATCTTCGTCGAATCCATCGATTAAGTCTTAGATTTAGGCAAGATAAAATAGTGGTGTGGTCTGTTAAATTCTACGGTTGGTGAGTGAAGTGCACCCGAGATTGACGGTTCGACAGGTCTCGGGTGCTCATAGGATGTCAGCATCATGTCAGGTGGGGGAACCACGATGGATGCCAACGTCGGTGGCGGTTGAGTCGATGATCATGACTGGGCTAGTGGCATCACTTATTGGGTTAACCGAGACAAAAGTGAAGCGATAGCCTATTTCATGTCCGTTAGCGTTTATACTTACTGGGTGAGATTTAAAAACACATTGATGGGAATGAGTATGTGACTTGATGTCGTCCTTAGGGTTGAGAGGCCTGGGTCATCAAATAGATGCCAATATTGCATCAACATTTGTGCCAAGGTGGATATATTAATATGCGGAAAGGATGGCTATTGCCCCTCTTGAGTGAAAGTATTGTGGGTCGAGGTCAAAGCCTCATCGTTCGAGCATTCATTGAGAGGGTTGAAGGGCAGGTGTTACTGTGACATTGGGCCCTCTTTCTAGCTTCAAAAATATTGAGGAATTAAGTTATTGATATCCTGATCAGCATGATGTGGTTTGGACTTATATGTGCAGGGTTGTCCGAGGTGCCTCCAAGCTGAAAACGCTAAGCTCCCAAGGTGCCTATATGAAGATCGAGATCAAGAGAGGTTTTTTGACCCAATCCCTCGATACCAAGTTAGTAACCCAATGTATATGAGTGTAAACTCGAGTGATAAAAAAAAGTAAACCCCTTTTCGAAAATGGGCTTTTGTACCTAGTCGTAAAAGGATAGAATATTTCATGAAATATTATGTATAAAAATAACTTCTAATCGTCTCCAACAATCTCCTCTTGATCTCTTATCCACGTGAAAAATAAGGAGGGATAACTTATAACCATCTACCTTGGACTCTTAACGTGTTCAAACGGTTGGATAAGAGCCTCCGTCTTCTTTTTCTATCATAGACACCACGTTATAATCATGTACCAAACGAAGAGTGAATGACGATATATTCCTTATTATCCATCACACTAGGAGAAATTGAAACATAAGATAATCTTATCGGAAGAATAATTTTCTTTTTATTTTGATTGTAGAAGGATTTTTTCGTCTCTACATCATATAGATATAATGTAATTTTTTTACGTAGACACCAAAGGCACTTTGTCAAGAAGTGCTCCCGACACACATGTAGATGCGTTGGAGCGTGCTTCAACCTCGAAGATCTTTACCTCCAACATTTGAGGACCAGTCCAACAGCGAATTCTCATGTTATGCGAGGATTCAAAGTTGAGACGATGGATACGCCCTCCACACCCCGAACTGCTGGAGAATCTCTGTCATGTCACATCGCAATCTCTCCTAAATGCCTAACCCACCACAATCTCCCTCCTCTTCCCGTTTCCCATTACCTAACTGTAACCGAAGGCCGCCCAAATCCTTACTCTCCTCCGTGTACTCCGCCCATGTCTCCCAGCCCAATTGCCTCCCCATGCAGACAACTTTGCGGGCGGTAAAGGGCGGCGCAGCGTCCTCTGCTCGCCGTGGATCACTCGGTTGCGCTCTCCCGACTGGAGGAGATGAGGAGAACCTAGGAAGGGTGAGCACGGTGGAGGTGGACGGTTCATGTCTGAATCAGCTCAGCGGGATCCAGATCGGAGGAAGGAGGTCGTAGGCGTGAGATTGTCCCTGCTTTTCCGGGTTTCGCGTGCTTCGGATTCTCCAGCACAGCACGAAGACAAGGAGATCTCCGAGGAGGACCAAGTCGGCATGCGGCTCGCAGGTGCCACCAAGTGGTCGTCGTCGCCCGTGTTCTGTTCTCGTCTGCTGGGAGTCATCGGTGGCATGCGGCGGCTGTCTCATCACCTTGGCATGGAAGCAAGGAGCAGAGGTGTGACTCCTCCTCGGCTTCTCGCATAGTTCTTTTGGTGTATTAAGTCCGAAATGGACTCTTTTAGACTGCGCCAATTGTTCTGTTTCCCAGATACTGTCAGACGACGGTGCTGATGATGCTCCTGCAAGCAGGAATCTCATAGTAAGATTGATTCTCCTCTTACTCTGAGATTATGATGCTGTCGATGATGCTCCTGCAAGCAGGAATCTCAGAGTATGATGCTGTCAACGACGATGCCGATGACGCTCCTGCAAGCAGGAATCTCAGAGTAAGATTGACTCTCCTCGATCGAATCATATATTCTAATTCATACTATGCTTAGCTGAGTCTTTTTAGCCGAAGATGCTGAAAAACTTTATGTAGCTTAATTTGCTAGACAACATTTGTGTTTTGATTTCCTTTGACGACTAGTCTTTTCCTTATAGTTTAACCTTTTGGTAATAGTCACCCGATTCAAAATGTTTATCATGGTACAAATCAAGTCATGAGTTCAAATACTATATCAACGACTTCATATTTTGTCCTCTCACGGACAGTTGTTGTGCACCTGCAATACTTTCGTCAACGGACCGTTTGTCACTTTTGTTTACTTGTGTATATGTTTGGCAGTATGTTTTGCATTGTATTTGTGTGTTTTTATTTGAAAACTGTGAGCATGAACAATTTATAAGGTTGCAGAATGATCGCTTACCAGAATAGGCAAAATTATCCTAGAATGACCTAGTTTTCGCATGCCATAGCTTTTTTTCTGTAGGCTGTGGTGTGGTATGAAACGTCATCTATCTTAGCACTCTAAAACCACTTGGGTGGCATAGGGCTAGATAGGGGTTTGGGGTAGTGTTGGGCGTTGATTGGATTCACAAATTTGCACGCAAGGGCTTACGCGAACTTGCCAACGAGCCCGACACCCAATGAGTAGTCGTTTATGGACTTACAATTATTTGTTTGTCTAGTAAAGTCTTTATTTTCTCCTTCCTCTCATTTTCTCTTTTATGTGCTAGTGTTTGCTAAATTATTTATAAAGCTACTCTTTTATAAGATGTCAATACTTGTCTACTGCTTGTGTTCAAAATTAATTAATTTGCTCTTTTATAAGTCCTTTGGGGCTTGAACGAGATTGCAACTAAGCTAACCCTTTGCAGACAAATAATACAAGGGTGCCTCATGACTTAGGTAATTCTATTTAAGTCTATGATAGTTTGATATTTAATTAATATTTGTACAATACATACCCTTCTATCTAATTGGTTTGCACTATGCACTTGGGTTTAATTGCTTGTGTAAGCCTGATCTGACTTGCACATGAAAGGGAATGTTAGAATTTAATATGGTTGATCTTTTCCTAATAACTTAAGTTTTAAGATTATCATTGGCGACTACTATATATGAACATTTGCGCTTGAAGTTCTCCTCAAAGAACTTCACTCGAACTCATTATACTGAAAAACATCAAAACCAACCGAGTGACCACTCATGATTAACATGCTTACTGTATCTTCTGGTAATAAAATTTCTGAATTCATGATGGTAGATCATATTTGTTTGAGACTGTCCATTGATTTGCTCACCCAGAATCACTTGATGCAGAAAGTGGTATCTGTATCTACTAGATTTCACGTGGTGTCTTGGGAACTTTTTTTTTTATTTGCAGAGGAGATTCCAAATTGATACAGCGTTTAAAGATACCTTAAGGCAGTAATTTTCTTGGTGCTAGTCATATGCTGATGATCCAGCAAGAAACACTAGTAAGAGTCTAAAATGTGTTCTACAACATTAGCTATGCCTCGAGAGTAGAATAAGTGTCTTTGAGTATATTTAGTCGATAAGAGATCATACTTCAAGTTGACTATGCTCCAACAGTCAATCTGAATTTGTATCTATCTAGATGCTTACGATGTTTCATGACACCGGGATGTGCTTTTAACCTCTTGCAAGGTATTATTATTCTGTGCCGCATTGGTTAGCACATATGGGTCAACTGGCACAGGCTAAAAATTAGCCTAGTCATATATTAGCACCATCGATTCAAGACAGCCAGGGGTGTGCCAGTAACTTTCTCCCACAGTTATGTTTAGGGCTGTGCTGACATGTACCGATCGACATCCTAATATTTCAATTTCCAATATCATAAGTATTATGATGAAAAAGCCCCCTAAGCATATCAATATGATCGATCGAACATCTGTGGTTTATGTATGCATGTGTTTTTTTCAAAATCATGTGTATCTTATCTGTTATTTATGGATCATTTTGAAGTGAAATGATCGATTTCCTTTTTGTGTAATTTTGGCATATACATCCAATTAAGGATTTTTATGCCATGTGATTTGGATACATTCTGCATGCCTTGCAGTGCCATGACGCATCGTATCAGCCTGTGCCATTTATGTGCCAGACTTGTCCAGACTCTGAATCTGAGCACAACCAACAGCAGCACTGCAATCCTGATCAAACAGGTGATGCTATTTATTACCACCTTATATACAATATTAATTGTGAAACTTCCCTCTATATTCTGATAACAGCTCTATAAAGTCAGAAAAAAAAGATTCATGTAAAGAAGAGTCAGTTTAAATAAGCACATGAAATTAAGCATCCGATGATTGATTTGATTGCTCTGAGGAAGTATCGGTGCACAAGAGCTTTTTATGCATCTCTGGCCAATATTAAATGATCTGCCACCCTTTTTTTCTCAGTTTCATCAGTATCATGTCTTTATCTAAGGCTTATGTGATTGAAGCAAAAATTTCAAAACCATTAAACATGATCACTGTTATCATTTTATAACAATATTTCAACTGTTCCAGAAACTTTTGGAAGATAATACTGTTATTTTGTCAACAAAATCTCAAAAACAACAGTCATGATTGGGATATGCCCTGCTTCTTGAATGAATAACCTTCCTCATCTTCCATGTGGATCAGATCAAAATTGAAGCATATGCAAAGTTGTGTGTCTTTTCGAAAAGGAGAATTGTCAAAAGGGCCCAGTAAATAAATTTGAAGTGTTTTTGCAATATAATATAAAACTTTAACATGATGAATTTATCTTGTTTGAAATTCTTTCTCCACTGCTGGCAGGACCGTCGAATCCTAGGTGCCATATCAACCTAACAAAAAGTCTCCAATTTGTGTGAAGGAAACAAAAAAACACATTTCATTTTGAAACATGAAAAGGTCTATGGTGAAAAACACCATTTCTTCCGACAGTGCAGAAGTTACCTTCAAAATGAATTTTGGTGAGAGAAAAATCACCGGCATGGAAGAATTCCTTCTTTCCAAGACCAGGAAGCTAACCAGCGAGTAGCAGTGTTTCTGAATTCTTACGAGCTGCATGTTCAGAAAAGAACCAAAGGATTAGTGTGAATGAACTCAGAGGATGTCTTATAATACCATTCAATGACAGCATCAGATATTTCTGAATCAGATGTGAGCTGAAACTCTCTTCCACACCCTTATCCTCTGATAATTTGAAGACAAATGATCTAATATCATGATGACCAAGAATCAAATGTGAGCATCAGATGACTTCAGAATCAGATACGAAGTGGAAGTTACTCTTCCAGGCAGCAAAGTCTCCTCAAATTGTCATCAGTTAATCATTTCTTTCGAAAAAAAGTTATCTGGTTCCATGATGACAATGACAAGTAATTGAATCTTCAACAATAAACATAGAAGCTTGCAGATAATTGTCATGGAAGCATGCCAATTCTCCAAGTTATTAGTTTGAACTGACACCTGCTGCAACTAAGATGCTTTCTTTGCTCATCTATGTTTCGTTTGACATCTACTAGGTAGAGGTGTGACCCTCACCTTTGCATACACCTTTTCATAAATCATGATTGAATGGAGGCAATACCTCTTTTTATTCCATAATATTACTAGTTATATCTTACTCAGAACTATCTTATAAACCTTGGATCGATGTGAAATGGCCACAGGTCTAACCTCAATGATCCATGTTTACACTCCTGCCTGAATGCTTTGATCTTCCAAAGAAAAGTTCATTGCATCAAGAGAGAGATTCATTACATCAAGAAGAAAAAATAGATTAAAAGTCTATGGAAGGATAAGTCAAATTGGTTATTGATTCTTGAAAGAGTTTCTTGAAAGAGAATGATTCATCTTGAATACAATTAATATAATATATATTTGGGACTATATAAACCCATATGTTAGGTCATGAGATATAGTATTTCTAAAATTGTAAAGAGTTTTCTTGAGAGAAATATAGAAGATTGAAGTTTGTCCTACTCTTCTTCTGTTTGATAACACTATCCCTTCTTCCTATCAAGTTCAACATTTGGTATCAAAACATAGGTTAAGCTATGACCTCTTCCTCAAGTACCATCTAAGTCCAGCAGAAGAAGGATTTGTTGAACCAAGTCCAGCAGAAGGAGCAATGAATGCAGAAGGAAGAAAACAACTCAAAGAAAGAAGGAGAAAAAGGCTTTGTTCACAATCTACCAAGGGCTTGATGATACAATGTTCGAGATCATCGCTCTAGCAAATACTTCAAAGGGGGCTTGGGAAATACTTCAAAAAGCATTTGGTGGTGTTGATAAAGTAAAGAAACTTCGTCTACAAGTTTTACGAGCCGAGTTTGAAAAATTATAACAAGGTACTTTTGAAACTATTTCTGATTACTTCTCAAAAATCATTTCTATTGTTCATCAAATAAGACGAAATGGTGAACAAGTAAATGATAAGAGAATAATAAAAAAATATTGAGATCTCTAGATCTGAAATTTGATTTTATTGCTGTTGCGATTGAAGAATCTAAATATTTGAAAAAAATGTATTTAGAAGAACTTATGGGTTCCCTTCAAGTTCATGAACAAAGGATTACAAAAAGAGGAGAAAACAAAACTATAGAACAAGCATTATAAACGAAGCTTACTCTTGAAAATAAAGAAGAATCAAATTATCAAAGAAGAAGAGGACGAGGACAAAGAGAAAGAGGAGGCAAAAATTAGACCAATCAAGAATCTCCAAACAATGAAGATGTTGGAGAAAATTCTAATCAAAGAGGCCGAGGTTATGGTCGAGGATGTGGCCGAGGTCGTGGACATGACAGAAACTCTAAAAGGTCTGAAATATAATGCTATATTTACAAAGGTATGGACATTACTCTTATGAATGTTATTATAATCCTAACAATTAAGGTGATAAGGCAAATTTTGTTGAGGAAGAAAAGAACGAAAATCAAGTTTTACTAATGAGTTATGATAATTTGAAAGAGTATCAATCTATGACATAGTATCTAGATATAGGAGCTTCAAATCACATGTGTGGCATCAAAGAATTATTTTCAGAAATAGATACAAGTTATTCCGGGAACATTATATTTGGTGATTTGTCTCAAAGACCAGTAAGAGGCAAAGGTAAAATTCTTCTTGAACTTAATAATGCTAAGGAATTATGCATTTCAGATGTTTATTATGTTCCTGATATGAAAAATAATATTCTAAGCTTGGGACAATTACTTGAAAAAGGTTATGATATTGAGATGAAAGATATGACTCTTAATTCGTGACATAAATAAAACTTGATGATACAATGTTCGAGATCATCGCTCTAGCAAATACTTCAAAGGGGGCTTGGGAAATACTTCAAAAAGCATTTGGTGGTGTTGATAAAGTAAAGAAACTTCGTCTACAAGTTTTACGAGCCGAGTTTGAAAAATTATAACAAGGTACTTTTGAAACTATTTCTGATTACTTCTCAAAAATCATTTCTATTGTTCATCAAATAAGACGAAATGGTGAACAAGTAAATGATAAGAGAATAATAAAAAAATATTGAGATCTCTAGATCTGAAATTTGATTTTATTGCTGTTGCGATTGAAGAATCTAAATATTTGAAAAAAATGTATTTAGAAGAACTTATGGGTTCCCTTCAAGTTCATGAACAAAGGATTACAAAAAGAGGAGAAAACAAAACTATAGAACAAGCATTATAAACGAAGCTTACTCTTGAAAATAAAGAAGAATCAAATTATCAAAGAAGAAGGAGAAAAAGGCTTTGTTCACAATCTACCAAGGGCTTGGAAGAAGCAGGTATTTTCTTACCTTCACTGATGATCATAATGGCAAACTTGGGTTTACATGTTAAAAGAAAAGAAAAAGTTTTAAGTAAATTCAAAGAGTTTAAGGATTTAGTTGAAAGACAAAGTTGTTGTAAGATTAAATGTTTAAGAACAGATAGGGATGGTAAATATATATCAAATAAATTTGAAAGTTTTTGTAGAAATAATGAAATTCTATATCAATTCACTATGCCATACATACCTCACAAAATGATGTCTCAAAAAGAAAAAATAGGACTGTCCTTAATATGGTCCGATGCATGTTAAAGGAAGAAAATTCCTAAAGAATTTGGAGAGATGTTGTTGCTTGTGCAGTTATTTGCTTAATAGGAAAAAATTCCTAAAGAATTTTGGGGAGATGCTGTTGCTTGTGCAGTTTATTTGCTTAACAGGTTTCTGACAAAGCGAATTAGTAATGTTACACCAGAAGAAGCATGGAGCTTACAGAAACCAAGAGTTGATCATTTGAAGATTTTTGGAAGTGTTGCATTTGCCAAGATACTAGAAGAAAAGAGAACACAATTGGAGGATAAAAGTTAGAAATGTATTTTGCTAGGTTATCCAGAGAATTCCAGTGGTTACAAACTCTACAATCCTATCACAAATAAAGTTGTGATGTCAAAAGATGTTGAGTTTGATGAACAACAGGAGATGGAAAAGTGATGAGCATCATAAGAAGGCTATAGATTCAGAAGAAGATGATATAATACAAGCAAGTACTGAAGTGGCTTTGTCGGAATCATCACCTAGATCAACTAGGTCACATGATTCAAGAAGTCTAATTATAAGAAGGACAAGACCGATTCAGGACCTATATGATGTGACTCGAAGGATTGATACTAACAATGATGAACTTTCATTATTTTATTTTTTTGCAGGATATGATCCATTAACCTTCGAAAAAGCTTATAGAGATGAAAAATGACGATAAGTTATGAATGAAGAGATTCATGCAATTAACAAAAATAATGCATGAGAGCTTACTACACTTCCAGAAGACCACCAAGCTATCGGTGTTAAGTGGATCTTCAAAACAAAAAAAAATGTAAAATGAGAGGTGGAGAAATATAAGGCCCATTTGGTTACAAAAGGATACAAACAACAATATTGGTTGATTATGAAGAAGTATTTGTACCAGTTGCTCGACTAGAAACAATAATATTACTTATCTCTCTAGCAGCTCAAATGAAATAAAAATTTTTACAAATGGATGTCAAATCAGCATTTCTTAACAGAGTTCTTGAAAAAGAGATATATATATTCAACAACCCCCTGGTTTTATTATTCGTGAACAAGAAAACAAAGTATACAAGTTAAAGAGAGCTCTTTATGAACTTAAACAAGCTCCACGAGTATAGAATTCTCGAATAAATACTTATTTTATTCAAAATAGTTTTTCTAAATGTCCACATGAACATGCTCTCTATACAAAATCTAACTCTAATGGAGATATCTTGTTTGTATGCCTGTATGTAGATGATTTAATATTTACAGGCAATAGTAGCTCCATGATTAAAGATCTTAAGCATTCTATGAAAAAGGAGTTTGAGATGACCGACTTAGACTTAATGACTTACTTCCTTAGTATCGAAGTTATACAAGATAATGGAGGAATTTTTATCTCACAAGAAAATTATGCAAAGAAGGTTTTTAAAAAGTTTTCTATAGAAGATTGTCATCCTACAGATACACCTGTTGAATATGGCACCAAGTTGACTAAGGAAGGTGAAGGTAAATACATTAATCCAACTTATTATAAAAGTCTACTTAGATATTTAAGGTATTTGACATGCACTCGACCTGATATATTATTTGAAGTTGGTTTAATAAGTAGATATATGGAAGTTTCTAAGACATCTCATTTAAATGTTGCTAAAAGAATTTTGTGATATATTAAAGGAACAATTGAGTATGGAATATTCTATTTATCATCTAAAAAGTTGGAGCTTATTGGATATAGCGATAATGATTGGGTTGGAAGCTACGATGATCGGAAGAGTACAACTAGGTTCGTATTTTATTTTGGTGAAACTACATTCACTTGATCTTCAAAAAAGCAATGAATCGTTGCTCTATCAAGTTGTGAAGCAGAATATATAGCAGCTTCTTCCAGTGTTTGTCATGCAATCTGGCTAAGAAGATTACTCCAAGAACTTCATATGCCACAGGAGAAGTCAACCAAGATTTATGTTGATAATAAATCAGCTATTGCCTTAGCCAAGAATCCAGTCTACCATGAAAGATCGAAGCATATCAATACAAGATTTCATTTTATAAGAGATCATATAAAAACTAAAAAAGTGGAGCCACATCATATCAAGACAAGTAAACAAGTGGCCGATATACTTACAAAACCTCTCAGATTTGAAATATTTCAACAACTTCGAAAGAAACTTGGCTTGTTAGATGGAACAAGTTTAAGGGAGGAGAATGTTGGAATTAAACTTGTTCAAGTGTTAAGGTTCATTTCATCAAAAGAAAGGTTCATTGCATCAAGAGGGAGAGTCATTACATCAAGAAGAAAAAATAGATTAAAAGTCTATGGAAGGATAAGTCAAATTGGTTATTGATTCTTGAAAGAGTTTCTTGAAAGAGAATGATTCATCTTGAATACAATTAATGTAATGTATTTTTGGGGACTATATAAACCCCATATGTTGGGTCATAAGAGATAGAGTTTCTAAAATTGTAAAGAGTTTTCTTAAGAGAAAAATAAAAGATTGAAGTTTGTCCTACTCTTCTTCAGTTTGATAATTTTATCCCTTCTTCCTATCAAATTAAATATTTGGCACATCCCTCTAAACCTTGAAAATACAAAAGGGAAAAAAAAAAAAAGTAGATGGTGGCAATCTCTCTCTCTCTCTCTCTCTCTCTCTCTCTCTCAAAACCATCCATCAAAATTCTCCATTATTTCATATATATTCGATTTATAAGCATAGAGAAAGTGTAGTCCTTACGTCGAACTCAATTGATTACTCTATTGACATTAACTTGGATCGAAACAGTTTGAATTAACGGTCCAGTAACATCCCCTATTACTATCATCTTATAGCAATCCACATGATGTTAGGTTGTGTATCTTGGAAAATTTTGAACCAATAATTCAGTGACATCGGCAATTACTATCATCTTTTAGCAATCCACATAGTGTTAGGGTGCCTGCCTTGCCTTGGATCTATCTGAACTCTGCACTCAACTCGAAGTTTCGTGGATAGTGTATGATTGTAAGATTAGACCGGCTTTAATTGCCGTGCCATCACTGCTACATCATTGATTTAGCAGCACGAATCTCGATCTTGAAATCCAAGCAAACAAACAAAGAACTGTAATCTCCTCCTCGTTTCCCACATCAACATGGTGGTGGAAGGATGCATGACCACACGATGGGTATGTGCGGTCTTCCTCACAGAAACAGACAACCTCGGGTATCGGCGTCATCTCCATCAAGATGGTGTCTATGTGTTCAACATAGTCGCATGGCCTCCCCTTGTTTTCTTCTTCTTCTTCTTCTTCCTCTCGGCGTCATCTCCATCAAGATGATACGTATGTGTGTGTTCAACATAGTCACGTGGGCACCCCTTTCTTTCTTCTTCTTCTTCTTTTTCCTCCGCCTCCGCCTCCGCCTCCTGAATTAAAAAGGACACATATCGAA
The DNA here is from genome assembly GCA_004837865.1 of Musa balbisiana. NCBI lineage: Eukaryota > Viridiplantae > Streptophyta > Magnoliopsida > Zingiberales > Musaceae > Musa > Musa balbisiana. The sequence continues at coordinate 2,446,815 of CM017192.1, read as the reverse complement.
GTCGATATACATCTCAAACTAATAGATTGTTGGATGTTCTGATTTCTGCAAAGTCGATATACATGTCAGACTAATAGATTGTTGGGTGTACTAATTTCTGCAAAGTCGGTATAACTGTGGACATAAATGAAATTTGGAGGTTTGTAGAAAGAGGATGATGGCATACGGCACACTGATGGAACATCAATGTGGAAAAGCAAGAAGAGAGAAGAAGACGGCAGCCATTCTGGCCCGATTAAGATATATGACATTTCATGCTTTCGGGAGTCAACAGATTCTCAAAAGGAGAGAGAGGCAAAAAGAAGAAGACCACGACACCACTTCCCTCCAACGATGATCTCTATTTGACTTGTATTTGGGAGTCCAAATCACTGCTCATAAGAGAGTGTATATAGTTAAGATTTAGGAATGCCTCGTCGCATGCATTCCATGCATCCAACACCAATCATACGAGAGACTACGATAACGTCAATTGGATGTCGGGAATCTTATATTGATAAATAAATATCATCAGAGCAGATGATATATATATATATATATATATATATATATATATATATATATATATATATATATATATATATATATATATATATATATATATATATATATATATATATATATATATATATATATATATATATATATATATATATATTTAATTTAATCTAATTAACTTAAGTTTTTGGATTAAGTTAATATTTAATTTAATCTAATTAATTTGATTCATTTATCATTAATGAATTTTTAACCGGAAAGATTTTCCCGCCAAAAGGCAGATATATACTTCGTGTGTGGGTGGATCTCACTTTCGTCCCGTTCCCCACCTTCTTTTAAGTGTAGTGGACTGACTGCTTTGAACGGTACTCCGTTTTTGTGTGGTCGATCTCGGCCGTCTCTTTCTCCACACTGTGCAGGCTCTCGAAGGAAGTAGAGCTTGGATTCCCTATATCTACCTCTCGCTCTCTTCTATACTGTGTAGTTCATCAGAAGAGAGAGGAGAAGGGAACGCGAAGCATGACGACGTCGACGCCGGAGGAACCACAGAATGGGGAAGCAGCGAAGCCTGTGATCAACTACAGAGGGTGGAAAGCCATGCCATACGTGATAGGTACGTGGAACACATGCTCTCCCTCCACCTTCGCCCAGGCACCACTTGACATCTCACGAGAAGGAGAATTCCGGGCAGGAAACGAGGCGTTTGAGAAGCTGGGGACGATCGGCACCTCCGCCAACCTCTTGGTCTACCTCACCACCGTCTTCCACATGAAGAGCGTCGCGGCGGCCACCCTCCTCACCGTGTTCAACGGCACCACCAACCTCGCCCCCCTCCTCGGGGCCTTCCTCGCCGACACCTATCTCGGCCGCTACGCCACCTTGGGGGCCGCTTCGGTTGCTTCTTTCTTGGTATGATACCACCTTGAAGAGCTGCCATTCTCTCTCACTAGCTCTTCTCGTCTTCTTCGTATGTGTTTGATGAAATGCCAACCAAATAAAACTCCCAGAGAGTAAGTAAGCTGAAGATGAACTTGCGTTCTGACAGTTCTGCTGATATGCATTAGAGAAAGAAAAAGAGAGAAACATTTAGAAATAGACTATGCACTGACAAAAGGGGAACAAAAAGTAAGCATAAATAAGATCAACATTGGAGCCACCCACCAGATATTAGAATAAAAAAAATGAAACAGCTATTTTATCAAACACTTGAAGAGACACACCACCGAGAGTAGCAAGAAATTTGCTGGTCTTTTTGTTTACATGCAAGAGGTAACAAGTCATATGTGAGCTTTGATATGATATAAAATGATAGGGCCCAATATATTAATGCATGATGTGTACAATATGATATAAGCCTTCGTGATAAATAAATAGTACACATTGAGACATGTCGGCACATGTTAGCCATAATTGAGAGCCAGTAAAGCAGTTCCCGGGACGGTCAGGCTTGTGCGTCATCATACTCCAATTATTGATAGTAAGCCTATCAGATTGCTGTCTTCTAATCCTACGTGTCCATGATGATTGATGATGTTGAAGGGCATGCTCATTCTCACACTCACGGCTGCCGTCTCCAAGCTTCATCCTCCTCCTTGCAGCAGTCATGGCAACGCATGCCACGGCGCGACACCAGCTCAGCTGGTCGTACTCTTCGCCAGCTACGTCTTCATGGTCATCGGAGCCGGCGGCATACGCCCCTGCAACCTGGCGTTCGGCGCCGACCAGTTCGACCCCACCACCGAGGCGGGGAAGCGGGGCATCACTAGCTTCTTCAACTGGTACTACATGACCTTCACCTTCGCCATGATGGCCTCCTCCACCCTCGTCATCTACGTTCAGAGCAACGTGAGCTGGTCGCTGGGGCTGGCCATTCCCTCGGCGTTCATGTTCATCTCCTGCGTGCTCTTCTTCGTCGGGACCAAGATCTACGTGAAGGTTCGGCCGGAGGGCAGCCCGATCACCAGCATCGCCCAGGTGCTGGTGGCGGCGTTCAGGAAACGAGCACTGAAGCTACCTGATGACCTCAAGGGGTCTCTTTTTGACCCTCCACATCTCAGTTCTCTGATCTCCAAGCTGCCGCACACCGACCAGTTCAGGTACTTGGGAGCACATGAAGTGAGATTTCAACTCAGAAGAAGACACCAAACCTATATTTTGATGGCATAAGATGATCTAATAAATTAGTGGAACAATTTAATTAACCTCAATCCATTTGTAACACTTCCTTCGAAGTTGATAACATCCAAACTATTGTAGTCCAAAGCTACTACAATTTGCTTCGTGAGATTTATAATAGAACTATCACTAATTTTACTATATTCTAAGGAAAATTAAGTTATCAACTTGATATATGTTCAACTATCACTACTAGACGTAATTTTTTTTTTGTTTTGCTTTTTTGCTTACAATTGCAGTTTTCTTGACAAAGCTGCGATCATAACCCCCATGGAGGATATCAAACCGGATGGCTCAGCTTCAGATGGATGGAGATTATGTAGCTTACAGCAAGTGGAACAGATGAAATGTTTAGTAAGAATCATCCCTGTTTGGTCTTCATGTGTCATCTTCGAGGTTACCTTCGTTCTGACATGGACTTACGTCGTCTTCCAAGCCCTTCAATCCGATAGACATCTCGGGCACAGTAACTTTGAGATTCCTGCTGCAACTTTTACTGTGTTCACCATGGCGGCCATGACCATTTGGTTGCTTGTTTACGACCGTTTCGTCGTCCGACTGCTTCAGAGGATTACTGGAAAGGAAGGTGGCATCACGCTGCTTCAAAGGATGGGGACTGGCATTGCGCTTTCGGTCGTGATGATGATTGTCGCTGGCCTGGTAGAGGAACGGCGAAGGAATTATGCGCTTCACAAGCCGACATTGGGGACTGCATCCAATGGTGGTGCCATTTCATCCATGTCCAGCCTCTGGTTGATCCCTCAGCTCGTTATTGCTGGACTTTCTGATGCTTTCAACCTCGTCGGCCAAGTTGAGTTCTACTACAAGCAATTTCCCGAAAACATGAGGAGCATGGCAGGGGGTCTGCTCTTCCTGGGTTTTGCATGTTCCAACTATCTGGGCAGCTTGATAATAACTATCGTCCATCAAACAACTGGTGGACATCAGAAGAGCAATTGGTTAGCAGAAGATCTTAACCAGGGAAGACTAGATCTTCTCTACTTCTCGATCGCATCAGTATCTGCCGTTAATTTGGTCTTCTTCATTGTATGTGCAAAGTGGTACAAATACAAAACCTCAGACAAAGACCATGAGATTGCTCTGCAAACAAAGGAGATCAGAAGTTCTGTATGAACAAGTATCTGATGCACTGGATCTTTACAGTGCACAAGAAGAAAGAACAAGGATATGGAATCAGGTTTCCTATGTACTATTTGAAGCTGCAAAACTTTTATAAGAGCAGAATGCTGTTCATGGTAGATGCACAAACAGTGGTTCACCCTCTCTACATGTTATATCTGCTAATATCAGATAATTTCCATTGTGAAACTTTTTGTGCTCATTGATATCTATTTTGAACTCAACTGATAAGTAGCTTGATAAACCTAACATACTCCAAGAAATAGGCATATTTATTGGTAACGAAGTGGAACTTACTCTTCCAGGCAACAAATTCTCCTCGAATTGTCATCAGTTATCTTGTAAGGCAATCATTTCCTTCTAAAACAAGTTATCTGGTTCCATGATGACAATGACTAAGTTATTGAATCTTCAACAATAAACATAGAAGCTTGCAGATAATTGTCATGGAAGCATGCCAATTCTCCAAGTTATTAGTTTGATCTGACACCTGCTGCAACTAAGATGCTTTCTTTGCTCATCTATGTTTCGTTTGACATCTATTAGGTAGAGGTGTGACCCTCACCTTTGCAAACACCTTTTCATAAATCATGATTGAATGGAGGCAATGCCTCTTTTTATTCCATAAAATGATTATATTACTAGCTATATCTTACTCAGAACTATCTTATAAGCCTTGGATCGATGTGAAATGGTGTAAATCTGCAGAAAATGTAACCACAAGTCTAACCTCAATGATCCATGTTTACACTCCTGCCCGAATGCTTTGATCTTCCAAGCTAGTGGACTTTGGCACATCCCTCTAAACCTTGAAAATACAAAAGGGGAGAAAAAAGTAGATGGTGGCAAACTCTCTCTCTCTCTCTCTCTCTCTCTCTCTCTCTCTCTCTCTCTCTCTCTCTCTCTCAAAACCATCCACCAAAATTCTCCAGATTAATTGAATGAATTATAAGGTGAGAGTGCGTCCTCTACTGAGATTAACTTGGACCCAAGCATTTTGAATTAATGATTCGTGGAATGTGTATGATTGTAAGATTAGACCGGCTTTAATTGCTGTGCCATCACTGCTACATTGATTTAGAAGCAGGAATCTTGATCTACAAATCCAAACAAACAAACAAAAGAGCTGTACTCTCCTCCTCGTTTCTCACTTCAAGAAGGTGATGGAAGGATGCACGACCACACGATGGGTATACTCGATCTTCCTCACAGAAACAAACAACCGCGGGTATCGGCGTCATCTCCATCAAGATGGTGTGTGTGTTCAACATAGGCACATGGCCTCCCCTTGCTTTCGTCTTCTTCCTCCTCCGCCTCCACCTCCGCCTCATCAATTAAAAGGACACATATCGAAGTCGATATACATCTCAGACTAAAAGATTGTTGGAGGTAGGAATGCCCCGCAAGCATCCAACACTAATCATACGAGAGACTACGATCACGTTGATTGGATATCGACCAATCACTATCCAACATCTATCGTTGCATGCAGGCTGGCGTGAAATGAAAAAAGCCTAGTTATCCTCCACCTGCCTTCCCCCCCCGTAGATAACAGTCCAAGAAACAAACTCTTCGGGTTTATCCTCTTCCTGTCGGCCATATGAATAAAATATCATAGGAGAAAGTTGGGGTGGTTGTAGGCTTATCTTCTCCTTGGACCAAGTATATAAGCTAATTCTTAGTGTGATGCTGGTGGTAATTCTTTTAGAGAAAAATTAATACTTAAAAAATACCTCGGATTGACTTGAATGTTGAAGGGAATCGATCGAGAAACTTCTTTCGATAATAGTCTTAGTTCAGGTGGTGCTTCGGAAGCTTGGACCCCACCTTAGAGACACCTCGTGGGGTCATCTTGGAGCAACTCATGAACTACCTTGAAGACACTCGGGATGCTCTCACGCCTTCGAGTTTGGACCACGTTGGGTCAACTCAAACGTCGACGATGAAATCTCTAACATTTTGGTACTAAAAGGAGGGCCTGATGTAATAGAAACATCCACCAGTCAATCCACTCAAGGGATGCTCTAACGATAAGGCCTTGTCTCCAACCCATAATACTTTTGTGTAGAGGAGCAGTTGCAATCCTTACTACCTATAAACGCATCCACTTCGGCGCAAATCCCCTTAGTTGACGTGATGCCAACATTTCAAGATCCCTCGAGGTTCATAGGGCTGCCAGTCAAAGGGGCATCCCACTCCCCAATGGTAGAATTGAATGTATCGCCACACCACCACCTTGCCCCATCCAAATTTGAGACCCAATCAACATATTTAATGATGACTCCTTGAGGGTCCAATTGTAGGAAATGGATTGACACTTGGACGAGATGCGACGGGAGTTCCAGCATGATGATCAATACATTACTCATAATGACTCTTAATGCAAAGGGAATAACACCCATGTTGCTCTATCACAAAACTTGAGGGCACCCTAACCGCACTACTATGGGGGTGCCAAGGATGTAAAGAAGCTCGAGAATTTTTTGTTCAATATGGAATAGTATATTCGAGTTGCAAGGCTCAATTATGAAGAAACCAAAGTTTTAATAATAACCATGTATCTGAATGGGGATGCAAAACTTTAGAGGCAAACACGTTAGGAAGAGATCCAATAAGGTTGGTATCAAATGGACACATGGGAGGACTTAAAATGGGAGTTGACAACTCGATTCCCACCCAAGAACATGGAGTGCAACACAACAAGGAAGCTGAGATAAATTCATTAAAGTTCTTTCATTTAAGACTACATGAAGTAGTTTTCAACATTGATACTGGATATTCATGATATGTTCGAAAAGAAATGTCACCGATGTGGTCGGGATAATTATAGTTACAGAAAGATTCACTGACTTTATTTCTTTGGAGGACTCGGAGAAGAAGAAACAACCTTCGAAAAATTACTCATCTAAATATTCCTAAGGGAAGAAGTCCACAAATTAGCTAAAGAAAAAGAATACATACAAAGGGGTGAGTTCAAAAGGCAAAGCCCTAAAATCTGATGGATGCTTCTTGTGTAGAGGACTGCACATAGTGAGAAAGTGCCCACAAAAGCAAGTACTCATTCATTAACATTATCAATACGTTCCTCTAGATCAAACAAGGGTAAGGTTATTATCCATAGATCGAGTAGTTCAGAATCTATCTGTGATAATGGGGATTCGCAAAGACCCTGTATGGGAACAATTTATTTTATAAAGTCATGACATTAGTGGCTCGTTTTGCTTTTGAGCCACTAATATTTATTTTTCTCATAAAGGCCTAATTTATACTTTATTATCATTACAATTATCAAGTTTTTTGTATTGATTAATATTTAACAATTATTATAATTATTTTATTATTATTGAATTATTTCTGCATAAATTAGATTAAAGGATATTTGGTGAATATTATTTATAATTTCTATCCCGATGTTTTATCTGACCAGTAATTATCAAAGTAGCTTAGGATGATAGAATTATTAGATATAAATTATAATAAATATTTTTTTATTATAAGATATTTTAAAGTATATTTTAAATTATTGTATTGGTTTTGTGATCACTAAAGTAGCCTAAACTAATAACTTATAAAATTATATCAAAAATTAGTCCTGAGTGATATTAAGAAAAATAATATTCATAATGACATAAGAGATTTAGATAATTCTAAATGAGAATCTACATCGAATAATTATATGATATGGTAGGATATCCTACTTTAGATATCTTCAAAACTTAAGGTTGTATACCCAATTATAGTAATACTATTCTATAATGATGATATCAGTCCTCCTGATAAAATCTTATATGAATATTAGATATATCAATATCTCACCTAAAAATAAAATAAAAATGATATCAATAATATAACATCTATCGAAAAACTTAAAAGTGTTAATATTATATTATTTTATTAAAATGATACTTCATTCATTACATTCTTATGATTGTTCATATATTTTCTAAATTAAATTATTATAAATGACTTAAGTATATGTAATTTACATTAAGAGTTAGATATTAACCTTATTTGTTGAAAGCATCATAGACTTAAATACTAAAAAATATGTGAGATAAATAATTAAATTATTAAAAAGTGTTTGAAAGGTTTTGTTTTAATAATTATTAATAATATTTAGACTTTGTTACATAATATAACTATCATATTGAAATATTAAAAGATTGATATGCAATTATTGATAAGTCACTAACTAGTACCTTAATAAAAGAATTGACCACAGCATATTACATTATTTAAGGATTTCTGGGATATATCTTTGTTATGATTGATAAAACAAAACTTAAGGAATTTAGATTTAAGGACTATTTTTTAGGTATTTTATTATTTATCCAAAAAAATTTAAGGGGATACAAATTTTGTTATCTTAATTATAGTACGAGAATAGTTGAATATGATAATATAAGATTCCTAGAAAATAGTAAATTTAATGAGAGTGAAAAACTTAAAATTTAATCTTGATATTAAGGAGATCCAGACAATTTGATAAGGGTGAACAAAATAATATTAACTAACTCCCATATAATATTGATATCACTACTGAGGACTCAACAACTACTCGGTAGTTTTTAGAAAACCTCAAAGGGAAAAAAAGACATCATTTTTTATTATGTGATATATATATATATATATATATATATATGAATCATATTATAATATAGGAATCAAAAGGATCCCTTATTGTTTTCACAAGTTATGGAAAGTAATAATTATGAAAAATAATGCGATGCAATAAAAGAAAAGTTAAAATTAATGGATCAAAATGATGTTTAAGAATTCATCGAATTGTCTAATAATTATAAAAGAGTTATGAGTCTTAAAACAAAACATGACTCAACGAGGCAATATTGAATAAATAAAGTCATATTTATGGCCAAAGTTTTACTCATAAAGAAAACATCAATCATAATGAGACATTTTCTCTAATTTATCTAATGGACTTGTTAGGAATCATCATTACATTAGTGGCACATTATGCTTTTGAGTTACATCAGATGGATATAAAGTTAATTTTTTTGAATAGAAATTTAGATAAGAAAATTTATATGGATTTACCAAAATAATTCATAGAGAACAAATATATAATTTGGTATGTAAATTTAGAAAATTTATTTATGACCATAGTATATAAAGTTTTATGATACGATTAGCTTTTAAGATTTAAGAAAAATACTGATGACCAGACTTTATATATGAAGATTAGTGTGAGCAAACTTGTTATATTGGTTATGTATGCAAATGATATTTTATTTATTAATTGTGATATTGATTTATTACATGAAACCAATAAATTTCTTATTAAAAATTTTAAGATGATTGATATAATTGAAACAACTTATCTTATTAACATAGAGATATTTAAATATATCTTAATAATTATTAAGATACTATTATAAATAACTTATTAATCAAGTTTTGGAGAGATTTAATATGCAGCTTTATTTAGCAAATGACATATGTGTAAGATTCAATCAAAACCATTGTTTTTTAAAATTAACTTGGAAAAGAATCAAATAGAGTAACAAATAAAAGAAAATATTACTTATGCATACACATTGGAATCTATTATATAGTGAAGTCTATATCAGACCATATATATGTTTTGTAGTTGGAATACTTTATAAATATTAGAGTTAAACATGATATAAAATATTAAAAAGATACCAAAAAAAAAGATATCTACAAGGGACGAAGACTATATGCTCACATATAGGAAATCAAATTAACTTAAAATAATTATATTTTTAGATGTTGATTTTATAAATTACCTCGATAGCAAAAAGTCTACTTTCTAAATAATATTTACATTAGTTAGAGGGGCAATTTGCAAGAATAATATAACATAAATTATATTATCAATAGTAAAAGCTGACTTCGTGATATGCTTTCAGGTCATTAATTAAGCTTTATAATTACAAAATTTCATCTGAAAGCTTGGTGTGGTTATACTGGACTACCAAGTTGTTAAAAATATTTTGTGATATACCACAGTAAATTTTTTCTCTAAGAATAACAAGTATTATAGTAGTTCTAAGCATGTTGAAATAAAATACTTGGTGGTTAGAGAATGAGTACCAATAACAACTAGTGTCGATTAGGAATCTTGGTTCCACTATATTGATTATCAATCCATTTATTTAGATCTTACTATCTAAAGTATTTAAAAGAATATGATCTTATAATTGAGTTTGTAAGCAAACTATAAAATATTTAGTGATGCACATTTAAGTGAACATTATAATTCATATTTTTATTTACATAATTAAAATTATTTATTTTTACTATCTTATTAATATTTTTATATGTATATATTATGGTTAAATGTGAATAATAAGATTATCTTAATAAGATAAATTGTAAAGGTAATTATAGACTATTATAGAAAAGACTAACAATGTTATAGTACAAGGGAGTATAATATTAATGACATAGAACCATTAGAACCCGTATTAGTAAATAGATTTAATGAAGTATTATTGTATCTTTTGGACTTATTAACTTATTTTAAAAATTCATGGCTATGTATAAAATATTTTTCATAATTTTTAGAATCTAATTAGGTAAAATTATTTTTAAATAAAAATTTATTTTATTTATTCTAATTTTAAATTTTATTACATCTTACCAATTAATAGGCTAATTGAAAGAATGTTAGATTATGTTATTTTGTCTAATTAGGTAAAATATTTTATAGATTTGATTGAATTTTAATTACAATGATCATTAGAAAATCTAATTATAATAAGATTCCTTAAAAGATCATCTTGATGGAAGGGACTCTTATAATTACATCATAAATCATTTATTATTGCCTATAAAAGGATAGGATCTCTTAGGAACGAAACATCAGAAATTGAGATTATAAATTTATTCTCAATCTCCATGATCTATTCTCAATCTCCCTAAGTTTCTATTCCATCATAGTAGTCCCATCAAACATAAGAAGGAAAGAGAAAGATTTTTTTTACAGATCAGTATCTCTACCGCTTTTGATCCAATGATAATATGTTTGTAATTAGATAAATATTTTTTTGAATGATATTGAATGGTACACACATCTTGATCTTAATATATTATTATTTATTTTTTTATATTATTTTTTTAAATAATTAATACTATAATTATAAATTTTATGCTTATATTCTTTGCTTATCTATCTCTTGTTTGAGATCTACTATATAGGTGTGACCCTCACCTTTGTAGACACCTTTTCATAAATCTTAATTCAGTGGAGGCAATGCATCCTTTTATTCCATACAATGATTATATAACAAGTTATATCTTATTCAGAACTATCTTATAAACCTTAGATCAATGTGAAATGGTGTAAATCTGCAGAAAATGTAACTACTGGTCTAACCTCAATTATCCATATTTACACTCATACCCGAATGCTTTAATCATCAAAGCTAGTGGACTTTGGCACCCATGTAAACCTTAAACATACAAAAGGGTAACTCTCTGTTTCTCAAAACCATCCATCAAAACTCTCCATTATTTCATATATATTCGATTTAGAAGTATAGAGAAAGATTCAGACACCTAAGTTCAGTCTTTACGTCGACATCAATTGAATGAATTATAGAATGTGAGTGCGTCATCTGTTGACATTAACTTGAACCGAAACATTTTGAATTAATAATTTAATAACATCGGTTATTACTATCATCTCATAGCAATCCACATAGTGTTGTTAGGTTGCCTGTCTCTGGATCCATCTGAACTCTGCACTGAACTCGAAGTTTCGTGGAATGTGTATGATTGTAAGATTAGACCGGCTTTAATTGCCGTGCCATCACTGCTACATCGTTGATTTAGCAGCAGGAATCTCGATCTTGAAATCCAAGCAAACAAACAAAAGAAGTGCAATCTCCTCCTCGTTTCCCACTTGAAGAAGGTGGTGAAAAGATGCATAACCACACGATGGGTATATGCGGTCTTCCTCACAGAAACAAACAACCGCCTGTCTCGGCGTCATCTCCATCAAGATGGTGTGTGCGTTCAACATAGTCACAGAAACAAACACAAGACCTGCTTTCCTTTTTCTCCTCCATTGAAAGGTCACATATCGAACACAAGGAGGACGTCTCACACTAACAGACTGTTGGGTGTTCTGATTTCTGCAAAGTCGATAGAAATGTGGACATAAATGAAATTTGGAGGTTTGTGGAAAGAGGATGGCATCCAGCACACTGATGGCTGGGTTTTCAATGGTTTTATCCTTGAAGAACATCAACGTGGATAAGCAAGAAGAAAGAAGAAGAAGATGATTGGCACCAATTCTGGCCTGATTAAGATATAAGACATTCTTTTCATGCTTTCAGGAGTCAAAAGATTCTCATAAGGAGAGAGAGAGAAGAGGAGAGAGAGAGAGAGAGAGAGAGAGAGAGAGAGAGAAAAGTAGCCCCCATAAGACAAGTCCCAAGTGACCACACCACTTCCCTCCAATGATAATCTCTATTTGATTTCTTATGTGGGAGTCTAAATCACTGCTCATAAGAGAGTGTATATAGTTGGAGTTAGGAATGCCTCGTCGTAAGCATTCCATGCATCCAACACTAATCATACGAGACACAACGAGCACGTTGATTGGATATGACATTCTCGTAGTGTCATACCTAAAAATATTATTAGAAGATAAAGAGATTAAAAAAATTAAGAGAATAATTTTACATTGATAAGCTTAAATTCTTAAATTAAATTAATATTTAACTTGATTATATATATATATATATTGATTAATTTTATTCACTCATAATTCATGCATTTGTAAGAAAGATTTTCCTCTCCTACATGTTTAGATTCTGCAACCTACAAGTTAGATAAATACTTTGTGTAGGGGGTTGGATCTCACTTTCGTCCCTTTCTCCATCTTTTAGTAGACTGCTTTGAACGGTACTCCGTTTTTGTGTGGTCGATCTCGGCCGTCTTTCTCTCCACACTGTGCAGGCTCACGAACGATGTAGAGCTTGTATTCACTATATCTAAATCTCGGTCTCTTCTACACTGTGTAGTTCATCAGAAGAGAGAGGAGAAGGGAACGCGAAGCATGACGACGTCGACGCCGGAGGAACCACAGAATGGGGAAGCACCGAAGCCCGTCATCAACTACAGAGGGTGGAAAGCCATGCCATACGTGATAGGTACGTGGAACACATGCTCTCCCTCCACCTTCGCCCAGGCACCACTTGACATCTCACGAGGAGGAGAATTCTGGGCAGGAAACGAGGCGTTTGAGAAGCTGGGGACGTTGGGCACCTCCGCCAACCTCTTGGTCTACCTCACCACCGTCTTCCACATGAACAGCGTCGCGTCAGCCACCCTCGTCACCGTGTTCAACGGCACCACCAACCTCGCCCCCCTCCTCGGGGCCTTCCTCGCCGACACCTATCTCGGCCGCTACGCCACATTGGGGGCCGCTTCGGTTGCTTCTCTCTTGGTATGCTACCACCCTTGAAGTTCTGCCATTCTCTCTCACTAGCTCTTCTCGTCTTCTTCGTATGTGTTTGATGAAATGCCAACCAAATAAAACTCCCAGAGAATAAGTAAGCTGAAGATGAACTTGCGTTCTGACAGTTCTGCTGATATGCATTAGAGAAAGAAAAAGAGAGAAACATTTAGAAATAGACTATGTACTGACAAAAAGGGAACAAAAAGTAAGCATAAATAAGATCAAACTTTTTGCCACCCACCAGATATTAGAATAAAAAAAATGAAACAGCTATTTTATCAAACACTTGAAGAGACCCACCACCGAGAGTAGCAAGAAATTTGCTGGTCTTTTTGTTTACATGCAAGAGGTAACAAGTCATATGTGAGCTTTGATATGATATAAAATGATAGGGCCCAATATATTAATGCATGATGTGTACAATATGATATAAGCCTTCATTGAAAGCCAGTACAGCAGTTCCCGGGACGGTCAGGCTTGTGGGTAATCATACTCCAATTATTGATAGTAAGCCTATCAGATTGCTGTCTTTTAATCCTATGTGTCCATGATGATTGATGATGTTGAAGGGCATGCTCATTCTCACACTCACGGCTGCCGTCTCCAAGCTTCACCCTCCTCCCTGCAGCGGTCATGGCGACGCATGCCGCGGCGCGAACCCAACTCAGCTGGCCGTCCTCTTCGCCAGCTACGTCTTCATGGTCATCGGAGCCGGCGGCATACGCCCCTGCAACCTGGCGTTCGGCGCCGACCAGTTCGACCCCACCACCGAGGCGGGGAAGCGGGGCATCGCTAGCTTCTTCAACTGGTACTACGTGACCTTCACCTTCGCCATGATGGCCTCCGCCACCCTCGTCATCTACGTGCAGAGCAACGTGAGCTGGTCGCTGGGGCTGGCCATTCCCACGGCGTTCATGTTCATCTCCTGCGTGCTCTTCTTCGTCGGGACCAAGATCTACGTGAAGGTGCGGCCGGAGGGCAGCCCGATCACCAGCATCGCCCAGGTGCTGGTGGCGGCGTTCAGGAAGCGAGCGTTGAAGCTACCTGATGACCTCAAGGGGTCTCTTTTTGACCCTCCACATCTCAGTTCTCTGGTCTCCAAGCTGCCACACACCGACCAGTTCAGGTACTTGGGAGCACATGAAATGAGATTTCAACTCAGAAGAATACACCAAACCTATATTTTGATGGCATAAGATGATCTAATAAATTAGTGGAACAATTTAATTAACCTCAATCCATTTGTAACACTTTCTTCAAAGTTGATAACATCCAAACTATTGCAGTCTAAAGCTACTACAATTTGCTTCATGAGGTTTATAATAGAACTATCACTAATTTTACTATATTCTAAGGAAAATAAAATTATCAACTTGATATGTCCAACCGGGCTACTAGACATGATTTTTTCTTTTTTCTTTTTTGCTTTTTTGCTTACAATTGCAGTTTTCTTGACAAATCTGCGATCATAACCCCCATGGACGATATCAAACCGGATGGCTCAGCTTCAGATGGATGGAGATTATGTAGCTTACAGCAAGTGGAACAGATGAAATGTTTAGTAAGAATCATCCCTGTTTGGTCTTCATGTATCATCTACGAGGTTACCATCGTTCTGACATGGACTTACGTCGTCTTCCAAGCCCTTCAATCCGATAGACATCTCGGGCACAGTAACTTTGAGATTCCTGCCGCAACTTTTACTGTGTTCACCATGGCGACCATGACCATTTGGTTGCTTGTTTACGACCTTGCCGTCGTCCCATTGCTTCAGAGGGTTACTGGAAAGGAAGGTGGCATCACGCTGCTTCAAAGGATGGGGACTAGCATTGCGCTTTCGGTCGTGATGATGATTGTCGCTGGCCTGGTAGAGGAACGGCGAAGGAGTTATGCGCTTCACAAGCCGACATTGGGGACTACATTCAGTGGTGGTGCCATTTCATCCATGTCCAGCCTCTGGTTGATCCCTCAGCTCGTTATTGCTGGTCTTTCTGATGCTTTCAACCTCGTCGGCCAAGTTGAGTTCTACTACAAGCAATTTCCCGAAAACATGAGGAGCATGGCAGGGGGTCTGCTCTTCCTGGGTTTTGCATGTTCCAACTATCTGGGCAGCTTGATAATAACTATCGTCCATCGAACAACTGGTGGACATCAGAAGAGCAATTGGTTAGCAGAAGATCTTAACCAGGGAAGACTAGATCTTCTCTACTTCTCGATCGCATCAGTATCTGCCGTTAATTTTGTCTTCTTCATTGTATGTGCAAAGTGGTACAGATACAAAACCTCAGACGAAGACCATGAGATTGCTCTGCAAACAATGGAAATCAGAAGTTCTGTATGAGCAAGCATCTGATACACTGGATCTTTACAGTGCACAAGAAGAAAGAACAAGGATATGGAATCAGGTTTCATCAGAAGAGAAGCAACAGTTCTGTTAATCATACCTTTTCCTATGTACTGTTGATTCCTCTTTTTTTCTTTTTATTACTATTTGAACTGCAAAACTTTTATAAGAGAAGAATGCTGTTCATAGTAGATGCACAAACAGTGGTTCACCCTCTCTACATGTTATATCTGCTAATATCAGATAATTTCCATTGTGAAACTTTTTGTGCTGATTGATATCTATTTTGAACTCAACAGATGAGTAGCTTGATAAACCTAACATGCTGCAAGAAATAAGCATATTTATATTGTTGTGTGTTGGTGAACCTTTACGCCATGACTGAGATATCAGCACAGCTCAGTCCGATCCTAGATGTGCAAGGTTGTCTACGTGGAAGCTCAGGCGGAAGAAGTGGGCGTCGGGTCGGGTTGAGCCGTGGGCCTCGTCGCCTGTTTCTTCGTTGCCGGGTTCCTACACTCAGGTCGAGATCGAGAGGGAAATTTCCCAACTCGACCCCTCTAAAGTTTAAATTAGGATAGAGTAGAATAACATAGAGTTGAGTGCTCAAAAAGTCTCCCCTTGTACTGGCCAGGTGGTGGGATTTTATACCTGCACATGGGGGTTAGTCGTACCTAATTTGTTAATGATCGTTGACCCCTTAAGCCGTTAGCCCATGCCTTTCGTGCGGATGCCGGTCGACTTGCACGGATCGGCGCCAAGCAACACCATCCCGAGCATTCCGGGGTTGCTATGTACTCGACGGCGTCGTTCCGAACCTTTCGAGGCAACTTCATACCCGACGACACCGCTTGCATGACCTTGTACAGCTCGGGAAGATGGTTGTGTTGTCTGAGTCTAATACGTTGCCTTGACATGGTTCGCCATATCGACTTTGAAGTTCCACGTCGGTGCTATCATGGCTGTGGAATGTTGCCAAAGAGCATGCTACCAAATTATGCCTTATCACTGTACCAAGTAGTTTGCCCAGATTGGCTTCTAAGACTAAAAGATCTCCACCAACGTTAAGTGAGTTAGGTCATGCAGATGCATGTGGTATATCAAAGATAAGGCTGTGTAACTCTTAATTGATGTCAGTCTAGCAATGCCTTCAATTGATATGTATGCTAACTAGATATTAACAATGATTTCTTACAGAAGATTTTAATAAATTCAACTTTATGTAACAATCCCCTAGCTTTATCTACCCTTAATAAAATCAACTTTATGCAACAATCCCCTAGCTTTATCTATCCTTAATGTTCAAATCATATTTATAAACTATGAAAAACTATTTAAAAACCTTGCTAAGCTTCAAGAGCATAGTTTACTGAACTTGGCTCATTTTTATTGTTAATCGGTTTCGTCAACTTCAAATGACAGCTCTTTATTCCTATAACAATAAAAGAAATGTATTATATATCTACTAGTTTATGTGAATGATATTATCATCATATGCAATAACTCTATGGAGATCAATCAACTTCTTAAACAATTAATAGATCAATTCTCCATCAAAAATTTATAAACCTTAAGTTATTTTCTAGAAATGGAAGCGACGTTCGCATCTTCTGGACTTTTCTTATCTCAATAGAAGTATATTCGAGATCTACTATTAAAAACGAACATGTAGAACGCTAAAGAAGTTACTTCCCCACTCGGTCACTCTAATTATATAATGACAACCCTACTATGGATCTCACATAGTACTAATAAGTACTTGGTTTCTTGTAATATTTATCTTTTGCATGTTCAGATATTTTATTTGTAGCCACCAAATTATCACGATTCATACATCAACTCTCTACTATATATTGGTTAGCACTAAAATGTGTCATACGATATATATTGGTTAGCACTAAAATGTATCGTATGATATCTTAAAGGAACTCTCAATCATGAACTTCTTCTTCGTAAACACTCATCCCTTCATCTCAATGTCTTCATCAATGTCGATTGGATAGGTAATACTAATGATTATTTATCTATATCAGCTTACTTTGTCTTCCTTGGAGTAAACTTGATTAGTTGGAGTTCTAAGAAACAGAACACAATCGAAAGATCAATCACTAAACCTGAATACCGGACCATCACCACCACCACTACAAAACTCAATTAGGTCACCAATCTACTATATGAACTTGGTATCACCTCCTAATCCACTCCAATAATATACTGTGATAATGTCGATGCCACCTACCTATGCTCCAACCCAGTATTTCACTCTCGTATGAAACATAATATCATCAACTTCCACTTTGTCAAAGATCAGATTGTCAAACATCAACTACGAGTTTCTCATATCCATACTTCTAACCAACTAGTTGATTCTCTCCTAAAGTCATTTGCTCATTAGATATTTCAATTACATCGTTTCAAAATTAACATCCTTGATGAAAGTTCAATCTTACGGGAGCATGATAGAGGATCATAATATAGACAAATATGAAATAACAACTTTACATTTCTTATATGTTTTAATCCTCAATCAAACTATGATTTGATGATCAATCACATATTTGAATATATGATTGAGAAAAATCTCTCCCTCAAAATCAGTATAAATATATATTATTTCAACGAATGAAATAATCTCTTTCATAGTAAATTATTCACCTTATGTCTAGTTGTCATGTATGAGAAAAAAATAAAGGAAAAACAAAAACTAACCAATTTGAAATCACTTCCATATATTTGGCCAATAATCATAAGTTGGTTAGAAAAAGATCAACTCAAGTTTTTATTTAATTATTATAATTATTTATTATCTTAGATTATATATTGACAGGAGTCTCGTATACCATATTTTTTTTATAAATCATCTGCCAAAACTCATCACTAAGTTCACTAACTCGTAATTTTTTTTATTTGATCTATTTAGATATAGAGAAGATATACATAATGCATCGTCCTTTACATGGTCAATTCGTACATATTTTTCGTACCTAAATTTTATGCAATTATACATTGAAGATTGTAACTGTATTTTGAAACATATTGTAGTACAGTGATACCTTCTAGATCTATCCAGGTGATAGATGGATGCAGGGAATGGTGATCCTGACGCCGACGGCCGCAGTCCTCCGATGTGTGGACAAGTGGAACAAGGCACTCGGTGTTTGGGCCTCTCCCATGCTCAGTGGGTGGCGCTATTCTTCTGCCTCGCCTCCTTTGTCACGGCTCCATCTGTGTCCACCCCTGCGAAGTCTTCGGCATCGACCAATTTGACTGCACCATAAAGCAGGAGCAGTGTGGCCGCAGCATCTTCTTTAGCTGGTACAACTACACCACTGCAGCATGGTGACGGCCTTCACGATTATGGTCTAAATACAAGAAAGCATCAGCTGGGCTTGTCAGTTTGGCATCCCGGTGGCCGGATGCTCCTCCCATCATCTTTGTGCTGCCCAAGAACAGCGTGTTCTCAGGTGTTGTGCAGGACCTTGTGGCTGTGTTCAGGAAGAGAACATTCTCACTGCGGCGCCACAAGACAAGGTGGAAAAGACTGGTTGCATTGCAACAAAATATCCAGGAAGAATACATTAGTGATATAGCTTCCCTTCAAACTTCAGTTCAAGTAAAAATCTATCAGCTTTGAGATCCCTCTTGTCATCGGATGAAACCGAGTATTAATCTGTACTTATCACTAGGTTCTTGAACAAAGCTTTCTATAACGTGAAAGGGAGATAAAGGAAGGCGGCTCACCTGTAGATTCCTGGAGATTATGCAGCAAGCAGCGGTGGGAATAAATTCGTGCGCTTTCCTCATCATTGTCATCCGAATGAGCACTGGAAATCTGGATGATAACATTAACATTGGCAAGGTAGAATACTAGTACTACCTGAGAACCATGTTGGGCTTGAGCAATCTGCTATATTTCCTGGTTTGTGGTCACTTCAGAGTGAAAGAAAGAAGAGAGGCATGACCCCATGAAGTATATCCAGGAGCAGAGCTGCAAATAAGAGGGTTATTTTATAATCAGAATCCTACTGAAGGCTTCGACATTGTAAAGACCAAAGGGCAGACATTGTGCCAGAATCCATGACACTAAGATTATACTGCTAAAGCTTTCTAGTTCTTTGTGCCTAAGCACGTTGAAACCTTTCGATGATAGTTTCAACTAGCAGTAAAAGGTGTTCCTTAGTTCCCTAGCTATCTGAAGTGAACTACAAAAAGGAGAGATACTAATTACTTTTAACAGTATGACTAGAAATCCACTTAAATGGTGAAACCGTGAAAGTGAAGATTTTCTCTATCCTCTGTTGCAACAGCAGAAAATTTCCCTTCCTCCCTCATGAAGGTTCGCACAGATTGAGAATGGTGCAAACACAGGAGGAACAACAAAGTATCCTTCGATAAGGATCCCAACGAGGACGTTCTTAAAGCACATTCTGGGAAATGCCAAACCAGATGTAGTCGCTGGTTACACTTAAATGCTCGAGTGTGATGCACCATAAACAATCATCATATACAGAAACAGCAATGTACATGTTCATCTAGAGGTCTCAATATAAATTGAACTAAGTGAGATTTATTAAGAACAATGACATATTTAGGCATTTTCACATAAACTTGAAAGGCAGCGCATAACAAGCATTAATAGCAATGCAGGCTGAGAAGATGATGCAAATTACTGTGCAAGGTGATACCTTTATCCAGATGAACAGTACTCCGAGTCGAGTTTAAGAAGAAATATATAAGCGACGCGATACTCTCTGTGACTAAACAGAGAAGGAACGAGAGATTCCACATCGGAAATGTAAACCGGTGCCGCCCACCGCCCTAGCAAGCAAGAAACAAGGCCCTCAATGAGGAGCCCGCAAGACCATGCTCAAGTAGAAGAGAGTTCCATGGTCACCTTGTTTACCACAGCCTTCGGTCTCAAACGATGCTTCCCGTTAGCGAAGCAGCGATTACCGGAGAAGCCAGATTCGCCGGATATCCCGCCTCTCAGGCTTCGCACGTGCGGGCAGAAGCATCCAAAGCCCCCGGATAACGTGCATCCGGCCGATGGATGTCGTCCTTCCTAATTGTAGACGACGACATGGTTGAGTCAGCCCTGGGACGGTTCATGGGTCATCTCACCGGTTCCAGCCATGCGGGTCCCGCATGCATTTGCACATTAATTTCCCCTCCTCTCTCTCCCTCTTTTATTATCATTAATTACTTTCTTCTCATTTATTATCACTTTCATTGACATCCGTCCGATAAATTCAGCTTAAATATTATTAATCATCGTTATTAATAAATTTAAAAAATACACCTTATTACTTTCATCAATTATTTTATGTACTATTTTTTTAAAAAAAATTAAGGAATATTATTATAAATTCGAGTATTGACAGCTTCGGGCTACCATTCAACTAATATAAAAAATTACAGGTTCTTAAGATTTGCAGGAATATTAGTGACAAATTTAGCTTTAGAGAGATAAATCTAATAAATTAATGATTTCAGAAGGATTTATATGTAATTTTGTATTATAATATATATGTAATATATAATTTGAATCGAAATCCTCCGCCCCGCACGATTCTCGACGCCCTGTTCCCCGTGGACCCTCCTTGCCTCCTCTCTCTCTCTCTCTCGCTCTCTCTCTCAGGCTTATTATTTCTCATCATTAAGAGAACCTCGCACGCCCAATTAATACTCTACCCTTCACCCCACCCTCCCCATCCACAATCTCTCTCTCTCTCTCTCTAATACTCTTCCCTTCACCCCACCCTCCCCATCCACAATCTCTCTCTCTCTCTCTCTCTCTCTCTCTTTGCAACTCCATCTCCTGCTTCACTCCAACAAATCGGCCAAAGCTAGGAAAGCAGCAAATGGGGAGGCAATGCACCATCATGGTAAGCCCATGGTGGATCCGTTGTCGCGCCCTCTCAGTCTCAGCTTCACTCGTTTGTGCTCTCACCTTCCTACACCACTTCGCCCGCGCCTTGACTCCTGATGGTAACACTTCTTCTTCTTCTTCCTCCTCCTTGTGGAGAAATGGAGTGAGTGAATGAGTGTGGGTTGGCAGGGGAAGCTCTGCTGGAACTCAAGCTGGGCTTCAGCGACTCCAAGCAGCTGCTGCGGAGCTGGCGGCCCACCGATCCCGACCCCTGCTCCTCCTGGCTCGGCGTCACCTGCCACCTCTCCGACCTCACCGTCCGCTCCATGTTTGCTCTCTCTCTCTCTCTCTCTCTCTCTCTCTCTCTCTCTCTCTCTCTCTCTCCCCTTTCCGCTGCGTCTT
Source organism: Musa balbisiana (assembly GCA_004837865.1). NCBI lineage: Eukaryota > Viridiplantae > Streptophyta > Magnoliopsida > Zingiberales > Musaceae > Musa > Musa balbisiana. Next base: position 2,424,936 of record CM017192.1, on the reverse strand, counting down.
CTCTACCAGCGTGCTCCTTCTGATCCCTCCCTGTTCTGTGGCAGTAACTTGCCCTACATGCAGCTCGGCGGCATCATCTCCCCCAGCATCGGTCGGCTCCGAAGGCTTCAGAGGCTGTAAAACCCATTGCTTTCTTCCCCTTTTGTTGTCCTTCTCAAGACATCTTTGAATGCGTATGATACCTTGATTGCAAGCAGATATAACACCGGAATAGGAAAAAACGCTGCTTTTTTAGTTTTCGGAACCTGTTTCAGTCGCCATTCCAAATAAGATATATTAAACAGTGTTCTTCTTCCCTAACATTGAAACACATTACTTGGTGAAACAATTATTACAAGGATTACTTTGGCAGGGCATTGCATCAGAACAGCTTGCACGGGCCCATTCCACCTGAGATCAAGAGCTGCACTGAGCTCAGAGCACTGTATGTTGCTTTTTTATTGTCTCTCCATCTCTGTGTATGTGTGTTTTGTCCTTTTACTGTGTTTAGTTATTGATGGTGTCCATTTGATTATTGTTTATTGGTTGCGAGAATACACTACATTGTGTTCTTCAATGATGTCCACTTGATTATTTGCTGTTGGCTGCATCAATCTGCCGCATTTCCTTCCTTTCTCAAGGTATCTGAGAGCTAATTACCTTCAAGGAAGCATTCCACCTGAGATCGGAGAACTTGTGCACCTCAGCATCCTGTACTTTCTCTAATCTCTTGCTGCTCTTCTGCTCTGTGATTGTGCTTTTTCTTAGTTTTGGAAAACTTGTGGACGATGTGGAAAAATGCAGGGACTTGTCGAGTAATCTGTTGAGGGGTGCGATTCCACCATCTATCGGTCATCTGTCTGAACTGCGCTTTCTGTGAGTTTTTTGATGCAACTATTGTTGGCTCACCATCTTCTTTTTGTGAATGTAAGCTGTTTGACTCTGATCCTTTCATCTGCAGAAATCTATCAACCAACTTCTTCTCTGGTGAAATTCCAACTGTTGGAGTCCTTGGAACTTTCAGAAACACTTCGTGAGTCATACTTCATCTCTTTCTTTCCTCCTCTGACCTGGCATCATTTCAGAAGCACATCGTCATAAGATTTAAACTAGCTGAAGTACAAGTTTTCTTTCGGCAAGAATTTTCCTGTCACTTATCTCTGAGTGTTCATGTTCATGTAGCATACCTGTAATACAAATTTTGAACGGGGTTGCAAAGTTAATGCAGGTTTGTCGGGAATCTAGAACTATGTGGCTTGCCAATTCAAAAAATTTGTCGTGGTACATTGGGCTTTCCTGCAGTGCTACCACATGCCGATACTTTTGCTTCTTCAGGCATGTTTCAGAAATGAAACATTTTCCACTCCATTCCTTTTATTTTTCAGAATAATAGGAGGATTGACTGACCATTTTTCATTTGGCATCCTGAATTTGTCTTCAACCTCCCATGGTAACTTGTCAGGAATCTCATCGATCACACAGAAAAGATCATCACATTTTCTGAATGGGATTATAATTGGTGCCGTGACTACCATGGCCCTTGCATTAGTTGCAATCCTTGGATTCCTTTGGATCTGTTTGTTATCAAGAAAGGGAAGATTTACTAGAAACTATGTAAAAGTTGATAAAGATCTTGTTCAAGATGCTGGTAAGCTATATATATTGTGTCGCTGCATCTCTCCTATTATCCCTCAAAATGTTAAAACTTAATTGTAGTAATTTCAATCCATTTAGGCACCAAGCTCGTCACTTTCCACGGAAACCTCCCATATTCATCCCAGGAAATCATAAATAAGCTGGAGCTACTCGATGAAGACGACATAATTGGCTCTGGAGGATTTGGTACAGTCTACAAGATGGTAATGGATGATAATAGTGTTTTTGCTGTGAAAAAGATCGATCGCAACCGTGAAGGGTCCGATCAAATTTTTGAGAGGGAGCTCGAGACATTGGGCAGCATCAAACACATTAACCTTGTCGATCTTCGAGGCTATTGCAGGCTCCCATCTGCAAGGCTTCTCATTTATGATCACTTGGCCTTGGGGAGTCTAGACCAGTATCTTCATGGTAAGCAACTCTGGCAAGATATTTATTTTCCTTTTTCAGGTTAAAAGATCATATATCGTAGAGATTTTGAATATTTCTGCATAAATCAATCAGAATATGCTTTCAAAAGGTTTCTTGACTGCTGTTTCTCTATTATGAATGTTACTCTTGAAATTGCATAGTTGCTTAGGACATGACATTGGAATGTATCAATAGATCCAACAAAAAAGGTCAAGATAATGTCTAAAATTTGTGTATCGACTCTAAATTTCTAAATTCAGAAAATAGTGATGAAGAACAACCCTTGAATTGGAACGCACGTATGAAGATTGCTCTTGGCTCTGCAAGAGGATTGGCATACTTGCACCATGACTGCACTCCCAGGATCGTTCACATGGATATCAAATCCAGTAACATTTTACTTGATAGAAGCCTGGAGCCTCATGTATCTGATTTCGGTCTTGCCAAGCTGCTCGTAGACGGTGATGCACGTATCACTACAGTAGTTGCTGGTACTTTTGGCTATCTTGCACCTGGTATGCTACTTCCTTCCTTGCATGATTTCATTCATTTGCATTAGTGTCTTGTGAAAGCTTCATAGAATTTCTATCCTAAAAATGAGCTGACCTTAGTATTCTCAGATAATACATACTGTTACATAAATTACTCAGTGTACGATTATCGATTACTTTGGAGACTCGGGAGATGTCTGTTATGGAAACTTGGCAGAGCTAATCATGAAGCTGTGCTGGTTTAGATCTTAGTTTTGGATTGAAGTTAGGTTAACGAATGCAGTATTCTTTTCTTCTTCTTTTTTGTGCAAAGAGTAAATAATGACTGGATTTGATGTCAAAGTTTATACCAAGCCAGCTGAAGTCACCCATTGGTTTGTTTGACAAATAGTAGTACTCCTGTGTTCCAGAGTACCTGCAAAATGGACGTGCAACAGAGAAGTCAGATGTATACTCCTTCGGTGTGCTCCTGTTGGAGTTGGTGACAGGGAAAAGGCCTACAGATCCATCCTTCGTTAGAAGAGGATTGAACATTGTTGGCTGGGTGATCAAACACTCTTATTTCCTTATTCTTTCACCAATCATCATCACATCTTCCATGGAAATCTTGATGGTGGCTCACTTTATATGTACATTTGCAGCTGAATACACTGGGAGAAGGCCATCATCTGGAGGAAATTGTTGATGAAAACTGCAGTAATGTAGATGCTGAAGCAGTAGAAGCAATCCTTGACATAGCTACAATGTGCACAGACGCCGATCCAGAGGACCGCCCTACCATGAGTAGGGTCTTGCAGATGCTTGAGGAAGAGATAATGTCACCCTGCTTGAGTGATCTCTATGAATCTAACATGTATATTTAAGTGCATCTTTCTCATGATTTCATGGAAACATGCTTTTTGTACATAGACACTGCTTGTGAGTGAGGACACTTTCCCCATTAAATCCTAGCTTGAAAGTTTTGTAGTTTAAGCAAAATTTGTGATAGAAGCTTGATGAAGTCATCGTCGCGCGCGGATGTAACCCATATGGAACAAAAGGTTGTCTATACCTGAAACCGAAAGAGGAGGATAGGTGGAGAACATGATGCACACCTGCATGTCTAAGATGATATCATCACACCTGCAAGTCTAAAGATGATATCATCTGTTGCAAGTCATATTTGCTGAGCTTTAGATTGTGGTAGTGGTGCAAAACAAGGGACAAGAGTTGGAGATGCAGAACCCTACATCTTTGGAGTCAAAAAGAAGGCAGTCTGTGCCCTCTGGGCCAGTCCCACCTAACTTTCTAGTCAATGCAGCAACCTTCAAATGATTCAAAGCTCTGCAATGCTTTGCAACATGCAGAATGTAAGGCCCTACATCACATGAACCTGGAACTAATGTCCAAAGCCTTCTTCACTGTATCTACCACTGTGTCTAGGATGCATGGCTCCGCACCATGTGAACCAGGAAGTCATGTCTGAAGCCTTCTTCACTGTATCTAGGAACCCTAATCTGATTCAAGTGGGTTGGATAGATGTAAATATCTTGGAAAAGTATACCGTAATTTGATTTATTAAATAAACCAAAATAGAAAAGGGGTCACAAGAACCACACATACTTAGTTTACCCAGTTTTTAAGGTTTGTAAGATTAATTGAACCAGAGCATCCAAAATGGGGCAATCCGCATCTCGATTTGATCTCAGATAGGTAAATATCAACCAGTACAAACCAAACAAGCATTGATATGGGCCAAGATAAATGGAAAGAAAATGAGAAAAGTAATGCATGAGAAAGAAAAAAAATAAAACCAAATCGACTTGCTAGCTAATCTTTACGGCATGCCATATAGCAAAATGAATAATGCATCCACTGATCATTTCAATATCATAATGCATTGATGAAAATAAACAATCATTTTATATTTGATTTCTTTTGCCTATCCCTTATTTTCTACTGAGGTAACTATACATGTCCCAGACTTTGCAGCAGTACTTACCTAAAGCATCCAAGGGAGATTTAGCCCAACTGAGTACCAACCTGAACGAAGGAATCTTCAAAAGTAAAACACTTGTTTTGACACACAGCCAAATGAGTGTACTTATTAAGAGACTGTAGCAAAATGCAGAACATTTTGACAAGTACAAATCATGGTTCATTACAGCCAGGTCATATGATCATGTTTATGTCTTCTTGCATAGACACACAGGATTGTTCGCGGCTTCATCCAAACTGAATAAACATTTATGTTATTGTCTTTGAGCGAAGTTGTCACAAAAGGCTAAGAAAAGTACCTGATTAATCATCAGAACAATAAAATGTCAAAAACTTGAAGATATTGAATATGATTGAAGATTTAAGATTCACATATGCCAGATAAAAAATAATCACACTGTTTCGGACTCATTAACCATACAATTGAGTGGACACAGCAAAAAATATGAAATGCACAATGACGTGACTTCACAATTACTCAAGTTCCCGTGACAACATTTGCCATGCATAACTTAGTGATTGTAACTTTGAGTTAAGTAGTCGTAAATCTGTAACAAACAATAAGTCAAAAAGTATCTTTTAACCTATACTTGAGAACCTAATATACTTGGCTCGAGCCCTATTTATACAAGGTATCAAACTAATAAAAAGTAGAGAGAGATACAGGAAACAGCCAATAAAATCAAAGAGTAACATCCATAAAATCATAGCAAATCCACATGCACAGACTTTCAGCATTTTGCAAATTATCTCTATAGGTAAGCTATCGATATAAGAAAGAAGAATCACAGAGCAAAATGCTATTTGATGCAGATACAAACTGTGACCTGAATGATTTCAGTTTCTTTAAGCTGCCCAGCTTGTAATGTGAAAAAAAATGTGTATATTTTAAAATTTTCACCTCTATAATAATACATTGATAACCTTTCTAGACTAGTACCATTTTATTTATATGCTATTAAAACTATATGATGTATAACTGCTAAGAGTTTAAATCTACTTGAGAAGGGTCATACGGTAACTCCCACTTCAGATCAGGGGTTGGATGTTTTAACTAATTTCAATTGTTGACACTTACAATTAAAATTTGAACTACATGGGTTTTCCTTCAGAAGTAAATAAGTCAAGGACTGGACCTTAAAGTGCTCTGCAGATCATATTCACACAGAAACCATTTTCCCAAATCAACTTGAAATTTCTTAAAAATTAACTGGAGTAGGTTTTCCAACCACGCAGGAAACTTCACTCTTACGACCTAATGCTAAATGAATGGATTGCATAGCACCCATAGGAGCAAGCTAGAGACCCCATTCAACAATCTGCTAAAGGTAAAAAGTCAAGGCAAAATTAGCAACCACATTAAAGTTCACATTAATAGACCGCAATGCCCCAGCCTTTACAATTATAGGGCTCTTTAAACAAATGCAAAAGGTGAAATTTGAATGCTATGGATTGTTTCCTTTGCTACCATGCACAAAAAGGGGAAGAACTACATGATACCAAAATCTCAAAATAAAATTGCAAAGGCAGAGCAACAGGCATCTGATAAAAGAATCTATCTGATTCACTTCAACCCCATTTTGGATGCAAAAACCTAATTTCTAATGGGATAAAAGTGATCTGTAGATTAATCGGAAGATCCATTCAATTCTTAAGAAATCCCCTGATATCATGGATCCACCCTAGAGTTGATCCACATTTTCACTTTTGTCTCTCAATTTGATCTTTGATATACCAGTTTTCTAGTATCTACACTATGACCCAGACGTAAGCAGCCCATTTCTCTGCCTACTTCCAATATCCACCAATGGGTGATCCTATAATTGGCAAGTTTATCAAGCTACATGAACCAGAGAAAGAAAAAATAAAAGTCTAGTGAAACAAAAGGGACTTTATGGCCTTCCATCTTTGGGGTTTGCCACCTTTCAGATCCCCAGTTGATGTTTTCCATATGATTCTGATTAGCTTCTAATTCTCAAATTGTCTCATTACCCGCTTAAGGTTTCCTGCATAACAATCACTTGCTAACCTTGTGCTGGATTCTGGTAAGTGGTGACTATGAGCATTTCTATCACTTCATTGATCCTTGTTTCCTAAGAAAATTCGACCTTACAGTTTGTGCACATTTCAAGCCGTTCCTAGTCAGATATTCCATAACAATTTCTCTTTCAAACGATATCTGATAATCAGAAAGAGAACACCCTAAACTGTTCCAAAAAGAATGTACAAGGAATGACAGCAAAGAAAAGCTACAGGATCCATGAAACTAGTTGAACGGAACTTATAAATCATTAAATCCAACTTCAAACAATAATGGAGACCCCATTGACAGAAAGCTGATAGAAAGAAGTATTAGATTGTGATATAAGGTCTAACTCGGTTAGACCAGTAAGATGATTTCCAGGTTAGACATAACATTATGAGCACAAAAACTGATGTGACATTGAAATTTCATAATATGTACATCAATACACACAGAGTCACAGATAGAACCCCATTTATTGTCTTAGTATAACACAATGAAAATAGATCACAAGAAGAGAGTAAGGTCTTTAACAAGGCTTAGAGATTACTCGGCCGCAGACAATTAAGTTTCTTTGGCATCAAGACTCCAGTTTTGGACTAGTCACCAAAACCCTAGATTATGGTCTCGGAGAGGTCAATTTCGATCAAAGGTTATTCATACATTTAAAGTTAGATGACAAACTAATGACTAAATTGCACAACCTAATTTTGGCAATCAGGGATTGAGTATCATAATTAGGTTCCACCAGTAAACACAGAGAAAACGCTAAATAACATTAAGAACGCAAAATCACGAATCACATCAGGAAGTTATATGAAAGAACAGAGCAATCCTCGTTTATCAACTTCATAGAAAGTCGTCTGAAGAGAGATCATAAAATGGAGTTAGATCTTCACCAAACCATAGAGATTACTACCTAAAGCAGTTCCTACCACACCCAATATCCGCAAGCAAAATATGATCTTTAGCCTATAGATTCTAGTTCGGACTTGCAACGAAACCTAGAATAGGATCTCGACCAGAGAGCCATATATACATAGGGAGCGACGGGCTGAGGAGCGTTATTGAGTCCTAAAAATCTCTCCTTTATTATATAGATAAAGAAAACCCTTGCAAACAAAGAACCAGAATCCAATCCGTCGTTGTTCCAAAAAGAATAAGAGGAGATGAAGAGGGTCGGGGTCATACCGCTGGATGGACCAGATCATTTAGAGGACGAGCGGGAGGGAGGGACATCGGAGGGCTCGTCAAGGAGGAGGTCGTCGTAGGGGTCGCGGCGGCCGAATGTCTGGCTGATCTGGGGGTCGCTCCTCAGCTGGGCGTTGAAGCGATCGAAGGTCCAGAAGCCGTAGGGGCGGAGGGGGAGGCTCCAGTTGGCCTTTGTTTTCTCGCACCGCTCCCGCATCTCGTAGATGTGCTTCCGCTGCGCCTCGTCCCGCTTCCGAGGGTCCTCCATCATCCGCAGGATCAGATTCTCCGCGAATTCCATCACGAACCTCATCCTGTCCTTCTTGATCCTTTCCTAACTCTCCCTTTACCTGCAACGGATGTCGATGGTGATCGAGTATTCTTCTCCTTCCAACCTTCTGCGATACTAACGCCAGGCGAGTGCGTCGATTCGTCATATATCAGAGAAGACGAACCCTAATCATCGTCGTCACGTTGCCTCTCGTGGCTCACACGTGACGATGCTTTCGTGTGGGCCCCCTAATACCATAAGCGACTCACGAATGGACACGTAAGACGAGAAAGTTATTGGGACGATTCGTCGGTACGCGCTTGTAATTTTCGTCTTTTATTCCTGAATAATATTACTAACTCTCCATGATTTCAAGAGATTTTATATATATATATATATATATATATATATATATATATATATATATATATATATATATATATATATATATATATATATATATATATATAGTGATTGAATATTTCCTGAATAATATTGCTAACTCTCCATGATTTCAAGAGATTTAAGGAATTGGTTCCAACCTATGAAAGTTGATGATATTGTAGCATATATGAAGGAAAAATATAATTAACATAGAAATGCATTGTTAGTTTGTCATGTGAGAGGAGCATTACTCTCGAGGCCCAATAGAGATGGCTCAAGCTCAGTTCATACATTAGCTATAGGATTTGGATATCGAATACTGCATAACCCCAACCAAACTCACTACCGAAATAGTGTTTGATGGGGTTAAGTTTTGATCTTGAGTCAACCCACCAGAGTTGCAATCTCATCTCCAAGAGGATGTCTCTTTCGTGGACAATATTACAATCTTTGTTTGTCTTCTAAAAAGTGCTGAAGGAGCCGATGTAAATAGCGCCCACGATTGTTAGATGTCCTCTTGGGGTGGGTAAGGGTCTATCTCAGTCGATCCATGGCTGAGAACAAAGGAAGGAACACAGACTTTTACTTGGAAACAACAGCAGTACATCAAATGAAAATTACACAGTTCCTTATAAAAGAGAAAGGTCGAGAGAGATGACAACACAAGAGCAACAAGTTTCACAGGGTCTCTGGTAATACAAGAAAGAATTCGAGAAATGGGTACTTGGCATCCATATACAAGCTCAATACCCAGTCATTATGGTGTTATCAATTCCATTTCTTTTTTGAGTTTCAGGTCATGCAACTTCAGCGGTGATGCAATGCCTCTTGCCGCCTGCCCAAAAGAGTCAGCACTGTGGCTGCAATATGTCTGGAGGAAAGTCCAGCTGCTTCAAATTGATCCTGTGGCGATCCATGGTCGATGTATCGGTCTGGTAGCACCATGGACCTCAGCTGCAAGAACCCAAATCAAATCAGTATTCGAGGAGGAGAAAGTGAAGAAAATTTTGATTCAGATCAGTAGTATGTCGTATATGCTCGAGGAGGAGAAAAAGATTTGCCTTTATGTTTTTATCCAGCAGGCCAGTCAAGCTAAGGAAGTGAGTGACGTGTGATCCGAAACCTCCAATGGAGCCCTCCTCCACTGTGATCAGGATCTCATGCTCATTTACCAGTCTCCTTATGAGCTCCACATCCAGAGGTTTACAGAACCGAGCATCAGCCACTGTGGGGAAAATTCCATGCGATCTCAGTGAGTCTGCAGCCTTCAAGCATGTCTGGACTATTGAACCATATCCAAGGATGGCCACCCTGTTTCCTTCCATCAGAACTCTTCCCTTCCCAATCTGTTGAAAGAATTAACATGAACGAATCAAGTTGCTAATTGGTTTTACTCGCAAAAACCATTGTAATTCTTCAAAACTCAATGACAAGATGGGGGCACACCTCAAGAGGGGTGCCTTTGTTGTTTGGAGGAAGGGCCACACCGACTCCATTCCCCCTAGGGAATCTGAAGCAGCTAGGTCTGTCATCGATCGCCGCCGCTGTTGCAACCATGTGCATCAGCTCGGCTTCATCGGCTGGGGCCATTACGATCATGTTGGGCAAGCATGCCATGTACACGATGTCGAATGCTCCACAGTGGGTAGGTCCATCAGCTCCGACAAGGCCAGCTCGATCCAGTGCGAACCGGACTGGTATCTTTTGTAAGTCCACATCATGAACCACCTTCACATACAGAAAGTTCAGCAATTAGATCACGAGGCTACAGCAACATCTATGGTCCGAAGACCTTGTGTGCTTTGTGCTCAATTTTACCTGATCATATCCTCGTTGCAGAAATGATGAGTAGATGGCACAGAAAGGCTTGAGGCCCTCGGTGGCCAAACCAGCTGCAAAGGTGACTGCATGCTGCTCTGCAATTCCCACATCAAAGCATCTTTCAGGAAATTTGTGCTGAAAATAGTTCAGCCCTGTCCCACTACCCATGGCAGCATGAACAGCGACGATCTTGTCATCAACCTGGGCTTCTTTAATAAGAGTCTCTGCAAAGTATTGAGTGTACGAAAGGGTGGATGATTTTGATTTGAATTGCTTCCCAGTTTTTGGGTCAAACTTCACAACACCTGCGGCAAGGAAAACATGTTTTCTTCATGGGAATCTGGAGAATGATTGGTCCATGCATAGAAGAGAGAACGAACAAACAATCTCACCATGCATTTTGTCCGCAGCAGACTCAGCGGGGGGATACCCCTTGCCCTTCTCCGTCACAATATGTATAAGGACAGGTCCCGGAGCAGGCAAAGACTTCACCTTCTCAAAGATGGTAACCAAGTCTTCCACATTGTGCCCATCTACAGGCCCAATATAATACAAACCAAGCTCCTCGAACAATGAAGACCCTGTAGCGCTCATCATTCCACGAGCATATTCATCCACCTTTGCAGCAATGTCATGTGTCTGCCCACCAATCTGCTTCGTGATCTTCTGAACCACAGAAAGAACGATTCCATTAGAATCTATCGTTTAGATATAATGTTCATCCTTCAATATGGACAAAAAATCCATGACTTTTGGAAAAAGGAAACAATTTTGACATAATAACGGAGAAAGAGCTCATTCTAACCATCGGTCATCAGTGGTTTTAGCTTTTGAATTAGTCTAAGAAGCCACCAAAGGAACAGAAGCTCCAGAGGTGAGTTTTCCTCTCTCCTTTGCTGAACAGATCACAGTATCACACATGGTCTACACTGATCTACTTAGAACAGCTTAAATAATAAGCATTTGACCAGACATTTTCTTTTGGTAAATACAGGGAAATTTCTACATAGCAGAATTTTGAGAATCAATTATGATACACATATAGTCATATAGAAAAAGAGCCTTCCCGGTTCAGCTTTCTCAACACAATTAAATGCAGCACTAAAAGGAAGAACAGTTGAATAAAACAAAAGAACGACATTTACTAAAACATGCTACCTTCGCGGCTTCGCGGAGCTTCCGCAGCTTAGTGCTCGATTGAAGCTTGGTGAGGGCCTTACTCAGCGCACCGACAGGAGTGGCTGGTCCATCAAGTGTTGCAGTCGGTAACGAAACTTGCTTATTATCATTCAACACGATAATAAGGTTGGAGTCCAAGTAGCCAACATTGTTCATGGCCTCATAGGCCTGGCCAGCAGTCATGGCTCCATCGCCAATGACAGAAATAACATGATTCTTCTTCCCTAGCAGATCTCTTGCAACAGCCATTCCTGCCAACACATCCGATAAAAACAAACGATGGGTTACGGCTTACATGCTTTACTAGCTCAAACGAAGTTAAACAATATGAGAAGTGATCAAAATGAGACAGCAAGCAAGAGAGAAAACTGAGGGGAGCAGGCGAGCTTACCAAGCCCCGCAGAGATGCTTGTGGAACTATGGCCAGCACCAAAGGCATCATAGATGCTCTCATCTCTCTTGGGGAATCCAGCAAGCCCTGCGGTCTGCCTGATGGTATGCATCCTTGACCTTCTCCCCGTCAATATCTTATGAGGGTAGGCCTGCTCTTCGTCCAATTCCTATTCAGTATCCATTTCGTAGAGCAGAAGTACAATTTCTTCGGCTACTACTAAAAGAGGAACCTGACCTGATGGCCGACATCCCAAATGATCTTGTCCTCAGGGGCATCGAACACATGATGGAGAGATACAGCCAACTCGACCACTCCCAAGCTCGAACTCAAGTGGCCGCCAGTCTTGGCCACAGTGAACACGATTTCTGCTCTGAGCTCAGCCGAGAGCTGCTCCAAATCCTGTAGAACAGAAATTTTGCCACCAAATGAATCATAAAGCTGCAACCTTTGTGCCCCATTTCGATCGATCACAGAACAACAAGACCACCGACAAGTCACTGCATCAAGCAGAGATCTCGAATTACCCGCGCGGAGAGGTTCTTCATATGAATCGGGTAGTTGATGCTATCCAGCAGAGGGGTTGCTGGCTTCTCCCCCGAGTAATCGATCTTCCACCCACTCTTTTCCTTCGTAATCATCACCTTCCCATCGCCGCTCGCCCCACCCGCCCTCACGCAAAGCTAAAGAGGAGAAACAAGCCACGAAACTCTGAGCACGGCGCAGGCCAAGACGCACGTAGAATCAACGCGGAAAACCAACTTTCGATGGCAAAACTCGAAAATGGAAGCCGGATAGAAGGAATCGAAGTGTTCTACCTGTCTTCTGCCGTTAGCGCTCGAGCTTAGAGCTTTGAGGAACGGAGCAGCAGAGGCAACCATGAGAGACCTTGCTTCCACCATTGTGAGTACGAGAAAGAGAGCGAGTGCACTCTCAGATTAACAGCGTGAGAGAGCGAGAGAGGGGTCTGATGGAGGTTGGGAGCCAAATGTGCGACCTTTAAATAGAAAGGCGGTAGAAACTCCCGCAACGCTTCAATGGCGACAGATCGGCGATAATATCCTAGATTAGCAAAGCATTAACGCGGCAACGGTTCGAGAGCGGTTCAAGGTGGGTCACGATGGCCCTTAACCGGTTTGCAGTAGACCGGACCAGCCGTGAGCCCTATCTCAACCAATTAACTCAGCTAATAGCCTAAACTCGAACCCGACTCAGATACCTAATTTGCATCAAATCTGATCAGACTCCGAACCCGATTTAAATGTCAGAAGCATGAAATAATTATAATAACATAGACAATATATGATGATGATGAGATGTTGTACATGAAGTTGGTCAACATACTTTGCTTGTAAGCAACAAAATGTATAGGTGATCCAATCCTAAAACAGTGTTAGAAAGCTAAGGGGTGTCCTTTCATTACTGTACAAACAAAAAGATTCAGTGCATATGTGCATGCATTACTTAGTAATATATATTTGTTTGAGGGGTTTAACCCTATCATAACTGAGTAAGAACAACTAGTATTTTTTTTTGTTTGGTGGGTTAGTTTCAACTTTGAGATTTAGATCCCTAAATTCTTGATTATTTTAGTCATTTTATTATTGATAAAAGAAAAAAATTTATAAGATCCAAGAATATTGATAAAATAAAAATGATCTGATATGATTGATACGACAGAGGGGAGGAATCAGCAAATTGCACAAACTATAAGACTATATTTATGAACTAAATATTATTATCACATAGATTATAAATAAATGAATTACTAAGGTTATATAAAAATAACATAAAGATCATTAAATAGGAAAGTTGAAGTTCAATTTTTATAACCCCTATTTTACAGGTAACATATTGTGAGACTTGTTCACTAAAATTTTTCTTCCGTCTATATATGATTTATGACCTAAATAAATATGAATCAATGATTTGAATTCGATTTAGATATTCATATAAGTTATTCATGAACATTATCTCGTGTCATAGTGCAAACCATATTCAATCTTGAATTCGATTCACAAAGTATGTGATCATGCGAACTCTTCTTCCAAATTTATTTTATTTTATCAATTAGTATTATTCTTGTATCTCATGCATTTTCTATGTGTTTATGATAATTTTATATTATTTCTTTCACTTTTTCTATAAGAAAAAAAAAGGAAGAAAGATAAGAATTCTTATGTTGTTTGAAGAAAGACTTTGTGAAGAGAGGAGACAATAGGATTAGTTCGTATTCTTGTTTGTTCTCTCTTATATATCATTTTATCTCCTTCCTTCCTTCGTGTTTTACGAGATCTTCTTCTCATCTCGAAGTCAACATAAAAAAGAGATTGATTTGATATGCAAGCATAAGGAGATGGTTAGATTAATCGAAATCAGTACTCCATAAAAAAAATAGAAAGAGCCAAACTCTTATCAGTACGAAATTCGAGGATGATCGATTCATAGACTCAAGCCTATCAAAATAAAATCCTTATCATTCTTCAAAGTGCATCAACCAAGACCTATGTTTCATTGACCAGAATAGCTATCCTCTTATACATAAAACCCAAAATCAATACCTTATCTACAACACCGATCCCAAGGCCAAGCTCGTTAGTTTCATGCTTGCAAGACTCCAAACCAGTGGAACGAGGAGGAAAGTTAAGACTGAGACAAGGCCATGGGGTTCCACTAAGTGTGTAACACATTGCACTCAGGTAGCAACAAGAACCTGAAAGTTGTGAAGCCCATGGTGCCGTGTAAACTTCTTGGCTGCTACTCCTGTGTCCCCACCTTCTTCCGAGGACTTTCATTCTTTCTGACAACAACGAAAGCGTCATGTCCAACCAAGGATTATTCATCTTTGGTTCATTCTAGTCTTTCAAAATCGAGTGATCTTGCTGTGTCATTAAACATCTAAAACATGTTAATGAGATGATAGATACATCAAAACTTGTGTTCTTCTTGAACATAACTTGTATGGCTCGTTCATACCAATTCAAAATTATGTAATCTTTATATGATTATATATGCAAGATGGATTTGTAAAGTATTTTGTATAGATAATCATAATAGTTAATAATAGTTAGTCGAGATCTAGAAATCATGTTCCTTTACTAGGGGTTTCTTGTCTACTTATATCATGATTTAGAGCATTCAAGTCAGTGAAATGGGACTACTACCGACGTTGTCTAACACTGTGTGTTCTTTGCACCCCAGAGAGAGAGAGAGAGAGAGAGAGAGAGAGATGTGTCTTCTCCTGTCCTATTTGTCATTAAATGACATAATGTAGCCGCTGGGGCACAACCTGTGGCCAGAATAAAGTGTCGTGACTTCACTCAAGAAACATGATTTGACAAATGCATGGTGGCAGTCACTGTCCTCAGAATACTGGCATGATTTGTATTGTTAGGTAACACACGAATAACATGCCAGCTTTGGCAAACATTAATGAGGAACACCACCTGACAAAGGATTGATTCAAGGCTAAGATTTAACGTTGCGAGGTGGCCATGAGTACAGCAATTTGATGAGTTGAAGATAAGGCATTTGTGATCTTGAATGACTTGAATGCAAACAATTAGGTTGGTTATGTATGGTTGACATTAGTAAATAAGAATTAAATAACGAAAATGAGATTTTTTATCTTAATATTTTACCATCAAAAGCAAAATTTTTATCAATTAAGTTACTTGACTTGTTAAAAAAGCTATATATATATATATATATATTATGGATATCAGATAGGTTAGTTGATGTATTATTAACAATTTTATAATGAAACGTCCGAATCAAAATAAAGATGAATCTTAAGAATACACAAAACACGATATAATATCATATGATAAGTACTATTGAGATTTCTCGATCATTCAACCAACAAATATTAATGGGTAAACTGTCGCGCATCTTTTACACACCCTTCATTTTAAATGTCTCATCAATAATAAGATATTTTATGGATTAGATAATATGTCGAGATCATTCGTAAATATTTTATAATTATCTTTTATTTTATGAATCACATAATTTGGATTCCTATGATATCTCGAATGTTCTTTGGCATGACTCACGTGTGGGCATAATTGTATATTCATATCATGTCTCACGAACTTCACACCAAGTCAAACATTGACGTGAGTTTGTATCTCCTAAAATTAAAATGAAATGTAAATAAAAATATACAAAAAAATTAAAGGCCAAGGAAGGAGGTTGCCAGAATTTGATGTGTTACCAATCTTTTGTACTCCATGACAAATCCTCAAAATTAGACATTAGGATTATATATATATATATATATATATATATATATATATATATATATATATATATATATATTTGTCTTAAAATGATTACTAATTTATGTTTAGGCTTCGATTAAAGTATGATCTTTTTTCTAATGCGACTTTACGATCAATGACCCATCGACATCGTATCATTATTGTTTTTAGCTTTTATGGTATGTCCCTCTCACACGAGCAAATTGTATTTGAAACATGTTTCAGCAATGCTACACTGTATATAAACCTCGAAGATCTTGAAACATGATAACAATCATATTGAAGTGATCCATGACCTGGTGAAGCACTAACTGGCCATTCAAGGAACAGTTTGATCATTGCGAAGATGTAAAACATATGGAAGAAATCACTGCTCCAAATTGAAGATTCTTCGGTACTCTTTCAACTCATCCTCATCAGTCATTTGAGAAGAAAGAAATTGCTGCTTACATCTGAAGCACATGAGATGTTATGACTAAGAGTTAGGGCAGTCAAAATCTAGTCATAGTTCCTTTGTAGTGGGAACAATTTCACATGAAATTGTTCCCACTATATATATATATATATATATATATATATATATATATATATATATATAGAGAGAGAGAGAGAGAGAGAGAGAGAGAGAGAGAGAGAGAGATCAGCCAATTCAACATGAGGAAGGAGTTGCCAAGATTTCTCCTTGTGCTGTGTTAATGTTCTACTCTCAATGTACTTCCCTTGGGAATTGCTGAGATGGATGAATCAAATACTTCTTTAAGTATCCATTCTTAAAATCTCAAACTTGTAGTTATGAACACTTGACAATTTCATATACAAGCCAAAAAGGCAAAAAAAATAAAAGAAGTAAAAGATTATATTGATTTTAGTAGGTCTCATACTTGTGGTTAAGTATGAAATCAAGATTCCTCTCTAGGAGTATTTTTGCAGTTAAAACATAGGTCCCTATAATGGTGTTTATACCACCCTACTTTTAGTCAAGGATGACTTGATGCTCCCCTCCATGGGCTTGAATTGGTTTTGATTTGTGGGCTTATACTAATTATGTTTTATGGGCTATAATTGAATTCAATTTATCTTGCACATTTCTTGAGGTTAAGAATAACATGAAGCTATTCTTTAATTAGTTTAATTTTGGTTTTAATTTTAAAATTAGTTTAGTCTAGTTTTAATTGATTTGGGATTCCCCTTCAAAAGTTGTGTGCAATTAAACTAGACAAAGTTTGTGGGATTGAACTAACTTTAATTGGTTTTAGTGAGATCACATACCCTTCTTTGTTAGGATGAGTTGAGTTGTGGGATTCATATGTAATTTTTTATCTTAAATTAAGACATTTTTTACTATTAATAATTATTAAAAAAATAAAAAAAAATATAATTTTCTTAATATAATTACTCAATTATCCATCATACTCTTATTTTTTATAATCTATTATTTCATTTATCAATCAATCATCTTCACAAGCATCCATTGCTCGATGAAAAGAAAGACATCATTTGTCGTTGCTCGTCGCTAACACTCGATGTCGTTTATTGCGATGCTCGTTATTATATTTAAAAAAATATTTATGTCTATTTATATACGGATATTTTTGAAATATAAAAAAAATAAAATGAGATGGTGTAAATAGTAAAAATGGATCCAATTTGTGAGCTTGCAAGTGCTTACAACTGGGTCCGCAGGGTCTTGTATCAGGGGCGTCAGATTCCGATCTGATGGACTGTAACGAAGGAGCAACTTAACCATGGCTCGCCCGAGAGACACTGGACCAAGCAATAGAGATCCGGAAACACAAAGGAAAGAGGCGGTGTGCTTCATGGCGAAGTAAACCCTCACCGGCTTCTTTGCCTCGGTCATGTCTGTTTCCTAGATCGGCGATCCTCTCTCCTCTACCTCCGCGTGCAAAGGCCGCCATCACACTGCGCCTCTTCCCTTTCCGACGGTGCGTCTCTCTCTCCGGTGCATCTTCCCCTCCATCCCTCTTTCTTCCTTCCCGCTGTAGCTCTCCCTCTTTCTCCTCCTCGTCCGTTGCCGCCCCCAGCCGAGCCTCCCCGACAGCCCCCCTCCCTCTTCCTCCTCCTCCGTGCTTCTTCCTACCTCCCCCTTCTCCCGCTGTTTGACTCCCTCTTTCTCCTCCTCCGTGGCCGCCCCAGCTGCCTCCCTGACAACCCTTAGCCCCTTCCTCGCTTAGCCCCTTCCTCTCCTCCTCCTCTCCCTCTGTGCTTTTCCCCCTTCGTCTTCCCTCCTTCTGCCTCTCTCCTTCTTTTTCCTCCTCTCTCTCTCTCTCTCTCCCTCTGCTTCTTCCTCCGATGAGCTTCCTTCTTCTCCCCGCTACTTCCCCTTCTCTACTTCTTTCTCTGCATGAATTGTTTTAATTATGGTTAATAATGGTTAAATTTTGTTAATACTAGTTTATGAATTGTTTAAAGGAATGAATTTGTCTAGTATTTTCACTTGTCACTGTTTTATAGATGATTAAATGAATGTAATTTGATATCTTAATGGTAATATTTTGAATATGAAACTCGTTTAGTGTCTAATTTTTGTTTTAATATTTATCTTTCTTCTTAATTGTATTTTTATAATTTTTATATTGACGGGCGTCTCACTTAGCTCTTATGAGTGCCTAACCCCTTTGGAAGTTCAGAACTTTCGTGCCTTTTAGTGCATAGCACCTTTGACAACTCTTGTCTTACATGGCATCTTATTAGATGCCATATCAATTGCATATATCACACCTCAAAGCTTTACAATTATAGGATGGAAAGATCAGGAGTAAGGACAATCCTATGTATTTGTTTCTTTTAACCTAGAATTTATCAAACTGTTATATTCTTTAGTTTTCTCCAATTGAGCTATAGACTTGTTTCTTAGCTATTGGGTCGGTAGATATGGGATAAAAGTTTGGAGCCAACTTCTGTGATCGAGTAGATCCACTAAAATATTGAGCAGTGGTGTAGCATCAGTTCCTATTTCCAAATTAGCATTTTCTTTCGATCCAATATTTTCTTTTTTCCTCCTTATCCATCCAGGCAAGACAAGAAAATATCACGATTTGATATGAACATTAAAATATTGTATTGTCAAGTTCTGTTTTTAAGTGTTCGTCAAATTCGTAAGTGGATGAATTTATTGATTGGTACTAGAGGCTTTTGATTTCTCTGTTTCTTGCTCTCCATGGTAACAAGATCGAGAATAATCCAAAGTGTGACCAGAAATTTGTCCAGTGTGATGAGGATAAAGGCACCTGAATCTTCAATGCTAGGCTTGAAAGCCGATCTGACAATGCGGACATAAAGATGGAATATTAATTGCTCTCAACAAAAGAAGGCTGGATGGTTCAGTACAGAAGATACAAATTTGGGGATGTGGGGATGAATTTTAATGGTTTTGTAGAAAAATCTAAGATTCCTTACCTGAGTACAAGAAGTAATGATGCCATCTTCATCCTAGGATGTCGATGAAGTCTTTAAAAGGCATCTACTCTTGAGCATGTGATGGACAAATCATAGAAACACATCCAAACCAAAATTTAGGACAGCATTCTGGACTATGAATTCTTGGTCTACTTTGTTTAATTTTAAGACTTCTTTGAGCTGAATCCAGATGGATTAAGCACTTGAATCAGCCATAGCCATATAAATGTATAAGCATTTTAAATAATTTACTGATTAGAACTACCCATTGATTTAAAAAGGCGCTCGGGCAAGGCGAGTCGAGGCGAGGCCTGAGTGCCTCGCTAAACTTCCAGGCGGCACGCTTCAAAGAGGCGTCGCCTGGGCGCTTCGGGTGAGCGCCTGGGTTAAACTAGGAGACCGAACCAGGATTTTAGGTTTGGTTCGGTCTCCAATGGTTAGTTAGTTCAATCGAACCGACTAAAACCGATATCAGCTGTTGCTGCCCAACCCTAACCTTGCTCGTTGCCGCTATCGCTCTCGCTCCCATTGCTCGCCGCTGTCGCTGCTTGCAACCGTTGTCGCCGTCGTCGCTTCTGCTCCCGGTCCCGCTGTCGCTGTCGCTGCTCCCGCTGTCGTTGCCGCTTCATCTTTTCTCAGTCAGCACCCCCTTACACTCTTCCTTCTTCTCATTGTAACTGATAACAGTATACAGTATACTGTTAATATTGTTAGGTTTATTTGAAATTATTAATATTCAATACTATTAATAGATTAATAATATATTATTTTGATTTTAATACTATTAATTTTTATTTATTTAAAATTATTGTTATATATTTTTATATTTTTATTTATTTATTAATTATATTATATATTTTATATTTTAGTGCCTTGCTTTGCTCGGGCGAGCACCTAGCACCTCGGGCGTTTTTGGACCTTGGCGCCTTTTGACGCCTAATGCTTTTTAAATCACTGGAACTACCTTAATTTGATTTATAGATTCTTTTAGAAAAAAAATGAATCTAGGTAATGTATGGATTGAAATAGTAAAATTATTTGTAAAATTTATCAAGTACTGCTTGAGTACCATTTGAAAATCGACCCCTATAAAAGCTACAGGTTTCATGACATCACATGCAAAGATTACACTTAGACAATTGAAATTGCCCTGACGAGCCATATGTCCCAATAATTGGAGAATATTGTGATGGTTAAACAGTAAAATTAATAGTTTTGTTCCAAAAAAGCAATTGCTTTTTTCTGCATACTATCATTCCTACTTTAATTAGCTAGCTTCTTTGTTGTTTGCAAGCTTTCTTTACGTTCTCTAAGACACTGATTGAACATGAGTTAAATAAGAATGTGCAAGCTTCTCTTGAACACTGAAGAAGTAAAGAGTCAAACAACTTTTGCTTCCAAGTGCTTGTTTGATTCAGCAGGCTGTTGAGAGAAGTAGGGCATTCTTTACAATACAATGGTTAAAAAATTGGAACTCAACTCCATTTGAGAATCCATTCTTTTTTTTTTTTCTCTTTACAATTAATAGTTTTCATAGTGATTTTTATTGTATTTGATGCATATTAGATATAAAATAGTTAACATGGTCTTGAATTATATGGATCTTTGGTTTATAGATGTGAACAAGAACCATGTAATTTACAATAAAATGTAGGATCTGTTACTGATTTGTTTTACAGTATCATTAACTGTTTATTTGTTGTGGAATTCTGAGTTTTAAGCTCCACTGAAAATTTGCTGCATTCAAATCTATTCAATTTTGCCGTTTACTCCAGCTATTTGAAGTATGGTCAACATAAACAGATAATTGACACTTACTGAAATATTGTTTTATGTCACATGATTGGCACCTTTTGAAAACTTGTTTTAGGCCACAGCTGATTTTACAAAATTATGTGATCATTTACCAGTCTTTTTATTGAGTTCTTTCCAAAATTGACTCCATCTTGATGATAATGTGGAGAATTTTTTTTATTTGCCTAAAAAAGAAAAAAAGGTCATGTAACAAGACTTTGCTTAAATTTTAAATTAAGCCAAACTTTTCCTTTTTGTCTGTGCATCCTATGACACTTTGTTCATCACCGAGTTAATGATCATAGGTTGCTAAGTTTTCTTGATCTTCAGACATGTACAATAATTTGGGCAATCAGGCTGGGATGCAAGGACCCACGACCAATCCTCCTCCCAATCCATTTGGCAATGCATTCTATGGAGCTGGATCTGGACTTATTCGAGGTGGCCTTGGGGCATATGGAGAGAAATTCTTGGGCTCAAGTTCTGAATTCATGCAAAGTAATGTAAGAAACTATATCTATGGTAACACATAGAGTAGCTATAATAAATGGCTGATGATTTCTTATATTTCATGTGTATGTTCATAAGCATTTGTTAGTCATATTCTAACATATGGGCTCTGATGAAACAGATAAGCAGGTATTTCTCCAACCCTCAATATTATTTTCAAGTGAATGACCAATATGTGAGGAACAAATTGAAGGTCATATTGTTTCCATTCCTACACAGGGTAAATTGACTATGTTTTGTTATCTTCAGTTTCTACTCTTTTTGATTTCAATCAGATTATCCCAAAAGGATTCTCTTTTTTTACCCGATGTTACAATCTTTCCAGGGCCACTGGACTAGAATAACTGAGCCAGTTGGAGGCAGGCTGTCTTATAAACCCCCAATATATGACATAAATGCCCCAGATCTATACATTCCTTTTATGGCATTTGGAACCTACGTTGTTATAGCAGGCTTTTCGTTTGGTCTTCTTGGAAAGTAAGTCTTGCCTTGGCCTTATTAATACGTGCCATTGTCATAAAATATTTAGATACCGCTCGCATTGATACATACTGGTTGCAATTTACAATGCCGACTATTGGTTGTTATGGGACCATATAGCTCAGTTCGGATTAGTATTCATTTTTTATTATTTCTGAGTGATGTCGAGCAATACGGATTGGTATACTACCCAGGATACTAATACCGGTCTGACAGGGTGCCGATATCAGTATCAGACTAAGTTTTTTATATCTTGATTGTCATCCTTAGAGCAACATTAGCCCTAACCATTGCTCATCTCTCGCAGATTTACTCCAGAAGTTTTGAGCTTGCAGTTAACAAGGGGACTTGCCGGCTGGGTTATGCAGGTTCTTCTATTGAAGGGATTGTTATATTCGTTAGGAAGTGGGGAAGCGCCACTTCTTGATATCGTGTCATATGGTGGGTATGCTTTTACGGGGTTGTCCTTGACTATGTTGGCAAGGCTTTGCTGGAGTTACTCATACTATTTCCTAATGCCGTGGATGAGTTTGTGTATGGGGGTGTTTTTAGTGAAGACCATGAAGAGGGTACTTTTCACAGAGATGAGGAGCTATGAAAAGCATTCGAGCCGGCAACACTATCTACTACTCTTCATGGCGATTGCTCAGTTCCCTCTATTCTTCTGGCTCGGCAAAGTAAGAGCAGGATAGAGTTCATTTCAGCTACTATCTTTGTTTATGATGTTTGTTTCCCCTTTCTGGACCCCTAGGGCAAGATAAGTCGGTCAGTTATCTTCACAGTTGGGAATTGAAAAGAAATAGTAAAAGGAAAACAATCTGCAACTGGTAGGTTTTGTTGTCATGGCGTCTTCAGGAGCTGGTTCATATTGGGAAATCATGGAAGATTTTGGGGATGGTGCTTGCATGCAGTGCATAGTTAATGATTGGCATACAATGGATGGATACCTCTTTGTGAACTTTGACAGGGATCAGTTTACAATCCTGATGGTGCTTTTCTTAGCATTTTTTTATCTGAGTGTATGTAATTTGACCGAATTGAAATAAGAACTTATTTAACTAATATTGTCACATTAAGCCAGAAATACTTAAAAAGTTACTTTGGCATATTACATGTTTGTAGTATACTATTTGAAATTAGATTTATTTTTGGTCAATTGAGGTGATCTAAAAGAACGAATATATATCTATTTTGATTGGTGAAGAGGTGATTTATTCATCATCTCATGTGCTTACTTTCATTGAACATTGCAATCTGGTTTCTCTCAGAGAATTTTGGTAATGCCTTTGATTCCATGCTCCTTATCAGACTTGTAGGTAACTTGGGACAAGACCTGTAATGTTGTTGATGCTTCTTAAATATCATCATATATTAGACATATCCTAACAATTTTAGAATCTCTGTGCTAGCAAGAAGTATAAATATAAATATATACTTTATAATGGAGGGATTCTAGTATGAAGAAGTCTGTCATCAAGTTACCTCCTCCGTGATTCCAATTGGACGGCTTTCATTTATACGATCACGCCTTAGATTCCGATGCCGAAGGAATATTCTCCATAAATATAGATAGAATAGTACGAGCAAAAACGGATCACGGATCATCCATCATCCAGTTCCTTATCCGATGGTCTAATCGGACGGCTATTATTTTTCGCAATTAGATGACTCTCGGATATTCCTCGTAAATAAAGCGCTAATTCCATGGGCAAAATCGGAAACTAAGAAGCCATCGTCAACTGGCCCATCCCGCAGCCCCTCTATATAAGCAACCAATGGGTCCTCACTGTTTCAGCCGTCTCCGATTTCTTCGCTTTCGAGCTTTCTAGGGTTTCGTCCCCAACTATCTCTTCCTCTCGCGCTTCGAGTAGCCGTCATGCCTCGCCGAAGCTCCGGTAATGTCTTTGATTTTTATTCCCTCCTTCTTTGTAGATCTCTCTAGGGTTTGGAGCATCCCCAGATGCTGCGTTCCTATGCTTTTCCTCTCGTCGTATTTGAGGTTCTTGTCGATTTCTGTACTTTAACCTCATTCGTCCAGAAAAAATTCCTTGCTGTGTTTTGACAAAGGGAATAAGATTTTGTTATTTGCAAGCATGTATTCTTTCTGTGATTTGACAAAGGGAATAAAACATTGTGTATGATAGTCAAGATAAAGGGACACTTCTGATTAAGTGGTATATTTTGAGGCTTAAATACCAGGATTCAAACATATGTCATGGCCAAGGTCACATACCGATCCATGTTGTGTGTCGGTACTGATTGGTCCAGATGGTACCAATACTGGACTGGACTTTTTCTCTCTTTGAAGCATATTTACCTTCAATTATAAGACGGCATAGATCGATACTAATTGGACCGGTTAATATCAGTACCTGACTGATCCTTAGCCATATAAGGCCTCAATATATGTAGGACCTATTATTAATCATGTAATGAAAAAAAAAATAAATACAACTTGTAGAATGCTAAATTATCAAGCATACCACACCAATCAACGCATATATTGAAATATAATTCTTAATTTTTGATCATTCATCTGAATAAGATTATAAATTTGGGTAATCAGTAATTAACATCATATAAGCATGCCATATATCTTGTTGTCCCTTATTAGTGTTAAAAAAATCAATGTTGGCATGTTTAGTGAACTTCTTGGAGTTCTATGTAACATCGTGTTCATAACATATTGCTGATATACATGGATATTGGCTTGATTCGTGACTATCTGGTGTAGATCCATGTGGATTTGTCCAAGATATATGAATTTAGGCTACATCTGCATAGATCTAACTTAAGCTCACATAGATTTATGTTAGATCTAGGCTAGATATGGTTCCAGTTACCTCAATCACAAAATCAAGAAATCTAGTTTTGAACTTACCTTAATTTGGATAGAAATTCTTTTCTTGCTGGAGATTTGAATCTTGACTGGAGAGGCTAGAAATATGAAGTGAGATACTTGTTTGGAAGCCTGTAATACATTTTTGGTTTTTTTTATGGCTGGGACATAATTTTGACCAGGTGGTAGGCATTGCCTAGTTCAAATTTGTTTTGAGGCCAATGTCTGGTGATGCACCTATATGCCTGTAATTTACTGAATGGTATGACTGATTTGTATTGGTACCATTGGGTTCTGCCTGGTCTGTGGTTGGACTAGTAACACTATTTATCAGTTCCCTACCTATATCAGTATGGGCATCCCTAATGGGCATAAATATTTGGTAGAGAGTGATCAGCTCTTGCTAGTAAAAACTAATGTTGTAAATCTACTTAAAGAGTCGACTCTTATTGATGTGAAAAAAGGGCTTGCAATTGGTCCAAGAGTAATGTGGTAGCAAACCCATCCAAACTTAGTGTATGGTCTTCAATTCAAATGGAAGGGACCATTTTTACAACAGTAAATCTCAAAAAGAAAAAGGGATGTCACAGGAAGATATAAATAAAGTAAAACACAAAAATGGGAAAGAAGATTAAAAATACTATGCTGGCATACTTTGGCTTTAAACATTGATTTCATTTTCAAATTTCATCATCTGTTTAAGATACTGATGATTCTTTTAAAGTCTCAGCTGAACTTTTGTTTCCTTAAATTAGGTACTTGAACAGCATAGCTCTTTGAGAAGTGTTTGATCCCATCAAAGTGTTGTTAATTATTTTATCCTTGAGTAACATAATCCTATTTGTACTAACATTTCTGGATCCATACCTTGATTTAGATACTACTTTGTTTACCATGAAATAAACTCAAACTCTTTCTTAATTTGTGAGTGTCATACATGGACTTTGGTGTTACCCAACTACATTGCTTCTTTGTGTTACAAAAGGAAGGAAAAGAAAAAAATTGATGCAAATACAAAAGACCTTTAGAAATAGACTTGACCCAACTTAACATATACAAAACTCAAAATTTGCTTCTTTTTAAGATACTCAATATTCCATCTCGAATAAGCATGTGTTCATATTACTTAAGCATCACCTAATATTGCCTTTTGCAGATTTAGCAACTCGTATTCATTCTGATGGTGTTTTTCTTTATCCATTTTTGACTCTTGACATTAGCAGGACCAATAACATATGCTTAGACTTTTGCATCCTTGATGATATTTGTTATGAATTTCTATCTATGGCCATATCTCTAATTTTTGGCCTTCCAGAAAATGTTCTTTATTGCACTAAATTTTCTCTGGTTATTATCCATTTTTTATTTTTTATTTGTGTCCAGAATGATATGGTGAAAAGAAACTATTTAGTTACCTTAGTTACTGATGTGTGATCAATTTCTTCTCATTTAAACTTCTAGGTGAAGTCCTTCAAGGATATTGACTGAACATTTTGCATTTCTCTTGCTCAGGATGTTTGATTTTTTGTTTTCACAAGCTTCTTGGCTATGTGAATGGATGATTCATATATTTGCTGGCTTTGATTGATGATATTTAGGAAGCTTCAATTATTGTGTGAATGCTTAATTATATTGTTTGTATTGTGTAACTCATTTGTACATAGGCTAATTAATTATCATATAAACTCTGTAGGTCGTCCAGCCCCTCGTGCTGCTCCTCGTCCTGCTCCAGTGAGGAACCCTCCTCAACCTGGTAATACTTGGCTGCTGACCCTTTTTTTTGAATGGTTGAGAGATTTTTAATAAATAACCATCAGATATATCCCACAACTTTTGATACGTTGTTATTTCTCCATATTCAACCTATGAATA
Organism: Musa balbisiana; assembly: GCA_004837865.1. Taxonomy (NCBI): domain Eukaryota; kingdom Viridiplantae; phylum Streptophyta; class Magnoliopsida; order Zingiberales; family Musaceae; genus Musa; species Musa balbisiana. Next base: position 2,397,988 of record CM017192.1, on the reverse strand, counting down.
TTCCATCCTTGATTGACACAATATATTTGTCTAAATGTAATTTATTGTCATTTTATCGTTACTGAATAATGTTTGTTTTCATACAGTTCCATGGTGGTATGTGTTTGTACACCTGATGTTGGAATAAAATTATCACTTTTGACTGTCTTGTTGTGGTTGCATTTATGGGAATTATCGGTTGTTTGTTTTGTTTATTGTGTTCCTTTGCGAAATTATGTTTTGGCAAGCCTTTGCATTTTAAAGTTCTCTAGATTTGTTCACTCCATTTCTTCGGGTACACTGTTATAGCACATAGCAATGAGAAGTCTGGCATTAGGATTTTAACAAGTTCCAAGTGTGATTACTGGTTTTTAATGAAATGGCTTCCAAAGGAGTAGTTTAAATTCATCTATATCTTTTTGATATTGCCATTATGAAAGATAAATCTTGCCATCATGAACTGTGATATGTGGTCATTGTCACCTAGTTCAGCACTGTCCTTTAGCTGTTTCAATTCGCTAGTGTGCTACTTAGGTCATCCTGATCTTTATTTTTTCCTTTTTTTCTTTGATACTAGATGAAACTTATGCTTCCAATTTCTTATTCATTTATTTGCAGTACATCAGGCACCACCTCCAGCTCCTGCTCAGGGTGGTGGATCTCTCCTAGGAGGAATTGGATCCACAATTGCTCAAGGTTATTGTCTTCTTCCCTCCCCATTTTGACATATTTATACATGCATCGAATTTTGCAATCCCAGTTGATGGATATGTCAACTCATGGTTCAGGCATGGCTTTCGGCACGGGCAGTGCTGTTGCTCACAGAGCCGTCGATGCTGTTCTGGGGCCTCGCACCATACAGCATGAGACCGTGGTATCTGAAGCTCCTGCTGCTGCTGCCCCATTGAGCAATGCTGTTGGCACAGATGCATGTGGCATCCACTCTAAGGCTTTCCAGGATGTATGTATTCCAATCTCTCGCTCTCTCTATTGACTCATTTCAATAATTTACACTAAAGCTTCTTTCCTTTATACTTGTGAATGTAGTGCATCAACAATTATGGTACCGACATCAGCAAGTGCCAGTTCTATTTGGACATGCTAAATGAGTGCCGTCGAGGTTCTGGCGCTGGGCTGGGTGCCTGATCTATATATAATTATCACGAAGTCCATATTTGCTCATGCTGGTTGTGTTTCTTTGATCAGTAATAATAGCACCTTGAACCTTTATCTGCTAAAGATACCCTTTGCTATCCTAGATTGGCCCTCGGAAGTGAATCAAAAAACATTATTTCCATCTGCCATTTCCCTTGCTATGATTATGATGTGCAAGCATCCAACTAAACTTTATCATCTGGTGTTTTAATTTCAATGTGACGCTGGAATGACAATTTTCTTGATTACTTGCTGCCAATATGATACATTTTTAGCAATGTGAATCTTGTTCTTCGTAGTATTTATTATTCGAGATACGACACTGTATGCTAATGGATTCAAACTACTGCAACAGCCTTCATTGTCAACTATTTCAAATTTGCTGTTGAAAGATGGTTGAGCACTGGTGAGCTTGACAGTTGAGTTTGGATTCCGAAAAGGCACAAGTAGAAGGTATGCTTGATATCACTGTCTTACATGTAATGGTTGACCATGGAGAATGTGCATCTTATAGGTCTGCAACTGTGTACAATCTAGATGGGATACCCATCAAATATTCAAGTATTATGATCAAGTATTTAATCATCAAGTAGGGCAAAATTGACGATTAGATTAGTCGATGGTTAGGTTGACATGAATGATGTTAATGAAATAGAGTATAATCTTTTGGGATATTTAATCAGCCTCTTTGAGGCCGACGGATGGGTGAAGGAGTTGGTCATGACTAATTACTAGCATTTCATTGCAGAAATAAGTGTTGATTAGAACTTTTGAAGGGAAATGATAGATTTGCTTCACCGTCTTTGGACACAAAGATCCGTGATATTTGTGTTTGCCCCTGCATAAATTGAATACCAACCTTCGTTTATATCCTTTTTTTTTTCAAAGAGGATCGGAAAATCCTCAAAAGACCTTAATGTTGTAGAGGTGGGAGGCTTCATATCGGGAACTAGCTCTTCGAGTTCCACACTCCTTCGATGGCGAGATACCTTCCTCATGATGGTCCAATTGAGTCGGGTCTAATGCCTCGAGTGATGGCTCGCGAATAGTGGTCGAAGTCGAAAAGCCCATCGTCGTACTCGAAGAAGAGCCAGAACCTTCATTTTCAAAGAATGCATGTTCATGTTTGTAAAGTATCACAATCATAAGGTTGTAGAGGATTAAAAGGAGGAATGAAATAAAGTGATGAAAGGTTTCGGTCATACCTTAAAGAGCTGAGACCCACGTTAATCAGTCAATTCTCATCCATCTTCTGAATGACCTCGGAGGAAGAAAGTATCTCTCTCAGCTAAAGCACTTGACCTGCCTCTTCGTCCGACAAGAGAGGAGGGGTGTTATCTGTGCAATGCGTCGATCAGGTGAGATCAAACCCCTAATCTTGACTTGGACCTACGAAAAAGAAGTGCTCCTTCTAAGCATTGTGGTTGGAAGAGGCTTCGTTAACTTTAAAATCCTCCCGAGCGATTAAATAGTAGCTACTTTTTCCCTTACATAATAAAAAACAAGTTGCAAAAGGTTTGCAAGTCAAAGTAACTCACAATCATGTGACATTACATGATCGAATGGATATTGACTAGGTTGGGAGACCATAGATGTTGCGACAAGTAGAGGTTCGGATATAGGATATCCGCAAGAGCTTCTATCTTATTGGATATCCATTAAGGTTCTGAATTATTGGATCCTATATATGAGATCCAATACGAGCTAACGAGAGATTATTTGGTAGAGACTCACTAATCTAAGAGGCTTGGGTAATTAGATAGAGATCCAATACCCAATAAGACAAGATCTATTAGGGTTAAGTTGATAAGGGACATCTATAAATAAGAGAGAACCAAAGGGTCATATGCTAGATTTTTTTTTGTTGCCATTTCCTATTCTCCTCTCTCCTCCTCAACATGCAGTCTCTATTTGAAGCGTGTGGATAGTAAGAAGGGGCGGTTCCTTCTTGATTGCGTGGTACACACTGCGAGGAGAATTGTGCAGCGATTTGAAGAGCGTCTTTGTAGCTCCTATTATGTGAATCACTGTTAGAGAGGACTATTGACCTCCATCATCTCCCACAAATATGTAGGAATTCAGGGACATACGATCGATCTAGGTAACACAATCTCTTATGCATGCACAGTTTTTTGGTTTCGCGGGTTTTTGCACACCAATTTTTGCACGATGATAAAAAAAACCTTTTTATGCGGGAAATCTGTGTTTTTTGTTTTTGTTCTTCCGCTACGCATGTGATGTGATGTCGCTAAGATTTTCCAACATATCCCATTGTTGGCAATGAGAGCTCTTGGGATTCCAAAGCGAGTGATAATGTTTTTCATATGAATTTCTTTATTTGTTTCTTGGTGATCGATGCCAGTGTTTCGACCTCTACCCACTTAGTGAAATAGTTCACGAAGTTGACGAAAAAGGTCCGAGAAAATCCATCCCCCATTGGGCGAATGACCATTTGTAATCAATCGGGCTTATAGGGATCGTTGGTTGACATTGTTTCTGAGTAAACTTTTGACATTTGTGGCATCTTTGGGTATAGGTTGTTGATCTTTGTGTAACGTCGACCAATAGAACCCTCATCGAAGCACTTTGAAGGCTAGGGTTCGTCCACCAATATGCTCCCCAGAAATACCTTCATGCATTTCAGTGAGCACCCTCTCGGTTTCTTAGGAGACATATGAGTGGTTGGCTAAAGGACCTACAATATAGGTTATCGTTAATTATGCAATACCATGCTTGATGATACTTAACTCTTTAGGCTGCAACGAGGTCAGTCAGGAGTGTCTCATCTCTTTTATAGTATAGGATCTCGTCTATGTAGCCCGACTCTCCCTTGACCATACATCGTGCTTCTCAATAGTTTGGGTTGGTAGTGTCTCGATCAAAGGCCAGCCTTCCTTCGAAGCTCGAGCGGATACTAGCCTGGCGAGTGCGTCAGTTTAGGCATTTTCTTCATGGGAGACCTGTAATACATTGAGTTAGGGAAAACTATGAGTCAATTTCTGCACCTCGACGAGGTACTTTGCCATGGTCGCATCTCGGGCCTTATAGTTCCCTTTCACATGGCTCACAACTAGTTGTGAGTCGCTAAACACCGTTAAGTCTTAAACTTGAAGCTCTTGGGCAAATTAGAGCCCCAAGAGGAGTACTTGGAGATCTTGAATTCAAACCAAACGGCTTGTTCGTATACTTGTTTGTTCGAGCCCTTCAGGACAAGTCTGGTACTGCCTCTTTCTAAGGTGGCAGAGCCATCCTCAAACAACGTCCATGCTGAGGGGGTGTGACTATCGACTTCTGACGAGAGTTAGCTCTAAGATAAAATTGATCAATGCTTGGGCCTTAATAGTAGTCTTCGATACATATCAGATGTCGAACTCATCTAGTTCTACTGACCATCTTAATAGTCATCCTGAGACATCGAACCTAGAAAGAACATGTCTGAGTAGTTGGTTGATGATCACCTATACAACATGTGCTTGAAAATAAGGGCAAAGCTTCCTTGCCACAAGTATCAATACAAATGTAAGCCTCTTAATAAGGAGGTACTATTCTTTGGGTCCACTTAGGACATGACTGACATAATAGACTAGTTTCTGAACTTCGGAGTCATCCTGAGACATTGGAAAAAGGCTCCAGCATGGATGGTATTTGTGGATGGCTTTGCCACCTCAGAAAGAGGCAATGCCATATTCATCATGAAGGGTCCGAATAAACAGGTATACAAATAAGCCCTCTAGTTCAAATTTAAGATTTCCAACAATGAAGCAGAATATGAAGCACTCCTCTTGAGGCTCTAGCTTGCTTAGAAGCTTCAAGTTGAAGACTTTAACGATGTTCAACGATTTGCAACTAGTCGTAAGTTAGGTGGAAGGGAGCTATGAGGCCCGGGATGCGACCATGGCAAAGTACCTCGTTGAGGTGTAGAAATTGGCTTGTAGTTTCTTCTGACTCAATATATTATGAGTCTTCCGCAAAGAAAATGCCCAAGTTGATGCGCTCGCTAAGGTAGCATCCACTCAGGCTTCGAAAAAAGGCTAGCCTTTGGTCAAGATACTATCAACTCGAACTATTCAGAAGCACGATGTATCTATGGTCGGAGAGGCGTCGAGTTAGATGGACGAGATCCTATGCTATAAAAGAGATGGGATGCTCTCGAATGACCCCGTAGTAGCCCAAAAAGTTAAGTATCATCGAGCATGATATTGCATAATTAATAATAACCTATAGGTTGGGAAATGGGAAAAGGAATTAAAAAAAAACTCTTAACATGCATCATCTTAAATTTCGAAGTCGTGAGGAATTCATCATAAAACCTATCCATCTATTTTATTTTTGCGCTTAGCCATCACCTTTGATAAAAGTGAATAATTTCTACACCTTACCGAGGTACAAAAATTGGCCCACAATTTCTCCTAACTCAATGTATTACGGGTCTCCGGCAAAGAAAACGCCCAAGCTAATGTGCTCACTAGCATCCACTCGAGCTCCAAAAAAAGGTTAGCCATTGGTCGAGACACTGTCGACCCAAACCATTAAGAAGCATGATGTATTTATGGTTGAGGGGAGTCGAGCTGGATAGACGAGATCCTATGCTATAAAAGAGATGGGACGTTCCCGATTGACCTCGTAGCAACCCAAAGAGTTATCATCAAGCATGATATCGTATAATTAATGATCACCTATAGATTGAGGAATGCGAAAAGAAATTAAAAAAAAAAACAACTCCTAACGTGCAACATCTTAAATTTTGAAGTTGTGAGGAATTCATCGTAAAATATATCCATCCATTTTATTTTTGTACTTAGCCATCATATATGATAAAAGTGAACAAGTGGTACCATGACATTTATTGAAGTTTATGGATCTTTTGATGCAAACTTGTGTACAAATGAATGACATTAAACTTATGAAAGACTTATATCTACGGTAACATGACATTCGCTCCATGAACACAGCTCATCTTGTCATTGTGTTGCTCCTTTCCTTTGGATGATTAAATCTCTCATGGGACTTGTTAGTGTGTCATTTTGTCTCACAAAGATTCCACAAAAATCAATAGTCCATATGCCTCCTTTTTTGTCATGTCTTGATAGCCCTAAGATCTTTTGTTTAAACTCGAATTACAAGCTTCTTTGTGTCAACTCCATCAGCACATCCTAAGGCCTTTGCCACTTTTGGTTGTGTTCATTTTATTGGTAAGTGATCTTCATCTGTCCTTAAATGAGCCATTCAAAGATGAATTTTAGCTCTAGATTAGCCTATCGTCCTCAAACACAAACTCTATTGCCTATTGCTTCTATACTCTATAAGAGCTCTCATCTTTACAACCTCTTGTCCCTTGTGAATGCATTCTAGCTTCAATTTCAACTTTACAAGTTGAGTCGAGTCTCTTCATCTTAGTATTTATCATCAATTGTGCCCTTTGAAATCAAGTGTGTATCTCAAAGCTCTCTTCGACTTTTCTACCATATAAGAAGAGTCTTGTACCATTAGGAAATTGAGGGACAACATGATTTTACTTTTGCGTTTGCAAGGGATCAGGTCCTTGACCTCCACCCGTGAAAAGCGCTATGAAATTGATGCTATTGCACCATGTTTCTTCTTCTAAATAGACACCGTTCATAAACCACATCTAGCCTAAGATGCTCTACCCCTTACTCTTCATAAGGTTGAGTAGGCTTGTTTTTCAAAGGTATCTCTTCATAATGTGTGATATATTACACAAGTATTTGTCGAGAAACCAAGACTTATCTTTTGTAAACTTGTTCTATTAGAGTAGCTTTACTTTCTTTTTATTCCATAGCAGTAGAAAAAAATTTCATGCTCTATACCATTGTTGCTTTGTGATGACCATGGAAAATATATCATTCCCATGCAAAGTCATCACATGAATACCAAATTTTATGAATAGTCAATTCTCTCCCTTCCTGGGCCATTGCCTGAACTTAACCATTCTCCAACTTGTAAAATCTCATCCTTTGTCAATGCTCTTACTTACATCAAGCACTATTAAGTTAGATTAACGTTATCGAGTTATCATTCGAACTCAACCATCTTAACCTTTGTGCACACACATGTTCTTCATAACTTATTTATTCTTGTAATGCATCTTACGTAAAAGGTTAACCATTCCTTCGAATATCAATCGTGGATGCTTATTCCTTTAAATGATTTCATTTTCCACGTCTCTATGCTTATTTTCCCTAAATAATCGGGTGTGCCTTCATATAGCCCTGCTAGATTAGCACGTTATATGCGAAATGTTGGACTTTGCTGGTGTTATCTAAGATGTGTGTCACACTTGTGATATTCGTCTGCAAAAGATTAGCATTCTAGTAATCTTATCCAATCGCATAGAGACCTACAAGGAAAAGAAAAGTTAATGGGAGCCAAACTCTAGATCACACAAACAAACATTATATAAAAATGAACTTGGAATGATTAAGTAGCCTATCGCACATAAGTGTGCATGTGACACCAGTTGTAAAACCACATTGACGAAGATATTTCTCCTTGAAATTCTTTCGGTTAAAATGTCATGTGACTTGAAGGATAGGATATGATTCAAATGGAAAGACCAAACCAAAAATCATAACAGAACCAAAACATTAGGAGCTTGAACCTCAAAAGAAAGTAACCTTGTTCCTAGGATTGGTCATCATTCCTTATTCTAAGTGGAAGATTTTGATTATTGTTTTCCTTGTAACTATCCAAAGATACTAAGGATAACTCATATGTCTCCATCTAGACATATAACCCATTCGTAGACATATTGAAGCTTCAGCCGAATTAGTAACACCAAAGGATACCAGGGTGATAAGACAATTGAAGTTTTACGTCACAAGATCATCAAGCAGAAATCAACTATGAAAATGGGATTCGTTTGAGCGCGACTGTTGCTCTACCAAAAATGTGTGACAGTGTGGAGTGTTCATGCAGTGCACGACCCAACTTACAAGCTTAAAATGATGTCAGTTAATGTTGCCTGGATCAAACACAAATATTCTTATCATCAATTTCTCAGTAACTAAAAGTTCTTTTTCCTAACAGTAATAGAGCTCCCTTTTTTCCTTTATCTTCACCATGATGATAGAAAAAAAAAAGAATCACATGATGTATAAGAAAGGATTATATATGAATTGACACCAAAAATGCAGAGAACTAAGTAATGGCAATCATACCTTACTACGGGTTTCAGGTTGTAACATAAATAAGAATATTCCTCCAGCAACTGAAACATTAAGGGACTCGAAACCACCAGCCATAGGAATGCTTACTAGCTTGCAGGCTTGCACAGTTTGCTTTGACAATCCATGTCCCTCACTACCTAATACCAAGCAAAGAGGCTCACCTGCCAATGACTCTGCAAGTTCATTAGACAATGAACGAGTTGTATTGGATCCATCAGCGCTACTCCCTGGATGACCTGCCAACATCTTCATCTTATTCTTAGTCTTTAAGGTCATTAGATGAGACCACGTACCAGAAACCACAGGGAGCTGAAAGGAAGCTCCACGAGATGCTCGAAGTGCCTTCTCATTTAAAGGATCACAGCAGCTAGGAAGCAGAAAGGCACCATCCTGTGTATAAGACAAGCCAATTGTTTCAAGAAAGTTGTTATTGCCCTCTCATAATATTCTCAAACTTGTATCACCACAGAAAATTTTTTTTCTAAGTTAGTGACACATAATAATAGAAATACAATTAGCTTCAAGGAATGATAAGCCCTACCCATTTGAAAGCCATAGCTGATCTTATCAGAGTGCCAAGGTTACCAGGGTCCTGGAACACAAATGGAAAGAAATATTTAATTTGGTTGAAGCATTATGACCTGAGACAACAGAGATATTGAAGACAATAATTTGCAGACTCCAAAGTTGAACAGATGAACACTCATTTCTAGACACCACGGAGTTGACCATACTCAGCTATAGAGCATCTCTATGAGTGTTGTTACCCAAAAGAATAAAAAGAAGGTTGTGAGCTATCACATGGAAGATTTAGAATGAATATTTTATCTATATGTCAAACAGGTAGAAGAGGGGAAAATTATATTTCTCATATCCGTGGGTCCACCCACTCTCTGAAGGATGCTTATTATTATACAACAAACCTCCAACAATGAAATCTCTGCAGATGCAATCAAAAGATTGGTAAAGGAGATCTATTCTTGCATTGTTACCAGAAATTTAAGAGAAAACCTGGCATCAAGCATGTAAATGAAAATAAGTTACATCAGAGGTTATTTTTGTACATTCAGTGAAAATGTGACTAACAAGAATGAAAAAACAAAAAAAAGGTGAACTACTTGAGCTTTGGCTTCAAAGTTCTGAGTGACTAATAATTAAGATGATACAGATGTCAATCGAAAAACAGCCAAACACTGTGGTATATGATACATGAGCAAATCTAACTTCCCTTTCCATGTTAAAATGGCATACAGTTCTGGTTAGGTTCTCCAGGTGGTATAATAGAGATCATCTCCAAAACTCGAAATATGATGAGGAATTGCCAAAAAACAAGGGTGTTCCAATCCTACAGTTACCCGGATACTATATCCAAAAAGACACATCGAAACTATAGTAACATGCTGCACCTGTATAATGCACAACAGTCCCCTTTAATCGTTGCAATAGGTTGTGATTACTTCTAAAGCCCTACAAACAGTTTAGAGAATTTGAACATTGTGAAATCTTGAGATCGATTGAATTTCCTGGCGTGTTTTGTCTTCCACATACATCTTCCAAGTAGCAACTGAAACTAGGCCATATAACTGGAAAATCTAAAAGCAAACAACTTATGACAGTTAATAGATGCAAACCAGCGCTAAATCTTTGTGAAGAATATAAAAGCGAACAAATTGTGATGGAAAGGTCAGGAAAACTGCAGGGATTGCAAACACTGCATAAACAAGATAGGAATCTCTAATTTTCAAACAGATGTAATAGCTATGCGGTAAAAGTATAGTTCATGGGTGAGTGATATAAGAGCAATTTCTTGCATAGATCTTATATTAATGCTGGAGGTCAACCAACAGTTGGATGTTTCATCCCGTTCGCTTTTACCTCCTGGGAATCTACATCAATGCTGCCAGAAACTGCATACATACAAAGCCATGTGACATTTTTCATTGCACTACTGTAGTCCTGGTGATAATTCATTAGTAATGCCATTTCACTGTAACAAGCCAAGTTTACTATTAGAATTTAACAATTATAAAATCGAATCAAGCCAATTGGACATAAATAACTACCCGATGTTTTTTGCTTTTTTTTTATGTTCACTTTTTTCCCCGTGAAGGAATGTTCCTTGGGACATCTAAAAGCCCATTTAAATTAAACAAGTTTAGACAGCAAAGTTAACATATTATTAGTAAAATTAGTCAGAAATCTGATTAAAACCTCAAAGATCTTTCTTTTCATGTTTAAAGCAGAGCTACTACATTGATCGATCAGATTGCAAGACATTCAGATCATACGTAGTTTCCCCCAGGATGATTAAAATTGATGCATAGAGAAGCATATTACTCGAGTGATAATGGATAAACTTAACTGAACTGCACTTGTGATAGCTGTTGGTGCGAGACAATTTTCTTTATAACTGCCTTAGCAGAGGGATCAATTAAGACACCAGTAATCTTGATTTCTATGTAGCAAATTTGAGAAACAAGTAATGGAACAAAAGCAGACAACAGGATCAATTAAGACACTAATAATCTTGATTTCTATGTAGCAAAATTGAGGAACAAGTAATGGAACACAAGCAGACCCCAGGATCAAACAGGAAAAATCGGTACCTGGATCCCGTCAAGCACCAATAGCCGGTGAGATGAAGGGAACCAACGTTGACAAATTTCATCATTCTCCTCAAGGTTTAAGAAAGTTCCAGGGAGCTTCATAAGGGCAATAGCTTCAATGGAATCAATTGACTGCATACCAGAGACTTTCTTCATCACAATAGGGCTCACATGCACAACAGGAGCAGAGAAATGATGGAATCCTCTAAGAGTGTCTGCGCCATCCAGCAAAAGCAAGCAATCCACCATAGAATCGTCATCCCCTTTCAATTGCTGAAACCTGCATATCTCCCTGCAAATTTTTGTGCCAAAAAAAAACATTTTTTTAGCAAAGATGCTTTTCATATATACAGAATGCTATGTAGTTCTAGGTTATTCCAGGAACCAGAAGTTCTAAGAAATCCCATAACAAAAGGGTACGCATTAGAAAAGATGCAGCTTCTTCTGCTCTTTTCTAGAACAATGCTTCTCAAAGATTCGAACTTTAACACACATTAAGATATGAACGACTGGTTCAATCACCAAGGAGACTGACAAGATGGGGGTGAGGCCCACAACGAGGGCGGAGCCGCAGGAGCGACGGTAGGAGGAGCTGAGCCGGAGCTTGACGCAGTGCTTGACGAATGGGTTGGACGCGCTCGTTATCCTCGCAGGCCATCGCAGGAACGGAGGAGAAGGAGACGAAGACCACGATGAGACTTCATCGCCGCCATCGATCTCAGGTACTCCTCTTCCCCCACCTCCTCGTCCGCTGCCGGCAGAGGAAGGAACAGACGACGCGCCGGAGTAGACACGAAGCCGCGAGCCGGCCGGCATCACCATCACAGCCACCATCTTCTCTTCTTCTTCTTCTTCTTCTTCTTCTACTTCGGTGGGATAACACGATGCAAGTAACTAGCAGTACAGTCTTTGGGTTGGGCCATATAAGGGCCAAGTTTTGATGGACCTCGTTCCCATATCCACTTCTCTATCCATCATCAAGTTACTTTATTTGCATAAGCAAACAAAAAGTAGATGCCATAGGTATCAGGATCAAAGTCGACATCAATCAAATCAAGTCACATATCACTTGGTCATCAGTTTAATTAGAGGGTCAACTGATTGAACTACAAGTAAAATAATATATATTTTGATAATTGCAAAGTAAAATAATATATAAAAACATGGTACGCAATCCACGTTCTTGCTATGTAAAGATGCTAACTTATGCAATTAGGTGAGCAAGCGAGAATAGAGAATAAGACGATGCTTTCATTAATAATGTACACGATTATTCTACCAGAGGCTATTGTTCTTTTTGGTTTTTGTCCTGCAAAAGCAAGGGAAGCAAATGCTCCATAGCACTGACAGTGTGCAGAGGAGGAATAATATGGTCATGATTTATGGGGGTGTAGAGTGAGATCCCTTCCCACGAGAGAAAAGTGCTGCAGTCCAAATGAACAGCAAGTGTAGAATCATGTTTGTTTATATGATAATGATGGCGGCAACGGTTTCAGGAGACACGGCAGAGAGGCTCACTTAGCAACATTATTCGAAACATCAACAGATTCCTACTTGCAGAAGGTGGTGATGGTGAAAAGAAAGCAATTATTGTAGATCAAGAGATGGTCAAACATTTAGAACTCAGACCAGAAGATAAGCATATAAATGGGGATCCAAAGATCCAATTCACAACCAGCCGTTAATCCAACGCAAGCATGAACTGCATTCAAGAAACTTACAGGGTTTATAACATCGATCCAATCTTTAGACAGCGACTCATTCTCCTCCGATGAGATTCCGGACCTTCGGCTGCAAATTCCTCATCAAGTCAATCCATGAATTCAGAAAGGACGAGATGTTTCGCCGATAGAATCAAAGACATCGATTAGAACAAGGATGGAATTACCCGATGAGTGGCGTGGATCGGAGATGCTTCGGCGGGAGTGGAGCAACGGACCCCGAGGACGGGGGCAGGAGACCGGCGTGGCGCAGAGGAAGGAGAGGACAGAATGCGTCAGAGAGAAGGGCGGGGAGGAGAGGGATCGGTGATCAATGGAGTATAGAATTAGGGTTTCGGGGAGAGGGGAAGAGAAGAGGATCGGGGGGTTATAACGACCCGCGAAGAGGAGCGCAACAAACTTACGAGAGCCGACGACGAAGCGTGTCGAGTGGACGCGCCATTTATCTACATGAAGCGTCAGCTACCTGTTTAAGCGTCCCCGACAACCTACCTACCTTAATGATGTCCTCTCCACCGGGACCCGACGACTGACCATAAGCATTCACAAGGCTTCTGGCTAAACGAACGGCTAATTATAGATTAACCTTAATAGTTAGATTTTTTTTAATATTTTAATCTATAGATTTAAAAAATTTATATTGAAATCTCTTTGCGAAAGTGAAAGATATTATCCTAATATCGTCAGATTTATTGACGAAAATACAAAAACGATGAAGAAAAAATATAATTTAAATATCCTAATTACATTTTTGGTGATGATGAATGACGATGCGGTTAAGGGTTATGAATGACTATTGTGGATAAGGAGGAAGACAATTAACGACATGTGAGACGATGACGTAGATGTCGATGCTCTATATTTGTATCGGGGCCAACCACATGAAAGGATCACTCAACATGTGCATCAACGTCGACGAAAATGTAGAGCAACACTACCGTAGATGTAGAGCGGCATCGATGTAGATGTAGATGTAGAGCGACACTACTCAGTATATGCATCAACGCCAACGTAAGTGCAGAGCGACGAAAGGGTCATTCAACATTTACATTGACGCTAATGCAGATATAGAGTAGCATTGTCTTTCCCCGTATCATTGTATATACAGAGTGTCGGGATCTACGTCATTACCTCATCTCTCACTATTGCTCTCCCTTTTCATCCACAACAATCACTCTCAATACTTAACGACATCATCATCCATCACCATAAAAAGTTATTATTATGCTTTTGTTAGTAAAACCAATGATATTAGGATAAATAGAACTAGATATTTTATTTTTATAACTATATGAATTTAAATGTAAATTTTTGAAATTTATAACTATATGAATTTAAATATAAATTTTTGAAATCTAGAAATCAAGATGTTAAAGAAGTTTAACTACAATGGTAATCTTATCAGCAAGTAACAACCATCATATCGATCTTTAAGTTTCGTGCACGTACCTTTGGGATGGGATTTTCAACTTCTAGGACATTCATGTCCAAAGTATAACTTTGTTTCCTGATAACTCTGCCAAAATCTACATCGAAAAGACATTTAAATTCACAAAGACATTAATCTGTCACCAGAAAAACAAAGTTTCTTAGTCAAGAGTCATTATCTATCAACCACAATTTAATCGAATAAAGATTTGAATAGACTTATCAAAGTAAATAATTTGAATCAATAATTTAACCTTTACAATCAATACTATAGACTTTACAATAACAACATGGTTTTAAAAAATAATAAAAACAATCAATAAAAAAATAAGACAACATGGTTCTGTTCATTCTCAAGCGGCAGATTACTCCCTCAACTCAAAAATCATATACAGCTTCAGATGCTTGATCTGGCTACTCACTGCATCAGAAGACTATAGGACTCGTTGTTGTCATCTCATAGGTATACTCGTATCCGAGATCCTGAGCTCAACGCTTAAATTTTTGCATGTCCTCCTAAGGCACTTGGATGCCTACTAAGACATTTGCACCAGTCTCACCTATCAAAAATCAGACAATAAAGATACAATTAAGTCACCCTATTTGATGAGCTTCTTATGGAACTCCAAAAAACCTCCATCACTGAAGGTGAAACTGTTTAATCATCTTTCCTCACATGTCTTCTGTTCGTTTTGTGAGTTTAGCAGAATGAATCTTGCACAGGTTATTGTTCACATTATGCCTCAAAAAAATAAAAATAGCATGCCGTTGCATTCTTCCATATATAAGGTTTTCATTGTGGTGTATCCAAGGTACTGGTAACAAATAAGTAATAATCTCATGATCAGCATAAAGTAGAAGAGGTGAAGTACCAAACCTGTGCTCGATAATGGAACAGGCTGATTTTCCATTGTGGACCAAAGGAGTCCAAGAATTTAACAAGAGCACCTGGCCTCTACAGGAAGATAAATCAGCAAAGTAGTTCATGTTGCACATTTGACCAGCCACCTATCTGAATAGTTAAGGAAGAGGAGTTTAAGAATTTATACCATTACACAGTATGAAGCTTTCATAAAACCATACATGTCTGTTATCTATATGCAAAATGAATATTAATGTGGAACTGTCAAAAATGTGTTGGTCTTTTGAAGTTCAAACAATAATCTAATTGACAAGTCAAAACAAGGATAAGCCCAAACCTACCAATATGGTATAAGATGAACCCATTTCAAACTCAACAAATGTAAATTTTGGATAGAGGTGGCAACAATATAAGACTACACTTACAGCAAACGATTGTCAATATCAGTAACTTGATGAATTGCCCTTTTGGAAAGCAGGCATTCAAACAGTATACAGCCATTTAAATATCACATGCTACCTTTGTGCAATGCCAAGTGCATCGAGAAACTGAAGAAGGAAAAGAATAAAAAATAAATGAAAATAATGAGATGCTTTTGTCATCACAGTTTGTTGGGGTAGGGAAGAAAATATTTTCCAAGATCCAAGTAAAGGACAGATCCAATCACTGAAGAGTTTCTCTTGAAAATCAAATATTTTACAGTGACATCTATAATCATTTATTAATTTTCGCTGTTATGGAACTTATTCTATACAAGTGATATCTCTCCAGGTATACTGTCTGTCACCTTCCCCTCTGCGCCTCCTCTTTTGTTTTTTTGTATTACATAATTCAGAAACTTTATGAAATAAGTTAGACAGTCTGTCTTTTGGCTCAGAATAGAAAAACAAAAGAAAACTCCACGTTCATTTATTTATTCTTTTTGGAAACATGTAACATCAGCTTTAGCTAATAGGATAGCAAATGCCAAGTATATTAAGTTATTAAAAGCCAAGTAACTTACAAAATGCCTCAGATGATCCTTTGCCAAGTCATAATTAGTAAGATTGATAGTTTGAAATTGTGCAGATTTCATTCGGTTCACCATGGCTCCAAGTTCAGTGTCAGTATGAAGTCCCACACTGCAATATCAAAAGACCAATTGGCTTTAACAAGAGAGCAGAACTTTTTACCACCACATAAAGCGCAAGACTGCATTTAGAATAAGATATTGAAGGAATGAAAGAACATCTTACTTGCCTGTAAAGAACAAGAGCATCTTCTCTACATGAATCATATCTGTATTTGACCTCTGTAATATTCATAGAGCCTACCTGCAAGGCTCTCCTGTGTCTCTAATTTAGAAGTCAAATACTAAAAATAAAGTAGATTAAAGTAAT
Source organism: Musa balbisiana (assembly GCA_004837865.1). Taxonomy (NCBI): domain Eukaryota; kingdom Viridiplantae; phylum Streptophyta; class Magnoliopsida; order Zingiberales; family Musaceae; genus Musa; species Musa balbisiana. Next base: position 2,381,671 of record CM017192.1, on the reverse strand, counting down.
GTTTGCAGATTACCAGTTTACAGAATGTCTTAAAAACTCCCATGCTCCTCTGGTAGAATAGTTGCAAGCACAGCCTCACGTTTCCGACCAACATCAGCAAGTCCAGTTACCAACCTCAGCCTATCAAAGTTCATGTTTGCTCCACTGGTTATTGCAACAACATTTGTACCATTCAAACCATAGTATTTGCAGTATGCTTCTGCACCAGCTAGAGAGAGTGCACCAGCTAGTTCTAGAACGCTCCTTTTCTCCGCAAACATATCGTGTATTTGAATGTAAAACTTTTGAGTGATCCAACATCAACTATTTTGAAATTATACATTAGTTGCAAGACAGCCAAAAATTAACAAGTGGGCAAAAGCTAATGTTCACAATATTAGAAATTCTGAAATAACATGAAGAAGAACAACATAAAAAATCCCTTCAGTAGACATGTTTGAATGGTGTCTTTATTAACGGTCAAAACTTGTTTAGTGTCAACCCCTCCTAACAGCCAGAGACTCGAGAATCAGAAACAGGATTTAAGTATATTCACTGAATATACAATTGTAAACAATACACACCTTAATAGATGCACAAATAGCATCATGACTGACAAGAACCACTCCGTCAACAAGTTCCCTGCACAAATGAAATGTCTCTTCTCCAACTACTTTTGCAGCGATACACCTACATGCTCTAGCAACACAGCCACCATCTTCTGCTCTTTTCTACAACAATGCTTCTCAAAGATCCAGACTTGAACACACATTCAGATGTTAACCACTGGAAACTGGTTCAATCACCGTGGTAGGTCACTTAGAAAGACTAGATTTAAAGAGTAGAAAGGAGACTGACAAGATGGGGGTGAGGCCAACAACGACAACGAAGTCGAAGGAGTGACGGTAGGAGGAGCTAATCCGAAGCTTGATGCAGTGCTTGATGAATGGGTTGGACGTGCTCGTTATCCTTGCGGGCTACCCCAGGAAGGAGAAGGAGACAAAGACCAGGATGAGACTAGTTTTGTGTCCTCTCTCAGCTGGAAAGGACACGAAACTGCAAATCGGACACCATCACCATCATAGCCACTGTCTTCTCTTCTTGCTCTCCTTTGGATGACACGACAGAAGTAACACCAGCTGCAGTCATTGGGTTGGGCCAAATAAGGTCCATATGTGGTTCGGCCTTGTTCCGAACCATCTTCAAATTAATTAATTTGCACATGTCATGTCTACAAAGCATAGTAATCACCTATCCATCTGGTTAAATCTTGAATCAATCGATCCAAGTATACGTATAACTGTCTGATAGGATAGAAATATATCATATATGGATAATATTATATAAATAACTTTTATAATGTGAAAGAGGATAATAAGAAATGTTGAGGTGATGACAGAGTCCAAAAGGTTTTCTTCATCCTTACAATAAAATAAAAGACTCAAATGCTTTAAAAAAATCATATATTTATTATAATAAATTAAGAATTAAAGATATTTTAGTGAACCAGGCCAATCGATGTTTTGATTCTCAGTTTCAACCATCCAAGCGATTGGTCTGATCCGGATTTTATAACTGTTATAGATGCACATTTTGAAAAATAACAATTTTTCATTGTTCATTTAATTTATTTGATCTGAACCAAAAATAAAAAATCCCTTGTTTGGCAACAGAAATTTAAGCAAAACCTACACTACTCAAAAGGCTTAAAGGGCATGTGGATTAGTGTCCCCAGCAATTGCATGACACATTTATCACACAATACAAAGCTCATCACCTAGTTGTGGAGAGTAGGCCACAGAGAGAATACTTAAGTCGAGAATTGCATGTGCAGATTGAACAAATATTTTAATAGCAAGTGTTTTACTAGGAAACTAAGTGCCAAGATATAATGAAAGCAGAAACATATCATATCAATAATAATTATCTTAAAGGAACTCTTTGGGATGGATATGATCACCTGACCGTGTTTGCCATGCCACCTGGATCACTCAGAAAGAAGTTGACTTTGGAGGTAAAACATGAATTATATCCCTAGAAATGGATATGATGACCAGGACATAACGCCATGTCTACCTGCAAACAAGCTGACATGATAGCAAAACATTATACAAATTTCCCCAAGGTCAACTAAACTCCACCACTACAAATTAAAGAAAGTATTGTTGCTCAATTCAAGCCAGCCTTCATCACACCTTAACCCAATATCTGAAGGTTATCAATTGGTAGGCTTAACTATTGTACTGGTTAATCACAAATACCAATTGTTTAAGCTTTTAGAAAAGGACCCTCTTCAACATCTCTTCTCAAGAGCAAACCAGTTAGGTTTGACGTGCGAATGAAACCCAAATGTTATACTTGTGCAAGTCCAAATAATGTTTGAATTACCTACTCTATATATTTAATTGAACACAGGAAAAGAGAGGAGAGATACAGGATTCAAACTCATGACCTACTCTAATTCTATCTTCATGTTTGAATTGTGTAATCACAAATTTAAAAATATTAAATTTTAGGAAAGAAAAGAATCCAATATATGCTTTAAGATCCTGACAACATTTACAAGTAGGTGAGCATGCAAGAAACCGTTCAGTACTTACCAGACTTGCAAGCATGCAATCCACACTCTTGCTAGGTAAAGATGTTAACATTTATAAGCAGGTGAGCATGAATAAAAGAGAATAAGATGATGCTTTTATTAATAACGTACAAGATTATTCTACCAGAGACCATATTGTTCTTTTTGGTTTGTGTGCTGCAAAAGCAAGAGAAGCAAATCCACACTCTTGCTAGGTAAAGATGCTAACATTTACAAGCAGGCGAGCATGGATAAAAGAGAATATGATGATGCTTTTATTAATAACGAACAAGATTATTCTACCAGAGACCATATTGTTCTTTTTGGTTTGTGTGCTGCAAAAGCAAGAGAAGCAAATGCTCCATAGCAGTGACAGTGTGCAGAGGAGGAAAAAAGGAATAATGTGTTCATGATTTATGAAATGTAGGCATTGCAAGTGAGGACCCTTGCCAAATGAATACAAAATGTAGCATCATGTTTATGATAATGATGATGGCAAAAGTTTCAGGAGACAGGGCAGAGAGGCTCACTTAGTAGCATCATTGGAAGCATCAACAGATTCCTACTTGAAGAAGGTGGTGAATGTGAGAACAAAGCTATTCTTGTAGATCAAGTGATGGTCAAACATGTAGAACTCAGACCAGAAGATAAGCGTATACAAAATAAGATTCAAAAACCCGATTCACAACGAAGCCCGTCACAATGATTGATCAGCCATTAATCCAACGCAAACATGAACCGCGTTTAAGAAACTTACAGGGTTTATAACATCGATCCAATCTTTGGACTTCGACTCCACAAGCTATCCTCCGACGAGATTCCGGACCTTCTGCTGCAAATTCCTCATCAAGTCAATCCTTGAATTTTAGAAAAGACGAGATGTTTCGCCGATAGAATCAAATAGAACAATCAAAGGCATCGATTAGCACAAAGATGCAGAGAACTACCGGATGAGTGGCGTGGATCGGCGATTTTCGGAGGCAGTGGGAATCGAAGGACCCCGAGGCCGGAGGCCGGAGACCGCCGTGGCTGGAAGCCTGCCGCTGCAAAGGAAGGGGAGGTTAGAATGCGTCAGAGAGAAGAGCGGGGAGGAGAGGGATCGGTGATCAATGGCGCATGGAATTAGGGTTTCGGGAAAAGGGGGAAGAGAAGAGGATCGGGGGGTCATTACCTCCGCGAACAGAAGAGCGCAGCCTACTTGAAGAAAGACGACGTCGAGTGTTTTAAGCTTTACCCGACAACCGACGAACCTTAATGATGTCATCTCCACTGGGAGCGAGCAATCCCAAACGGATAGGAGAACTATTGCCTTGAAGGAGGAGGTCACCGGACAAGTGTCTTGTGACTTAGAGAGAGCCGTTGGACCCGCTGTTGCCTCCGTTCACGAGGCTTAGAGCTCGGCGAGTAAATATCGAATGATGTGTTTTTGTTTCAGCTAATTACAGAGATTAGTTCGTATAAGTAATTATTTTTAATATTTCTATCCTTATATTTTTTAAAATTATATTAAAATTTTTATTTTTATAAAAATTAAACATTTAACTACCGTACATACCTAATAATAAATTGAAATGCTAGACCTAATATTCTACTATAATTTTTAAAAATATAAAGATCGAGATGTTAAAAATAACTAATTACAGGAGTTAATATATAAATAATCATTCTTTACGCGTATCCAACTTTAGGTTTCGTGCATATACCTTTGAGATCCGCACCAAAGACTGATGTGTGGTGATATTTCAAGTCCTAATGCATTCATGATCACAGTATAATCCTGCTTCAAAAGATATTTAAACTCACAAAGACATTAATCCGATCCCAAAAAATAGTTTCTTAGCATTTCAGAAGTCATTATGTAACGCCCATAATTTAATGATTTATCCTCAACAAGAATCATGTTAATATATCAGTCACCTTATCGATCGTGCAACACACAATGTAATGATTTATGGTCATCAACCACCAAGTTAATATATCAGTGGATCGCGATACATTCACCTGATTGGCATGAGGTACAATGGACAACATGATTCTCTTCTTTCTCAAGTGGCAGATTTGTCCCTCAACTCAAAATCATACACAGGTTTAGATGCATGTTCACATTCTTTCATCGAGAAAGCTTCGGAGAAAAGAGATATTGATAGTAGATAGCAGACACAGATAAACAAAGGAATTCAGCTGTTCTGCTCTCAGTACCTACTACATAAATAGAGAGAGCCAGGGCTGCATCCACATTTCTACTGGAAACCAAAACACGAGAACAAACAGAAGAGCAGTCAAGAAAATTCGAGGAATAATCAGTACTACTCATGAATTTCTCCTCTCGATGACAATTGTAAACCTTCTGATGCTTGATCTAGCTACTCACTGCATGAGAAGCCGATAGGACTCGTCGGTCATCTCATAGGTATACTCATATCCGAGATCCTGAGCTTGATGCTTAAACTCTTGCATGTCCTCTTTCGGCACTTGGATGCCTACTAAGACATTTGCACCAGTCTCACCCTATCAAAAATCAGACAATAAACATAAGTCACCTCACCATCTTCGATGAGCATCTAATGGAACTCAGATGGAACTTCCATCACAGGAGGTGAGACTGTTTAATCATCTTTCTTCGCATGTCTTCTGTTCGTTTCAGAGTTTAGCAGAATAAATCTTGTATAGGTTATTGTTCGCTAATTCCCTCAAAAAATAAAAAGAAAATATCCTTGCATATATAAAGTTTCCTTTGTGGTATATTCAAGGTAATGGTAGCAAATAAGGAATAATCTGGTGATCAACGTAAAGTAGAAGAGGAAAAGTACTAAACCTGCGCTCGATAATGGAACAGGCTAATATTCCAACGTGGACTAAAGGCATCCAAGAATTTCATAAGAGCACCTGGCCTCTCTGGGAAGATAAATCTGCATAGTAGTTCATCCAGCGACCAGCCTCCCATCTGTATAGGTAATGAATACAGTTCAAGAGTTGATACCATTACACAGTATGAAGCTTTCATAAAACCAAACATGTATGTTAATACAGATTACATGATGAGTCAGTTTAATAAGTTGGGAACAAGAGTTGACTAATTGTACAAATAAATATAAAAAGGTAAAATTCCACAACCACACACACACACACACATACATATATATGTATATGTAAATATGTATATGTATATATGTATATTTATAGATGTATATAATATATTATGTATATCTAGGTATACATATGTATCATATGTATACATAAGGTATATCATATTAATACATATATGACATAGACATATATACATATACATATATACATATACATATATACATATACATATATACATATACATATATACATATACATATATACATATACATATATACATATACATATATACATATACATATATACATATACATATATACATATACATATATACATATACATATATACATATACATATATACATATACATATATACATATACATATATACATATACATATATACATATACATATATACATATACATATATACATATACATATATACATATACATATATACATATACATATATACATATACATATATACATATACATATATACATATACATATATACATATACATATATACATATACATATATACATATACATATATACATATACATATATACATATACATATATACATATACATATATACATATACATATATACATATACATATATACATATACATATATACATATACATATATACATATACATATATACATATACATATATACATATACATGATCAACGTAAAGTAGAAGAGGAAAAGTACTAACCTGCGCTCGATAATGGAACAGGCTAATATTCCAACGTGGACTAACGGCATCCAAGAATTTCATAAGAGCACCTGGCCTCTCTGGGAAGATAAATCTGCATAGTAGTTCATCTTGGACATTCGACCAGCCTCCCATCTGTATAGGTAATGAATACCAGTTCAAGCGTTGATACCATTACACAGTATGAAGCTTTCATAAAACCATACATGTATGTTAAATACAAGATTACATGGATGAGTCAGTTAATAAGTTGGGAACAAAGAGTTGACTAATTGTACAAATAAATATAAAAAGGTAAAATTCCACACACACACACACACACAAACATATACATATACATATATACATATACATATACATATATATATATACATATATATATACATATATATATATATATATATATATATATATATATATATATATATTGAAGAAATGAATAGAAGCAGACAGCTCTGTCATCTATATGCATAATGAATATTAGGAACTGTCAAAAATGTGTTAGTCTTTAAAGTTTAAACACTAATCTAACTGGCAAGTCTGTGATAAATGATTAACCCAAACCTACTGATATGATATAACCCAGAGCCATATCAAAAGTAGCAAATGTAAATTTTGGATAGCGATGGCAACCATATATGACTACACCACTTACAGCAAACCATTGTCAATATCGGTAACTTGCTGAATTGCCCTTTTGGCAAGCAGGCATGACAAACAGTATCCAGCTATTTAAATATCACATGGTACCTATGTGCAATGCCTAGTGCTTTGAGTAACTGAAGAAGAAAAAGAATAAAAAATAAATGAAAACAATGTGATGCTTTTATTGCAGTGATTTAAAAAGTATTAGGCGCCAAAAGGCACTAAGGTCTTAGAATGCTCGAGGCATTAGGCGCTCACCCGAGCAAAACGAAACGTTCTAAAATATTAAAATATAAATAATATATAATATAATTGATAAATAAAGGTTAACAGTACTAAAGTCTAAATAGAGACTATTATATGATAATAGTAGTAACAATCTACTGTTAACAATATTTAATCTACTATTAACAATAGCTAGACGGGAGAAAAGAGTCACCGATGATGAAAAGTAGGGAAGGAGAGGGCGATGGTGACGGAAGAACTTTTAGACGACGATAGTGATGGTAGAGGAAGCTTCGGACGGCAATAGCAATGGCGGAGAAAGCTTTGGACAATGACGGCAAAAGTTGCGGATGGTGACGTCGTTGGCAGAGGAAGCTTCAGATGTGTCCGTCGGTGGTAAAAGGAAGCTGTGGTCCTCTCCCTCAATGGTGGAAGGAGCTACACACGGAAGCAGGGATGGCAGAGGGAATTGCGCACGAAAGCTATACCTTTGGACTTGTTCGTTAGCGGCAGAGGAAGCATCGATCCTGTGCATCAGCGGCGAAGGCAATGAAAGAGGCGCGACGGAGGCAGAGGTTGTGTTAGGGTTGCTTGGGGTCGTGCGGGGTGGGTTTACAAGTAACTTTATGTAGCTTAGTTGGTTCAATCAAACCGACTAGCTACTATTCAACCGAACCGTAGATGCTAGGGTTCATCATGGTTTCAGTCGGGCGCTCGCTCGAGGCGCCCGACGCCTGGGTTTAGGCAAGTAGCCAGGTGGTGCTTCATTAAAGCGCATCACTTGGTGAATTTGTGAGGCGCTTAGGCCTTGCCTCGCCTCATCCAAGTGCCCGAGTGCCTATTTAAACCCCCATTTTATTGTCTCAATTTGTTGGGTCTTATGGAAGAATATGCTTTCCAAGTTCTAAGTAAAGGACAGACCCATTCACTGAATGGTTGTTCTCTTAGAAATGAAATATTTTATGGCAACAACTGTAGTTATTTAACAAGTTCCTTTGTTATCGAACATATTCTATCTGCTGTCTGTCTCCTTCCCCCTCTATGCCTCCCCCTTTCTTTTTTTCTTTTTTTTGTATCACATAATTCATACACTTTATAAACTAAGTTTGATTGTCTTCCTGTCTTTTGGCTCAGAATAGAAAAGGCAAAAGAAAACTCCACATTCAATTATTTATTGTTTTGGAAGTATGTAACATCAGCCTTGGATAATAGGGTAACAATTCCCAAGTATATTAAGTTATCAAAAACCAAGTGACTTACAAAATATCTGAGATGATCCTTTGCCAAGTCATCATTAGTAAGATTGATAGTTCGAAGTTGTGCAGATTTCATTCGGTTCACCATGGCTCCTAGTTCAGTGTCAGTATGAAGTCCCACACTGCAATAACAAAGACCAAGTGGCTTTAACAAGAGAGCAAAACCTTTTACCACCACATAAAGTGCAATACTGCATTTAGAATCAGATATTGAAGGAATGAAAGAGTGAATTTCAACCAATAGATCAACAGTATTATGCATTTTTTACTGGATTAAAAACCTACTGATGGTTTTTCTAGATCTAATATCAAATGAGCATCTTACTTGCCTGTAAAGAACAAGAGCATCTTCTCTACGTGAATCATATCTGTATTTGAACTCTGTAATATTCATGGAGCCTACCTGCAAGGCTCTCCTATGTCTAGAATTAAAAAGTCAAACACTAAAAATAAAGTAGATTAACATAATGTTTGCAAAGTACCAGTTTACAGAATGTCTTAAAACTCCCATGCTCCTCTGGTAGAATAGTTGCAAGTACAGCCTCTCGTTTCCGACCAACATCAGCAAGTTCAGTTACCAACCTCAGCCTATCAAAGTTCATGTTTGCTCCACTGGTTATTGCAACAACATTTGTACCTTTCAAACCATAGTATTTGCAGTATGCTTCTGCACCAGCAAGAGAGAGAGCACCAGCTGGTTCTAGAATGCTCCTTTTCTCCTCAAACATGTCCTGTATTTGAATGTAAAATCTTTTAGTGATCCAACATCAATTATTATGAAATTATACATTAGTTGCAAGACAACCAAAATTTAACAAGTGGGCAAAAGCTAATGTTCATAATGTTAGAAAGTTTAAAACAACATGAAGAACAACAACACAAGAAATCGCTTCAGTACACATGTTTGAATGGTGTCTTTATTAATGGTCAAAGCTTGTTTAATGTCAACCTTCCTAACAGCCAGAGACTCGAGAATCAGAAACAGGATTTAAGTGTATTCACTGACAATATACAATTGTAAACAATACACACCTTAATAGATGCACAAATAGCATCACGACTGACGAGAACCACTCCGTCAACAAGTTCCCTGCACAAACGAAATGTCTCTTCTCCAACTACTTTTACAGCAACACCATCTGCAAATCCACCTACATGCTCTACCATGATCCTCTGCCCATGATGCAAAGACAGTGCCATTGCATTTGCATCAGAGGGTTCAACTCCAATGATCTTCACCTGTAGAAAAAAAAAAGTGATCAATTCCTCTGACCCTTTCTTATCTCAGCTTTATTTAGTTGAATGGTACAATAACATATTTGAAATTGAATTTTCAGTGTTATAATGAAAGCAAGTTTTACTACATGAACCTAATAATGCAATTTTGGTTTCACTAGAACAGGAATAGGAGCTCTCAAAATGATAGATAAAAATATTACTAAAAGATCAAGTAATACTGTAAAAGTATATCAAAATTGCTTCACAATGGAATTTATTAATGAGGACCCATCCTTGAAGAAATTTTCCTTGCATTAGTCTGGCTTCTTTGAAGAGTATAAGACCACTTAGAGGATAAGAGTTCTAGGTCTTCTGTTTAATGGGATTTTGTAGGCTGATGAGATTTGCTTTCCTCCCACATCTCCAAGACACATTAAAACTTATAAACCCGAGTGAATATGCTCAGAGACTTATTATTTGTGTTATGCAGTTATTTATATTCTTTGAGTAGGTGAAAAACCCAATTGGCAGGTCATATCCTAATAATACACACCATAAGAAACCAAGAATTTAAAAGCAATATATTACTTGTTAACAGTTCTCGATTTACCAACTAAAATCAATTTATGAACTTTGGTCAATAAAATTTAGAACTGAATATTCCAATCATACAAGGATGTTGAAGTAGCAAAGTATAATATAAACATGTCCCAACAATATATTGCTTTACAACATTAAACCAATAAGGGGTATTTAATAATGTGTATTTATCTAAACCTTTGTTATAAATATTATAAAATGAGTTATAGGCTTAGAAGATATAAAGATATTATCGTAATGGACAAACCTCTGGGCAAACTCGTTTTACGTAAGCAGCAATTCCTGCTATTAGTCCACCACCTCCTACAGGAACAAATATTGCATGCAATGGACCTGTCAACTGGCGAATAATTTCCATTCCAATGGTTCCTTGACCTGTAATAACATCAGGATGATCAAAGGGGTGTATGAATGTGCGGCCTTCCTGTTCAGCACACTGCTTAGCGAATGTCTGCGCTTCATCATACGAATCTCCCTTAAGGACAACCGTTGCACCTAATCTCTCAACAGAACGCCACTACAAATAAAAAATGGAAAATAAGTGAGATGGGACAACAATTGAAACCAAAAAACGACAACCAGATGTTAATTTTCTATTCCATGAATTCGCATCATAGAAGAAAGTAAACGATGGTGTTCAGTTGATTCAGAAACCTTAATTTCTGGCGTCGTAACCGGCATTACAATCACAGCATCACAGTGTAACTTCTGAGCAGCTAATGCGACCCCTTGTGCATGATTTCCAGCAGAAGAGCATATAACACCCTTATCCAACTGCTTTCGTGAAAGCTTAACCATCATATTGTAAGCTCCTCGTAGCTTAAATGAGAATACCTGTAAAGCGAGTCCAACCATCATTCCAAGAAATAAAACTACTGGTGGCAATTTATTGTGCCGAAAACACTTTCCCCTTTAATCCAAAGACCAAAAAGAAAATCTAATTTTTGGATTTCTTTAACAAAAAGTTGCAGACTCCTTTTTCTGCTGAATCAATAGTTCGACAAACCCACTGTTTTCCTCATGGAGAAGAAAGAAGCTTCCTGTCCATCTTGCTTGAACCACGTGACTTAATAGTACCAGAACCGGAATCAAAAAACAGAGGAAAAGAGGAAGAATTGAAAGTGTAAGCGAAGCAAAATGGCCTAATATATGAGTAGTGTAGCAATCCACATTTGCCAAAGCAGTAGTAAGGACGCAAGGAAATGAAGGTGGAGATATAAAGATGAGAATAGAAACCGGACGGAGCAAAACCATATATTCTTACTGGGTGAAAACGGCTTGAAATTCCATTTGAACAACAGAAATAATAGCCAAAAGGAAACAAAGATGGCATTCTTTTTCCAGCAGCAACAGATGGAATGGAAATCATTACCGGTTGCAAGTCCTCTCGCTTGAGCCAGAGATTGACCCCGAGCCTCTCCGACAGCTTCGGCGCCAGCTGCAGCGGGGACTCGATCGCCACGTCGTAAACCCTCGAGGAGAGCACGTTGGTCAAGTACTCCATCGGGGTGAGCGCCCCGTTCGGGCGCTCCTCCCCCACGGCTGGCCGTGTCCTCTCGGTAATCGCCCCAAGAACGCCGCTTTCGTACTGCAACGAGTCTACCGATACCTTCGCGAGGGGGGTCGCGACGGTGTAGGTGGCGCCCGCCTCTCGCTGCGTTGTGACGGCGGAGGCCACCAGGGGGCGCAGCCTTGCGCCGCTGCCGCCGGTGGACGTGGGGCGGAAGCGTTGGGGAGAGAAGACCGTCCTCGGCGCTGCAGCCTCTGCCGCGCGAGCGGGGAGGGGCGGGAGGGGGCGGCGGGCGACGGCCTGGGACTCCATCGTGGACGGGGCGGAGAGGCGAGGCGAAGCGAGGCGCGGCGCGGCGAGGGAGAAGATTCACGAGTGTCACATTTTAATAGCACTCGGTCACAAATAATTACATGTCTTTCATACCCACTCTCCTACCCGATCCGCATGCCCGCATTGCCAATCCTGGAACATCACGTGGGGACCACTTTTTAGCACGACAAATATCTGACGCGGGTAACCACGAATCACGCACAAGATCAAAACTTGTATGCATGTTTATACGAGTGATCAGCGGATTCCGCGGAAGAGCATACCGGAAGAAATCATTTAACATTATAACATCCACCGTACGTTCTCAGATCAACGGTTGACGATTAATAGATACTAATCTGGCTTGGCCACTGCGGTGCGTCAAAAAGAAGGCGGCATGGCATGGTTTCTTCCAAAGAGCCACGTGAGTCCTCCTTCATCTTTTCTTCCAAAGAGCCACGTGAGTCCAAAGAGCCACGTGAGTCCTTCGTCAAAAAGAAATGAAGAAATCATTTAACATTATATATATATATATCATGCTTCTTTAACTAAAAAAAAATTCATGATAAAATTTTCGAGAAACAATATAGCATTCACTTGATATATATATATATATATATATATATATATATATATATATATATATATATATATAATTATTATATATATCTATGAACTACTTGAAATACATTAATTTAGAGATTTCATAATGTCTATTAGTGGAGTAGGTGTATGGCACTTGAAGAGATTAAGGGTATATTGATTCCTTTGGAAGTCATATAATTTTGGTAAAAGAACTTTATGGTTTTAGTAAATCAGATATGTGCATGACAATATGATAAACAACAAATACAGATTGTACCCAAAATTAATGTTTCAATTATTGAATCACTGTGAGGAAGGCATCCCATCTTGACATGACCATGGCATGGAATGCCTCATGCTTCTCATGTTTCTTCTTCTTTGCGAACCCTCGTAATGGAGTGAGACAATTCCACACACATTAAAAGTTCACCGCAACACAAGCAGTAAACAGTGACTGGTTGTCTCCTCCGTAGCATTTGCTCATGCATGTAGTAAACAATGACTGGTTGTCTCCGTTCGAATCTTGTCTCATCCTTACGAGCGGTGGGGATGGATTTTGGCCTTTTCCTTGAAGAAGTCATAAAGTAATGCCATCACTAACTGCTCCTTAATCTCACCCAAAGCAAAGATTCTTCTCTTCATGTTTCTCATGTTGAAATTATCGATACTCAATGAATCCAACATACTCTCAAAATTCAAATACAAAACATAAAAAATAAAAGAGATAATGATTTCAGCTAATTAGCTTTTAATTGGAAAATAAAATAAGATTAAGACATAATTTTAGCTTTGATATTAAAAGAATAAAAATTTATCGATTGTTCAATCCGAAATATTAAACTATAGTTTTATTATATATGATAATATATTCTCATAATTAATTCAATGGTTGTGAATGAAGGATTGTGATAGAAAAATGGGGGATCTCATTGTGTCTCAATCAATCGGAGATGATAGAGAGTCCATTCGGCTGGCCAATTATTTGGCCCACAATAAACAATATTGCCACTATTTCTTGCTTGCATCCTCGGTTAACAGACACAACCTTCCATTGTATCATCACAACTTGTCGTTCGACAATCAAAATCAACTCCATTTGATTAGTTGATTGACACTATTTGTCGCATGAATCCTCATCTCATATATCAATCTCCTATCGTACGGCCGCTAATAGTTGAGTCACAATCAATGATAAGTTGATGAGAAACGAGGGATTATTTTGTAGATGATGTTAGTGAATCTTTATGTCATGGTTGAAATGTCAGCATAGTTTAGTCCTGTCCCGGATATGCAAAGTTGCCTACATGGAGGCTCGAGTGGAGGAAGTGGATGTCAAGTCGGGTTGAGCTGGAGCTTCATCACCTGCTTATGTTGTCAGCCCCTACACAGGTCGAAGTCGAGAGGGGGATTTCCCGACTCGATCCCTCCGAAGCTTAAGTTAGTACCGAGGAGGGTAGAAGCGAGCTGAATGCTTCTAGCCTTCCTTTACTGACATTGATCAGAAGACTTTTATACTTGCGAACAAGAGTCGATTGTATACAATCTAATGATGGCAATCGGCTCCTCGGGCGGCTGGCTTATACCTCTGTGTGAGTGCCGATCGACCCACACGGATCAACGCTACGCAACGCCGCTCCAAACTTTCCAAAGCGGCGTTACTGTGTATAGCTTCGCAGGGTACTGGAAGGGGCAGGCGCCCTCCCGAGTCTGAGGTGCCACATCAACGCGATGCTTCACCTCACCCTCGAGGCTCTATGTCCGTGCTGACATGTTTGTTGACTATGGCTTAAGGCGTAATACCAGAATATGTCATATTCGATAGTAGACAACTGAGATTATCAAATTAGAGGGTTCAACTCTTTGTATATAATAGAGATGATTTACTCCATATATTTATGCATCGATCCAATTGAATTGAATTGAATTATAGATGTTTGATGAGCCTAATAACTTGCATATATGCATTTTTATGGTTCCAAATTCATTAAATTAATAGATCAATTATACCGTGGAGACTTACTCGTATGCCTCAAGTATATCATGTAACAAGAGAAAAGAGGATGAAAGATTCTGATGCTAGGAATTGAATTAGAATACAATTTCTTGATGAATATACTATCATTAATTTAAGTATTATGAGTCTTGTTTATGATTCATTAAGTTAATAAGTCAATTATCCTATCAACATAGATTATAATAGATTAAATAGAATAATTAGCTAGTATATATGGATAGAGTTCATTCGAAGAGAGCCACCATAGAAATCCAGTAAGGCCAGCTGTGATCTAACTACGTCCCATAGAGATTGAACACACTTGTGCAGGGTGATTTCTATTGGTTTTAGATGTCAATGTTGGTTCAAAGAAGAAATAATTGAAGTATCAGTGTAGAATTAGAGAAGAAAGCAGGAAAATGATTATTAACTTTGAGATTTGTATGTTAAATTCTAATACAATGTCATGCACTCATAACCATATCAAACTGTCTTTCTCCTTGCATAACCTTCACACTTCAATCCCAGACACACCATCTCTAGCAGCTGCTGCCCCACCGCCACCACCACCGTCATCTCAATCGCGAAACTGTTTCGGCTTTCCCTTTCCTCTGGCCCATCCTTTGAGCTTGTAGAGCAATTTTGGCTTCTTCAGATCTGAATGATTCTTCCTTGCTGCGACATCGAAGCAAGATTCAATACCAAGTTCTGCAACTGACGAGGAACAATAGATAGGCTTCTTTGAACCTGAATGGTTTTTATTTGCTGCAATAACCGAGCAAGTTTCATGGCCAACGCCTGCAACTGGTGAACAGTCTGAGTCATGGAGTTCCACCCTGCAACTCATGACGTTGTCATTTGCTGGGAGCTCCATGATCCACTGGCCTCCAATTTTCTGCACTGGTTTTACTTCATGTTCTTCTTCCTCTTGATTCATCAAACCTGGATGATTCTTCCTTGCTGCCACATCCAAGTAAGCTTCATGACCAAGTTCAGTAACTGATGAAGAACAATATGTTGGCTTCTCTGGACATGAATGATTCTTCCTTGCTGTGGCAACTGAGCAAGCTTCAAGGCCAATGCCTGCAACCGGTGAAGAACGGTCTGTATCATGGAGTTCCACCCAGCAACTCGTGACCTGGTCATTTGCTGGGAGCTCCATGATCCACTGGCCTCCCATTTCCTGCACTGGTTTTACTTCAAGTTCATTCCTCAAGCATGATCCAACCCAGCCCAGATAAATCAGCTCCTCCATTTCTAGGTACCATCGGTATTGAAACTGGTCTAGTCGATCAAGCATTTCATTGTTAGATAAAATCCTGATGCTGTCATCCTGGAGTGTCTCCTCTTTACTCTATGGACATGAAAGTAAGAGAATGCATCACACTAACTATTCAGTAGCTACAACAAGCATTATAATGTACTCAAATGAGGGGTGGGCTGAAATACTAACCTCTGATGCAGATTGATAATTTGCCATAAATGAATCCATCCTAGAATCTAAGACTTTCTTTCCCTTCAGTAGTTGATTAGCTATATCTTTTACTCCTTTCAGCTCCTCATTGATCTTTGATAACTCGGCATCTCGAGCATCCAGAATCAGAGCCTGCCGACGAGCTTCATGCAAATGAAGCCTATTTAGTTTGGACAACTTTTTGGCCTTCCTCCGTAGACATTTGAGCTCTGTTCTCATAGACTCGAGGCTTTCAAGAGCTCCTTGTTGTTTGGAAATGGTGGCCTCAAGCCTCTGATTCTGGGCTTCCAGGCACTCGAGCTTCAAACCCAGACACTCAAGCTTCAGCTTCTGCAACTGTGATTCCTGCTCTTTTGCATCACAGTAGTCCCAGAATTGCGATTCGACCTCGCATGATCTGCCGTTGATCGAATCTACAAGGCACTTCAAGCTTTCAACCTCTTCTTCCAAGCTATGTGCATCTTGGAAATTGATGATGGAGACCTCACATGGGTTCTCTGGACATTGCACCCTCATGATTTCTTCTTCTTCTTCTTCTTCTTCTTCTTGTAGGTACATGGAAGATGATTCCTGGCCTTGCAAGCTCACCTCATCCTCAAATTCAGAGAGAGAAATGCAAGGGGAGGAATCCATGAGCTGATCTACTTGGCTTGATGTACTAGAGGGAGATTTGCTACTTGTTCTACTCTTTTTGGCGATGATGGAGAAGGTGAAGCCAGCCAAGGGAAGAGATAATGGAATGGCAAGCTTTAGGAGAAGAGTCTTAATTTCCTCTCTCCTATTCCTTTCCTTCTCCATTCATAGAGAGCTGATAGTGCCTTGTTCTCCATGCAACTGAATGACCTATTGGAAGTCTTGTACATGCTTCATCCTTGTCTTGCCTCAAGGGACTACTACCTTGTTGTGCACCTTCTGAGCCACCTCTTGAGGTTGGCTTCCCTCCAAAAGGGGTTTGGAATTCAAGTTGCTTTTGCTTTGGGTAATAGAACACACATAAACAAACAAGGATAAAAGATAAGAGAAGGAACAAAATGGCCTTCTCCAAGCTGATAAAAATTGGAAGAGATTTGGGTTAAGAAAGATCTCACTGAAATAACCAGCCAACTTGAAGACAACCCAGCCGGTACTATAACTAAGCTGAATAAAGGCTAGCAGCAGAATGCCTGCAGCACCCCTCACCAAAATGGCAAAACCTCTAAAATCTAAACCATGCATTCTTATCACAGAGATTACAAGTATTATCCAGTGAAACCAACAGACTTCAT
Source organism: Musa balbisiana (assembly GCA_004837865.1). NCBI lineage: Eukaryota > Viridiplantae > Streptophyta > Magnoliopsida > Zingiberales > Musaceae > Musa > Musa balbisiana. The sequence continues at coordinate 2,364,218 of CM017192.1, read as the reverse complement.
TGTTCAAACATATATAATTCTGAGGACTTAATTCAGAATTGATTTCCAGTGAAGTCGTGGTGAAGGGAAATGCATTTCACAAATCCAAAGTGCATGTTTCGTTAACCTTTCCATTACATTGTTATCCAAAACACAGGTTGGCTTTAACATTTTAAATAACAAATATGAATGATAAAATACAGGTTACCCGCATGTTGTAAGCACTTGATCTCTATCTGAAGAAAAATTAATGCCACTGTGGTTTTTGTTCTTATGATTCTCCATTAGGGTCCGAGCTAAGGTTGTTGTGGAATGTGCTGTTTGATTAGGTTCTTCATTTGATTGTTAATCCAACCTGGGCTCAATTGAACTTACTTTTCTAACAATAATTATACAAACTTGATTGTTGGATATCCTAATTCAGTTTAAATAAGTCAATTAGGTACAGATAGTCCAAAAAAACAATTTATTACCTGAGTTAGCTATCTAGGTATCTAAACCCATTCCTAGTTTGACACAAAGTACCCATATTTTCATATTTATCTGTTCTTGATCAATGGATATCCTAATCTGATTCAAGTGTATGACTTGTCAGATAGATATAGGTGCTTGTTAAAATCTGAAAGATGTCTTTGAACAAAAAAGTGAGAAAATTGATTCCACTTTGAGAACCAATAAATAAAATGGAATTACTTGATGGGGGAGGTGGGAGAAGAGGAAGAACACCCAGGTTCAGACCTGAGACATAGTTGGTGGACTGAAGGTTGATACTCTTCAGTTATGCTATGGATCACCTGCTCTAAACACTTGGCTGATACAATTCTCTAATAGTCTATTTGCATGTTTAAACAACATTCTTGGGGATCAGAGAGGGGTACAAAAAATATTGAGGCAAAGGCAAGTCTTGTTCATCAAGATGTCATGCATGCTCAAAATAAATTTCTCCTCACCGAGCAAGATCAATTTAGTACAATAGCTTGCAATAAAAATCTATCATGCAAATTCAAAATATTTATCTTGTTTGGATTAAGGAAAAAATAACTCAAAGTTTGGAGACTTACAATTTAATGGCCAAGTTTGGAGCTTGAAACCTAAGATTCTTAGAAACTCTTGTCCTGTTGTTCTATTTCTCCAGCAATTCTCTTTCAATTTATTGTGTATGCATCTCTCAGTCAAGCCTTTGCTCAAGCATTGGCACCATCTCCTCCTCTTTCTCCTCCAATTCCTTCTTTGCCTCTCCTCCTCCTCTGTGCCTGCTATATATATCTCCTCTATAGAATTCCCATGTCCTCCAAACCAACACCAGCATCACCACAGCCCCTGCCATCGTCACTGCCGTAATGATGATGAATGCAAGCTTGAAGCACTCCTCACCGACGCATGTGGCCAACGACGACTCCGAGGAAGAAGAGGAAAAGGAAGAGTTTGACATGTTGCCGATAGCGTTCTGCCGCACAGCCGCGCGGTCGTACAACTGCCCGGCCACCTTCACGTTCAGTATGTATGACCCGATAGGGCTCGCTGCGCCACCGAAGTTGTGCAGCGTCGAGTAGTGCTTCAGCCCGAACACCTCCGATATGATGGCGAAGAAGAGCGGCACCTGCGCCCCGAAGCAGAATCCGGTTATCACCGATGCGGCGTATAGCGAGGCCGGGATGCTCCCGAAGGCGATGAGGAGGTGGCCGGCGCAGGATAGGAGGAAGACCAGAGTGAGCAAAAGGGGGCGGGGAAGCCTGTACTTGACTAGCAGGATCTCGGAGGCGAACCCGGCGACGACGCGGCCGGCGTAGTTCCAGATGCTGATAAGGGAGACCAGGGTGGCAACGCTCTGGGCATCGTAGCCGAGGGACTGGCCGATCTGGCCCATGTTGTCGATGGCGGTCAGGGTTCCGCCGACGCCGCAGATGGTGGCGATGACGATGATGAGCATGTCGACGCTCGCGATGGCTTGCAGGATGGAGTAGTCCTCGCCTCTCTTTGGGGCCCTGAAGACGTCAGCTAGGGCTGAGGAGGCTGTTGCTGAGTTTTTCTTTGGTGTTGTGATCGATGCTTTCGGATCGATCGGTTTGGATTCGAGCGGAGGACCTCCGATGGGTGGCTTGCCGCGCTTCCAATTCGATGCCTCCTCTCTCGCGACCACGACGAGAGGGAGGAAGAGGAGGATGAGGACGACTACAGAGCCGGCCGTGTAAGCGCGCTGGGAGAACTCGAAGCGGCTTTGCAGGATGATCACGGCCATGAGGAATCCGGCGAGAGCGAGGGTGATGTAGAGCAAGGAGCACAGGACCTTGAACTCATGGGATTGATGACGATGAGGAGGAGGCTTCATGTAGCGGATGGTGTGCAGGAAGACGAGGGAGACGGCGGCGGGGAGCCAGGCGACGAGGAGGACGAGCGACCTAGGGTCACCGCCGTGGCCGTAGAAGGCGAGGTAGAGCTGGGTGAAGATGGCGCCGCTGAGGCCGACGAAGCCCTTGAGGAGGCCGAGCACGGCGCCGCGGCTGTCGGGGAAGTTGCGGACGCAGGCGACGAGGGCGCCGGTGTTGGCGAAGGCCTGCGAGTTGGCGCCCACGCAGATGTAGAGGCACATCTGCCAGAGGCGGGGGCGAGGCGTGCGGCCAGTGATGGCGAGGTAGATCATGAGGTAACCGAAGAAGTTCATGGCAGCGCCGGTGGCGAGGACGACGGAGGGCGGGGCGACTTCGTTGACGAGGCCGGGGAGGACGCCGACACTGGAACCGAGGTCCTTGAAGAAGGAGATGGTGTTGAGGGTGCGTTGGTCGTAGGCGAGGGAGGACTTGATGGCGGCGGAGTAGGCAGAGAAGATGTAGGTGGCGCCGGAGGCAGTCATGATGAGGAAGGAGGCGAAGAGGGTGAACCAGCGGCCGCGGGCCACATGGACGGCCAGGTTGATTGGATCCCAAGATGACATCCTTCTTTTTCCCTCCACTCTCCCTGAGAAGAGGAGGAGGAAGAGGCAGCCGGAGAAGAAGAAGGGGCGGCTTCGGCAATTGGTCGGCAACGGTGATTGGCCGCTGCCTCAGATCTCGGAAGGGATTCTCGTTATTCATTACATTGCCGTTTGTCTTCAAGGAAGAAAACGTGAAACTTAAGATAATTTGAGATCGGCTACGACATAATATTTTAATTATAAATATTTAATTTTTATATAAAGTATAATATAATAAAATTGTTATAAAAATAAAAAATAAAATTAAAAGGTGAATATTAAGAGATATGATATAAACAGGAAAAAAACACCATCAGTGGCAATTATAACTGTGATTAAAAGGAATTTATCTTTGATCGAACCATTTAGTAATAAAATATGAAATTTTTTATGCATATTAACATTAAAAATTACAGCTACTGTAAGATCCAAGATCTTTTTAATTTATTTACTTACATTATTAATGTGATTGAGCTGCAAGGATTACATTGACATTTATCTACGTTTCACGAAACCCTTAGTACATTTAATTTGTCGTAGCGTATAAGTTGAGGTTAGATGCGGAAGAAAATTGAGGACCAAGACACACACATCAAGTCGGGTCACTAAATATAGTTGGAAGGAATTAATCGGGGTTTTAAGAAAGCATGTCAACGGCAGCGACAGGCACGCGTATATATGTGCAAAATGGTAAACATGCATGCTATTATACGCCAAAAAAAATAAAAAAAGAAATAATGGTTATAAATGCATAAACAAACACGCATATTTATCGAACGTGGATCCAACATTAATCTGGCCAAATGTTGGACGATCTGTTGAATAAATGGGTCAACTGATGCCATCATAAATTTGATAAAATTTTAAGAATAAAATATAATATTATGTTATAAAGAATATAAACATATTCATAATTAAAAGACCTTTGATATTAAATAAATAGTTGAGGATATTTTCAAATGGTCTAATTGGTGAATCGAACCAATCAGCGGTTCAGTTCCTGATTTTTCGGATCTGATCCACCCATCCAATTCGGATTTTATAACTATGAAACCTCTTTATTGTTTCAAAAATCACATACAAAATCTGTGAACAAATTACATGGGAAGCCGTCTCTACCATTCTGAATGAGCAACGAAAAGAGACTAATATGTATTCAGGTGATGACATAAGTGACGATATAATGATGAAAAACAGATACCAACATACCTTGAATTAGCTACGTACAACTTACCAAACAAGATTAAATGGTTCGGACCCTTCTGGATATGCCTTTTCTTTTATTTTGGTGCTATGTAGATGCAGGACCATATACAACGCTGCAGTCCAATTTCTACTACAAACATTCCGAGAGATTCACAGGTCCGAGAAGTTCCAATATCTTCAAGAATAGAAACCTTGTGAGAAAAATCAAATAAGAGACGTTTTTAACTATATAAAATGTGTGTCAAAACTGAACATGAATTGTAAGTTAGAAGGATTATCACCTTCACTGCACCAATTACGTGCCAGCGTAGCTGTACACATCTGCCTCTATTCCTTTCCAGTTCATGAAGTATAAGATGGGTTTTGGTCAATTTTCAAAATCACTATGGAACAAACACACATCCACCAGCATTCAAGTGTCAAACATGGCAGCCCCTGATGTAAGAGACGACAATAGTCCGGCTGCTGGGCCAGGAAGAATGTCACCAAATGTTGACATGGCAGCTGCAGATCTGTCCTTGAGCTTACCGACTTGCGCATCAGACAGCATGGAGCCCCACCTAGAGGTACTCTCGCCAAATTTGCTGCCAACCTATTTATTTTGGACAATAAAGTTAAAACTGAGACCCAGTTCTAAGTTTCCAGGTAGCTGGAACACAGCAAAATGTCATAATTAAAAAAAATTAGACAAACATCAAAGCAAGCTATATCAGAAATATTAGGAGATAAAGCACCGTTGCAGATCAATTCCAATAGTGAGGTTATACATACAGGCCAAAAATCAAGCTGATGAAGCGCATGCCAACTTGCTAAAGTCTATGGGAAGATATTGACATGGGTTTAACATTTTCTAAATTACCACAAAGATGATGTATGACATTCATATGGGAGACTAGTAATTCAGCAAAGAAGTGACTGACTTGGAAAATTTTCAGACTGAGTAGCTAGTCTTTCCTAAGACACCAAAAGAAGTCAAAGCACATAATCTAGAGGATCTGCAGTACAGGAAGATAAATCAATATTAATTCGAGTACTAGTACTACAAAAAATTGATGAACACAGTTGTGGAATTGATGTTTGTGGCTGAAATCCAAGCCATTTCCATCCATATGCAGTTGTCTACAAGGACAACGCAACTAGAGAATGCTGAAAGCTTATTCAACAATTTTAGTCAACCTAACATCATCCTAGAAACATGATGCCAATATAGAGAGGTCTCCTAAAGCCCAATAGGCTATTTGGTTGGTGAAAACATTTACCTGATCAATTACAGTATAATTTTGTGCAACTGACTAACCCCCCAAAGTTCCATAGGCCTGATATATTATGCAACATATTTGGAAACATATGCACATCATGGCTAGGCAATTATGGTATTGTGGGGCTCGAGTGCTGAATAAATAATACAAAGGTCTTTGAAGATTAAGTCACTCAGAAATCATGAGCACAATCCACAGAACAATTAATCAATAATACACTCTTTTGATATCGTAAACTAGAATTACAATCAATAATCCAATATAAAACCCATCTATGCTGAATGTTCAAGCATGCCTTTGTCATTGCCTAAATATATCTTGCATAAAGTTATAAACAATCTAAATAAAGTCACCAAGTCACTCATGAAAGAATTATGTAATATTGTCAAAATTAATGTACCTGTGTCATTATGGACTTAAGCAATGGTGCTGCAACTCCAAAATTTGTACCATCATCAAACTCGAACTTTGACAATTGTTCTCCATTTGTGTTTGCTTTCCAAGAACTCCTCATTGTGGAATCATCAGCTGCCTGCAGAGCTGATTTATGTGCACCTCTTGAAGACAAGGCAGGAGCACTGGAGGGGAAAAAAGTTCATATCATAATCACATCATAATTAGTAAGTTGGGGTACGGTTAATTGAATGAGAGTGATACTTTCAAAAATCTAAGATGAAAACATGCATTTTTTTCAAGCAATAATTTACCAATCTAATTATAAATTTAATCTTCTTTTGCTCCACCACTGGCTGCAACATTAACCAACTGGTGCATGTTATCTAGAACTACTTTTTTCCACATATAGCAAACACATAAAGCTTCAAATTTAGCTATAAAATTTTTGCAACAAAGTGGATGATACAACTAGACAAGATCTTTTAGTAGCCATGAAGAAGATGCTAAAACTATAGATTGAAATCATTTCGTACTGATCATATAATTAGGTGTTGGTCTTATAGACACTGAGCTTACCACAGTGTCCTCACACTTAAAACAATTCTAGTATACCATAGCATCTGTACCCGGAAGTACCTCTTCTCTTGCTGTAGAAGACAAGGCCTACAAATTCTACATGCAATACTCCAAGACATGCACTTTGTCAACTCAGACTAGCATAAACTGCTTTGTAAGTTCATTGGGATCTTTTAATACTACTTTGTCAACTTCATTTCTCTTTAAAAGAAACAGACCATCTAAACAATACCAACTTTCATTATATGCTCCTAAATTAGTGGTGTCTCATCAGATAATAGAAGGTCAGACCCTTGCAAATTAATTACCATAAAACCCTTTCAAGCAATTCATACTACCAGCAGATAATATTGCAATGATCAGGCACCAAGGAACATGATCTCGTTTTCTCATTAAACCTAAAACTTCTAATTTAGGCTTCCCACCACTATGACATGATAGATTATATTTCTGTTGAGAAAACCATGTGGCATGGTCCTTGCACATTTCATTTTCACTTTTTTTATCACTCAAACCCTCCCTCCAGGTTCACACTTATGGGAGTGCACTCATTTTTTTGCAATCTCGAAAGATGAAATATGAATTTGTCTTCTCATATTTATAATTCTAGTTCGATTATTCATACTTGGTTGATCTAGCAAGTCATCTGTCACATGAAGTGCTAGTTAAGATCCAGAAGCACAGAGATTATCGTCAATCAAGAATCCTCTAAAGTGATGAAGTTAATTATAGATCATTTTTCCCAAAATTTCATTCCATCTTTCCAGGTTTGTGATCCTCAATTACTCATATATTATATTGAACGTTACTGAAACACCACTTTCATTACTTTATGTTGCAACCAGTTCTTGCTAGAATAACTATAGAGGAACAGTTGGATTCTTGCACAAACACTAGCAAAATTGGAAGTTCTAAAACAAAGCTAAAAGAGCTTGTGAGTTGTACCCTCCTGGAAAATGAAGTTATAGAAATCTGATTAGTTGAGGAAATGCAAATTTGTGATCTTCATTAACCATGATGACACATATTTAATCCTGATTTACATGACATCATATTAGCACAGCGACAATAAAATTCTGATCGCCATTAACCATAATGACACATAACTAATCCTGATTTACATGACATCGTATTAGCAAAGTGATAATAAAAAAAATAGCCATAATAAAATTATTGGTTCTTTTGTTAGAACACCAGATTGTTCGGTTGCTATTGAAGGAAGCTAAAAGAATTGGTGAGGTAAAAGAAGTGTAGAAGATATGGTAACTAGGTAGCTGAAAGAATAAGCAAAAATAGGCAAAATTGACCTAGGAAAGTTTATCATGTAAATTGAACCAGTTATGCAAAACTTAACCATAGATCCCAGCTTCCCATCTTTGTCAAATAAGAGAAGATTAATAGTAAGGAGACTTTTGATCCACATTTTTAAGCCATGAAAAACAAATTCAAACTCTGTATTATGAATGTGTAAGACATTGGTGCATCATACAATTAACAAAACATAACTTTAAGTCCTCTTAGAACTCCAAGGCCATAAGAACGCCATGCCAACTTTACTTTTTCATGCCTTAAGCTACAGGTAAAAATCTGATACCTAAAAACAAGGCTTTGTGCAGTTGGATTGGTTGTATCCAATATTTAGATCAATGGATTGAAAGACAGAACTACGACATAATACCTATTCTGTTCACCCATAATTTGCTGTAGTTTGACTATTAGGCATTCAAAACATCAGCATGGCAACCAGTAAATTAAACAGAAGAATTTTTAAATAATTGTTGGCTATTTAGAAGATTTACAAACTAATCTCTTTTTTCTCCTTAACCAATCAAGCATGTTTTTGTCTATATCTCATAACTATTGCAACTAAATGTAATCACATTATTTGGAAGATAATAATACCCAACATCTACATCGTCTAAGAACTAAGAAGCTTCTTTATATATTAGAGCACCAAAGAAAAGCTTTGTTCAAGTTCTACCTTAACTAGACATATTTCAGCCAATGAACTATTTCTCAAATGATTATACAACAGTGATGGAAGGACAAGGCTCGCATCACTGAAAATCAACACTTCTGAACCAATATATTCTAGGATATTAATAGTCCTTCAAAACTTTTGGCATACTTTCATCCACATGTGATTAACCTCCCACAAAGACCATTCTAGAGAATGGAAGACCAGTCGTCCTTCAGCAATTGTAATTTTATGAGCTAGTTACCAAAAAAGTTGGGACAATTCAAGAGTAAAGAAAAAGTAGATAATGATTTTAAAGCGACAAAAATATAAGGAACCAAACGGCTGCTTCTTAAAGGAAGACTTTAGCTTTAAAAGTTCGTGTTAGGTGGTGATCCTGCAAAGATCGCATTCCTAAACTCCAACATCAACTTGATCAAAATCCAAAGCATAACATACAGATGGCTCAAAAATAGAATGTTGCACATTAAGCAAAAAAAACACCAACCTGATTGGAAGGTATTTAAATCGAGGAACAGTGGAGCATCTCATGATGTTTGAGCCTGTATTCGACTTTGTAGGCAATTTTTGAATAGTGTCTGTGTACATGCGATTAAGTTGGACCAAGAAGCCAAACAGGACAGCATATCGCTTGTATGATTGCTGCTCATTTTTCCAAAGGTAAGATTCATACCTGTAAAATTTTTATATAAACAAAAACAAAGCATATTATCTCTGCATCTTTTACCTATAACCTTATACATGTTATCAAGACAAATAAAAGCAGAACCAAAATTCAATTTTACTAGTTTACCATACGTAGCAAAAATAGTATAAGGATTTCAATTGTTGGTGTAGCATCAAAACTTTTGGAGAAAGTACTTACGTAGCCCAATCAATGGGATCCAGCCTCAGTGAGAAGCTATTTATTAGCCTTGTAACAGCCTCAACATTAGCAGAATCAGACTGGACGTATAGATGCTTCCGTCTCAACGAAGGACTCAGTGATACATTTCTTGATGAATTCTCTGGGGCATTTAATTCAGGACTACTGGTGGTGGAATCTTTGCCCCCTGATAGAACATCAGCAATGAATTTTAGGTCTAGCAGAATTTGCAAGATTCCCTTTTCTGAAACATGAGATTCACCACTCTTCACAGCTGATAAGAAACTTTCGTATATACCAACCACCTGTAAGTCAATATGTCAATTAGCATAAAAAATAACTAGAATTGTCTGGAGACACTGCAAAATTATGCTCTCAAAAATAACTCCATAATTCTGTTTCCACCAAAGAATGAGCTCTTCATCTGACCAAAACAAAAGTAACATCAAGTGTTTACAACAAAAAACAGCCGGCTATAATTGGTAAATGGTTGTACGAGGATATATAGCACATATGTGACTCTTGTGAACCTCAAGGATGCAAACCATACTTCATCAACTGTTCATCCTGTTGCAACTGGAACTAACAAGTTGTGCCTCACATTTGTATATAAACCAGATACCTAAATATATATGATATTGAGCAGATGCTAGAAGTATCTAGTATCATATGCTTCATACTCTGTACATACCCTACTGCCTATCCATTTATCTTCATCACTGCTAGAAACCAGTAAGTCTGCCCTCATTTATCTCTCACCACATGCCTTCTACTCGATAATTTACATCTATATCCTATTCGGACATGTCAGAATCAGAGAAGGTTGTACCATGCACAATTCTATGGATGGGCAAAAGATCCCAATGGAAGAGACTATTGGCTAGTTTGACAACTGTCTAGGTGTTAAAAACCAAACTAACCAAAGTGGAAAACTGACCGGCTGTTTCAATCATGGTCCATATTTTATATGTTCTTCAGTTTTTTGGTTCTCTTGGTTTAGTTCTAATTTGGCCTCTTAAAAGAAACTGGCTAGGGGAAATGGCCAATATACTATAGAAAGGATTACTCTTTGGCTGGCTGGTTGGTACTGTAACCAGTATCACAATATTCCTGTGATCGTTGATCAGTTTAATAGGTGTTTTCCTTTACAGTTTGTATTCTGGGTTGGGTCCATCTCTCTAGTAATCGAATGAACCAGATTGTAGATATGAAAGAGTAAGAACACAATGGGACCTTACCCTCCTTTGTCTAAAATTCAAGTAGAAGAAGGGAAGGAATTATTTTTCAGAAAAGGAGTTTTTTTCTATTAATCATTAAGTTCAGAATGCTATACTTAATTTAAATTATAATTTAAACTAGTAGTTAACTGTTAAACAAGATATTTATTACCTAATAAAGATAACTTTAGTCATCTTCATTTCAGCAATACGAAGTAAGAAGTGTCTTATAATAAACATAAATTGGACTAAATAAACAGATTTGGTAGCTTTTAACAGACCGGATCAAAATTACACCAAACCCACTCCAGGCAACATCTGCACCATTCTGTATGTACCTTACATTTTCCCTTACATATCCCTGCCATGATCCATTCCTTGATGATAAAAAAACTACTAGTTTCTTCTCTCAGGGAGTGCAGCCAGACCTTATTAAAAACTGATATAGACATAGATAAGCAAGGGGCTCATGTGACATGAGAAACCACAGTAAACTAATGGTCAAGAACTTTGATATTAAAAGGCTAGCAGGTACACTAAATGAAATATATCATCTTGTAACTTTCACTGGCTCGAATGATAACAAAATATGTCATTTTATTTTAAGTTATTCCTTGATTCTTCATCAAAAGGCATCACATAAACTTCTCTTCATTTCAAGCAAAAATGAAGACAATTAAAAAATCATGATTATTCATCAATGAAAGTTTTTAATTACTAAATGAATTTTCGGATTTGTTTCGACCAATATTAACTCTTTCCCATAGATCATTATATGATCATGCTAGCAGATATTACATAACTAATGATTCTCAGATGTATGATGCATGTAAATTGGCTCTACTATCAAGATGATACACAAAAATAACTTATAAATGAGCACCCTATAGATTTTCCCCTCACGCAAATTACATGGGGCATTTTGCTATAAACCTTAATGATAAGCCTTCAAATAAAAATGGCTCTTGAGTTTCAAAATGACAATACTATATGGATGATACAAGAGTAAAGCATTTATTTATCTGAGTATTTGTGTCTTTAAGTCATATATATATATATATATATATATATATATATATATATGCCCAATGCATTTCCAGTCTCTGACAAATCACTTTGTCAAAATAAATCAACCTTATAGATAAGAAAGCATCCTTATCAATTAAGGTATGTTACGGTTGACAATATTAATAACTAACACATTTGAACTTGGTACACCCTCCCTCTCTCTCTCTCTCTCACACACACACACTATGATCCCCTCCTTCCTGTCATGTTGATGCCACATCCTCCTATGTCAGCATTGCCACCTCTTTCTCGTCTTATCATACAAGTCACCACCTTCTCCTCTCCCACCACCTTCTCCTCTTCCTCTCCACCTCCTCCCCACCACCTCCTCCGGCCAATGAGTATACCAACACACAGTATATACCCAATCAGTACTGGATCAGTTCACCTAGGACTGTCATGATTACCAGATCGAGATTTGAAACCTTGATTCAACTATCATAGTATATTAAAAGCAAGGATTGAAATTTTGTACTGTGCTGATGTACCGAGCTTTGCTCGGTAAAGTACGATACGGCAAACCGAGCGGTACACCTAGAAAAAAATATAAAAATCAATTTTAGTACCGAGCAATACTAAATATAAATATATATATATATATATAAAAACCTTTGATGGCATTATTCCACCATATCCCCATCCTATATGTATTGATGAAGACAATCCATCTAAGTCATGCGTAGATAGTGCCTAAATGTGAAGTTAGGCGCTCAGGATCACTAAAAATATATATAATATATTTTTTATATAAAAAGATATAAAAATAAAAATTCAATATATAAAGATATAAAAAGATATAGATACGGCATATTGAGCAGTCGCCTCGTTGTCGTCGCCTCGTCACCATCGCTTCGTCTACAGCCTTCGACGTCAAGGAGGTGGGGAGAAGAAAGACGACATCAACATCGGAAGGTTCTCCATGTGGCGATAGTGGACGAAAGATATCGTTCGGAGATGAAAAAGGTCGGGGTCTTCATCGCCTTCCTCGTAGCCGCCTCTTCCGCTGCTCTCGCCGCCACCTCCCCTGATCCTAGCGCCTCCAACTCCCCCTCCAAAGAGACGACTCTCCTTGTCATTACCACTTGGATCGGGATCGTCGAGGGAGGGCGACGTCGGATCGGGATCGAGAAAGGGCATGGATGACAAGTTCGTGTCCAGGTTCGACGGGCTCAAGTTCATTAAGACGCTGGTGATGACACATCGATAATTCCGTGGTACTCTTTCTCGACGCTTCTCCCTCTTCTTCAAACGCCCTCTTCTTCCTCACCCTGCCTAGTTGTAGCCAAGTTGATACCACCTAGTAGCAGGTGGTCCGTGTGCCGATCAGCTAGCGGATTGGTATGTACCACTCGTACCAGGTGGTATGGAACGGTATTAAAAACCCTAATTAAAAGTGTTAATATCAGGCCAATCTAAGTGGTAATAGCATACGTTACCATATATCATGGTACAAACAACACACTTTTTCTTCAGTGATCTCAGTGTATACTGTAACATACTAACATAGAGGACCAAAAAGAGGACAATGTGTGGTACATATCGAGGTTTAATTCATTGCAATAAACTACTTACACAATTTGGAACTGATGTCATGGAGCAAACTTGCTATAGAGCTAATTTCATTTGAAACTTCTATTGATAATGTCCAAATATTTTCTAGACTATGTCAGTTCTAGGGGAGACTTAAATGCTTACTTCTTGCTTGTATGTGCTTAACCTGCCAAGATATTTCTATGCATGTTTTGCAATTGGATGGCATAAGCAGGGATTGTTGGCATGGTCAGAAACATGTTATGCTGGAGAGGTATTTGGCAAGCATCAACTCAACTCACTATAGGATTTTGGATTTATCATTTCTTTTTTTTAGAGAGTCCTAAAATGCTACATTTACACGATTAAGTGAAAAATATACATTTTACATGTAGTGAGAAACTCTCTAACTTTGACTTCATCAAGTTTTATATTGATTGGGAGTTCTAATCAGCAACTAATGTCCAGTAGTCGATCTGGAGTCCTACCTTGAGCAACTAATATCCACTAAACTCATTCAGCCATATATTAACTTTTTTTAATTATGGAACACATTTTAGGGTTATCTAGTGGTCTATGATACATTTCAGGAGGAGTGACAAATCCATTAAGAAACTGTTGGGCAACTATAAATAAACTCCTGTGATAGACCAAAGATATTTGTCTATTCTCTTTCTTAATCACTTCCTTCCAACACTTTTTTCTTTTCTTTTTTTACTTTCTTCTTGTTTTCCCTATACATTATAGTCTCCATATAAAGAGGCCACATCACAGGAAATCTTATTGAATCAACAACAAAAATCAGCCTATCTTAGTCGATCTGTTAAGATATACATATGTGCATCTTCTAAGGTGTATGTGTATCTTCTATGCACTAAGCACAAATATCAACATGACATCCTTGATTCAAAATTGGAGTATAAAAGCAGATTTTATTGACCATCCCAGGTTAGAACATGTTAAAAGCTAAAGAAACAAATACGAACTACACATGGAAAGGAAAACATTTTATGTAGATACAGATATAAATATCAAGCAGCTACTGACAGAACAAATAGTACCAACCTATTAATTTACATATTTAACATGGCGAAAAGAAACATACCTTCTCTAAAAGTCTCCATGCAAACATTTGCAGTGTGTATCTGTCAAGAACATGACCTCCAATTTTATGAATTTCTAGGCATGCTTGAAAGAGAAAGGAGGTGATATAGAGTGAAGGCACAGAAGGAAGAGCGATTGTCATCTCGAATGGTCCCTCATTGGATTCGTCTTGTTTGATGATTGTTACTTCCCAACCCTACATTGGCAATAGCTTCTTGTGTATAATTTAACAAGATGCATGACTAATTATCTCTCAGGACACATTATAGAAGTTTAAATATAAGAAAACAATTGTATTCGAGACAAGTATAACACAAGAAAAATTGCAATTAGTTCGTGAATTAGATAAAGAATAATAACATCACATAGAAACATCAAGTTCTCAAACAAGAGCAAGTTACATCCGATGTGTGATATCCGACAAGAAGAAATAGTTTGACAAATCTTTGGTACCACTTGTGTCTCTCAGTGAGACTTTTAACATGCAATGTGCAAATACAAGGCAATAATAGGCAACCAAATAGATTCCAGCAGAGTTAGTCAATATCACTAGTACAGGTCATTTGATCAATTTCTTCTACTCCTCTTAAGTTATAGTTGATCTTCATTGTTTTCCCTTAACTACAGGTATTACTCCTGCTCAAACTTCAAACTACCCAAAAAGAAATTTAAATTTTCTTGTCTTCTTACATTATTCCTTATCTTTATCTTTATTTCTTCTATTAAAAACACGAGTATATATCTTTATCCAGGTTGCATCACATGAACTTATACAAAATGAGCAGACTAAGCACCAAATTGATATGAATAAATCATTTTAGGATTCTTTAGTAACCTCCTACTTCCCTAGCAACAAAAGTACAAAAGCTAATTGGGGCTATCTCCAAGGATCCTTCCTTACCAAGAACATCATTAGTCAAACTAGCAACCATAAAATCCTTTCTATTGTTTGAAAAAGACTTCTTAGGTTTTTTTCTACCTTACCATAAAACACTAATTTTTATTGGCTGACTTTGATAAATTGTGCTTTTGAACACACACATTTTTACATGAAAGAATCTCTATTAAATATGTGTATGTCTGTATATAAATACAAAGGCAATTAATGTGCACTCTCCATTTGGTAGCATAGAGCATAGAATCAAAAATCATGTAACAAAAGAACTTGCATACGTATAAATAGAAATTAACCAAATAACATTATGGACTGGTTCAGATGCAACCTACAGATAATATGCTGATCAAGCAGGTGCAAATAATCATTGACACAATGGAAGAAGAGAGACACATTTAGTGCTTATGCTTAGATGTTAATTTAGTTCTTAGATATTTTCCAGCTGTACTAAAAATTAAAGGTGTTTTAAGCATATATGGAAACCAAACTTGTAGCCCTCTATGCATGCCTGTTCAAAGATTCAATAATCAGAAAGCAGCTAACTGGATGCATATCAATAATCATGTGGCTAGCAGAAGAGCATCTTTTATATAATTCATATAGAAGGAACTGATTTTTATCTGACAGGAAGCCTGACTGTGATGAAATGCGAATTCCAAATTCCAAATACCTAAAATTAACAGTATTTGTATTTAGAAAGACCCTTCAACTATAGAAAGCAAAAACTTCTAGTGTCAAATGCAAGTTGTTCAAGAGCTTCATTGACCTTTAAAAGATGTAAAATCATACCAAACTATAAAATTCACCCAGCTAAAACCTTCCAGAGTTGCTATGAGTCTAAGTTTTGCAATTAATGTATAAAACCTACAAAATGGTGCTTGTTATGCTTGGCTTCTAAAATATACTAAACTAAAAGTAATATCAAAAACCTATGCAATTACTGGTGTAAAATGCCACGACTTCCCTCTTAAAAAAATTGTCAAAGGAAAAAAATTAATAATTGGTCTGATGGCATTTTTTTTTCAAATTACATCCAATGTTGGTTAAAGAAAATATCACCTTTAACAGCATAAAAGATACTGAGTGAACTATATTCTCTATGAACTACAAAAATGTCTTCATTCTGTCACATGAATTATGTTGCTTTGATGTTTCTCATTTTCTAGGCAGCTTTGAGTTTGTCAATTTTGTCTCTTTGCTTTGTTAACATAGTACATATCATCACATAACATCCTAGTAATTTGAATCACGGCTCAACTCAGATATAACCGAATCAATAACATGTTTTACCCATATTTAATTGTGTGCATAACATAGCCAACTAGAAATTTTCAATTTCAAGGCCATCAGTCTCAGCTTTTTTATCCTATTTTAGTTATTTAATTCAACATTCCCACACTACAATGTACACTTGAAAGAAATCATTCATGGAAACAAGTCATTTGGTTAAAATAGTTTACTGCATGTATACAAGTTCATGTTCAGTAATTATTCTCAGTCACCACAGAGAAAAAAATGAATGCAATCATTAAAATGTCAAAGACTTTTTCCTATATAATTCTTGAGAGAAGTATTTAAAACCAATACAAACTATGAAATTCAAGGGATATAGTCATGGAAAATAAAAAAATAACATGGAAATTATTATCATTGAGAACTGTTCAGAACATTGAACAAGAAATATATACCTGTAAAGGAGTGGATGCAAATAATGCATCATCTCTATTCAGATCCTTGGAAAGAATCAGTCCTAGATCCTTAGACACCCATATAGTCCACAAGCTATGAGCTCTGATGCATAATTCTCGGAAAATTTTGTTGAGTTCATCAAGTTTTGGGCTTGTGCTGACATCCAATGCAAACAATGCAGCAGCAGCTGAAATTGTTTGCTTCCTTGGATTATCAAGAAATTGTCTTCTAGGACTTTTGGAACTGTCAAATGTATGCCTTCTAGGGATAGAAGAGATTGGGGACTCAAAAACCACCTTAGATTGCACTGGCAGAGGAGATGATGGTAGGCTAGCAGAGACTACACCTGTCATATCATTAACCCACTGTCGTGGGGAACCAAGAACTAGTGGTATATAACTTGAATGGTTATGCAATGCAAATAAAAGACGCCCTAGAAAAAGTGATCTCTCAACAAGCATCGAGTGAGGTAAAGAATGATTTTCCTGCTTGTTGCTACCTAAAGAAGTAGAAAGCTGTGCAAGTTCATCTCCAATTTCCTTCAACAAAACAGATATGATGTTGTAACATTTCTCTTGAAGATATGGTGCCAGCTCTTTTAACCTAATAATAGAGTTATGAGATTCTACAAAGCATATAAGATCCTCTATTATGCTCCGGCATTTGTTGTCCACCACATCTCTGATCCGAGTAACTTCAGGTCCAAGATATGTGTTAAGGCTATTCTGGAAGTCATTCTCATAAATTGTCAGCTTAAGTGCATAAAGCAATCCTGTTTTCTTTTGAATTGGCTCTGAGAACCAAATACCACCACCATTTGATGGTTTCTTTAAGTAAGCTTGGAAATCATCCTGATCTTCTTTTGGATCTGTGGTCTCCACAATAACCTGAATAGAGTTCTTCAAGTTGATATCCCGGCTCAAGTTATCAAACTCAGAATGCACGATCTCCTTCATTCTTTTAACAAATGCCTCTTCCAACCTATCTTCTAAGATATCCTTCCCATCTTTCAGAATGATGCCTCGAATCTGGTTCCATGGAGACTCAATGTCGGAGCCAAAAACACTCTTCAGCCACTGCTCCAAGCTATCCTCCAGGTCCCCTCGATCATCCAAGGCTTCGCAGACCAGTTTTTCAGCAGTCGAAAGCCCTTGTCCGCTTGCAATTGCATCAATTATATAAGCACCGCCAGCCAGCACCCCAAAGATCTCATCGCAGCAGTTTCTCAACCACAAAGAACAGGTCTGAGCAATGAACTCTGGCTCAAGAAGAACCATGACTGCTTCCAATTTCTCCCGATGTGACTTCCAAAGCCTCACCTCCTCCTCAGGATGGGGAATCGCCCCAAACAACTGCGTTCCAGGGGGAGATCCGAGCACCATCTTGTAGAACAATGGCATTTCATTCAACGCGAGAAGAAAGAGCTCGCCCACTTGCCCCAGACTAGATCTAATCGTCCTCACCACATCACATAGCAAGCAGGAGGAAGAATCAGGGTCCAAGGAGGTACCCGCCAACTTCTGCGAGATCCACAACCTCCTGGAGTCCAAAAACAGGCCGAGCACCTGCTTTGGGTCGAGATCGTCAATGGTGGCGGCGGCAGCGAGGGCATCAGCATAGGCCGCGACGGTGAGCCCCTGGTCCGTAAGCCTCTCCCGGCTCCTCTGGGAAATCTGGGCCTTGAAGCCCTCGACGATCTGCCACTGGTGCCGGAGCAGCGGGAACTTGGCAAGCACCTCGCGATCAGCGGCGTCGTCGGCGAAGAGGCCGTGGACCTCCTTGGCGCGGAGGTACCGCCCGGAGGCCTCGAGGAGCATGGACTCGTCGAGGCAGCCCCAGATGTTTTCGGGGGTGTCGACGAGGTACTTGACCCTGGACGCGATGCCATAGACGCGGGCGCGTGCGGGGTTGGGGCTGAGGACGGGGGCGGCTGCAGGGGCGGAGAGGGAGCCGACGGCAGCGACGATGGCAGCGAGGTTGGAGTCAATGGACTCGCAGGAAGAGCGGATGAGGAGGATGGAATCGGCGGAGTCGATGAGGTCGCGGTAACTCTCGCCGACGAGTTGGCGGAGCTCCTCCTCCTTAGCCTTGATCTCCCGCCGCGTCGCCGCCTCCCCGGCACGGATCTCAGGGATCGACTTCGACCGGAAAAGGGACTCGGCGTCGTGGGCGCCGCCGCCGGCCTCCGGCGGCGGAGGTGATCGCATGGGGACGGATCTGAGGGGGGCAAACGGAGGGAGGGGGAAGTGAGCGGTCGGTGAGAGGAGGGAGAGGTATTTGCGAGGGAGGACTCGTGGTGGAGGCACGTGCAGATCGGAATAGAGAGCGGGAAGGGGGAGAACGATGGGGTCGGTTGAGAGGCCCAACGACGCATACGCACGGCCCACAGAGAAGATTATATATATATATATATATATATATATATATATATATATATATATATATATATATATATATGGATGCATGGACCGCTCCATCTCCTTCCTCAATGGTAGTCGACAGTGTGAGGGGGCTTGTAGGCAATTATGAAAGCATGCAACCCCTCTCCTCCTCCTTATGTCCAAGTAATTTGGTTGTGTTCATGCTTCATACAGCATATAGCTCTGTTTTGATTATCTTTTATAGTTATTTTAGTCCTATAAACATAGGTTATATGCGGTCATTATAGATAGATAAATTTACCAAAAAAATAGACCTAATAGTCATTTTAGAGGTTTTCTAATCCTGGTGCGAAGTGTCAACCAGTATAACACCCTAGAGCTAACCGGTGGAACATGATTGGATGGATCTTTAGAGTATTGGTTAGGGCTAGTTCATTATTTTAATTTGTAGCAATATCAAGTGGGCACTTGTAGAGAATTTTGACCGTAGCGGACCACTTAGGACCCTTTGTCATGCAACCATTCAAAGCTTGTGATGTTTATATTTATAATTTATATTGTCCATTAAGTGTTTATTGAAATATCTACTTGTGAGATCTCGAGTTAAGTTTAAAGGACCATAAAAGATTTCAAAACCAATTAAATATATGACATATTGTATCAAAATAGGACAAACATATTTAGAAATATTTGGCATGTAAACATAGAAGACTTAGCAGGGCTGCATTGAAGGTAGCTAGCATATGAGAGGTAAAGAATGAAATTACTTAAAGAAGTAGACATCTAAGATTTACATTCAAAGAAATGATGAACCCTTCATGCAAGAAGCACCATAAGGCCAAGCAAGTTGGAAGAATACATATGGCTTGATGTTGATAACCAAACTTGGTGGTGCTTAAGATAAGCGGGGTGCTTGGTAAAGAATGAGACCATGCAAAGAGGGATGGGTTGCTCGGTAAATAGAAATAGTTTGCTAATTTAAAGAATTCAATACTCATCCAAGAGCTTGTATGCGGATGAGGAACTATCTATTGCCAACCTAAGGTAACCAAAACTTAGTATCATGAGGCATGAAAACTTTCTCTTCAATATGGGAAGGATATGTTTGTAAGAGACTAAATTGTGTAGTAAGTTCAGTATGTTGTTAGGCCTTAACGAGAGTTGTCTTGATAATGAGTCACAATCTAGCAAGTGCATTCACGATAGTGGAACAATACATAGATTGTTCAACAAGACGGAGTAGTCCAAGATGATGGTGGTCTCTAAAACTTCTAGATGAAAGAATAAAAAAAGAAAAGTTACTCCGATGGGATAAATATTCATGAGGGATAAATCTTAATTCTCTAGATGGAGAATCATGTGCAATGGACTGTACATGTTGAGGGGATACCTCAAGGCAACAGCTCCATAAAGTTCAATGGACCGAATAAACAATGAGAAGTTGTTGTATAATCTTGCATGAGTAATACGTTGGTGGATGGATTGCGAGATTAAGTGAAGAAGCAACCCTAGGCAACACCAAATAAAGTACACTTAGAGTTGTTGTGAAATAATAGGCGCGAGGGCTACCATCAATTCAATGCAAATTAAGGAGTAGAGCAACTTGAGTGAGGCAATACTACACATGCAAGAGAAGTCCCGTGAGGGACTTGATCATATAGAGGTATGTTCGGGAGCTGTTAGAAGCTCCACTTCAATGAGCAAAATAGTAAGAAGGGCTATTGATAAGGAATGAATGTTATGATACCACATAGGAAGGTTTTCCATATATTTACCAAATTTTACATTGGATAAAAATCTTGGTCATCAACATACGAGGGCTGTGGAAGATGGATTTCGAGTTCAAATACTAATGAATCTCATAGGAGAGGGGGACTTGATTATATAGAAGTATAATTAAAGCGATTGGAGAAGTTGGAAGACAAGGCCGAATGAATAAATGTTATTACTAAGGATACAAAGAAGAATAGAATTAGCATAAGCCTTACAACATGATGATGGAGGTCATGCATAAGAGTTACAATCTATCTTTTCATCAACTAAGGGGAACTGTTTGGGAAACACAAAGATGTTGAAGCAAGTGGTTAAAAGGAGCGAGAAAGCGATAATAAATCCTGAGGGATATAGCCACACAAAACTATGCATTGATTAGGAGGGAAGTGGACTCAAATGAATGTCACAATGTCCTTGGCTCTCATGGAAGGAGAGTGCATGGTCATGAAAGGAGACCGAAGAGGTGAAGAATACAGAGACAAACTCCAAGTATCAAGACAAAGCAAAATGACAGATGTTAGGGAACATCATAAGATCAATGTCGATATATTTTTTTATTAAGATTGCTAAAAGTGGGTGACTTCAAGTCAATGCAAAAGTGCTTGACAAAGGAACGAAATAAGCAATACATAGTACTATACATTTCTTACTCAAATGAGTAGATGATAAAAATAATAGAAAAGATGGTACAATCTTAAAGGTAACCAAAAATATCAAAGACTTACTCCAAGTCGAGGTAAAATTTTATTCTATTCGGGCAAAGTTTCCTATATTCTAGAAGTTCAATAGCAATGAAGAAGTGCATTACAATAGCTAACTCAACGCAAAAAATATAAACACTTCAGGTGCTTCAGAAGTGTGAGCAAAAAGGAGGCAAAGTAACCAACTTGAGATATAAAGTACAACTCTCGAGGAGGCAGGCGAAGTTATGTAACCTTTGCTTTATCAACTCTTAAGAAAATGAATGAAACTGAGTACCTCAATTCTCTTATTTATCTAGTAGAGAAGCTTTGTATATATTCAAAAATCATTCAAAGAGACTCAGTGAAAGATAACAATTATCATATCCTCACCAATGGTGATCGTTCTACCAAGAGTAGATTGCCCACTTTATTTCTTAATAAAATATTAATCAAAAGTAAAAGTGATATAAACATACTTAGAGGCAACAAATTAAGTTGAAGAGGAATCGATAGATAAATTTCATGAAGGAAAGACCTCAAAAACTTTAAATCAATAAGATGATACTTGTTAAAGCTCCAACAAACATCTACCTCATTCAAGTGGCATAAGACATTTGAGAGATTGACACACAACAAGGAATGTCTTTTCCTTCATCTGAGATATCTATAAGGCAAAGATCAACACAACTTGACCGACTACATACTAGTGTCAAAGTCACTAGCAAGCTGAAGCAGCTTTAGCATATTAAAGTTGGAGCACTCAACAATAGCGGTGGAGAGCAATTAGAAACCAAGGGAGGTGCATTGTAACTAAAGTAGAAATTGAAGATTTACTAAATGTGAGGAGACATAGTATCCGTAGAGGCTTTGGTGGGGATGTCAAATAAATAAGTGAAAAATAATGTTATAGACAAATATGTACACAAGACATTCGATGTAATATTTGTATATGTTTTTATTACATTCGATGGAAAATAATGTTTATATCTTTCAACACAGTAGATAGAGGTTACAGTAAGCTTGACAACCTCATTTTAATTTACTTTTATAGTCGTTTTAGTCATATAAATGCAGGGTTACATGTTGTCATTGCGTAGAAGCAAAATTACCTAAAAATAAATCATTTAGGTAGATATTTTTGGCATTTTCTAACTCCGTAGAATGACATAGAGTGTCAATCAGTATAACACTATAGAGCTACTCAGGTGGCACATGGTTGATTCATTGTCTTGTTCGGTATTAGTGTCATTTGAACACTTGTGGGGACTTTTGATTGCGATGGACCAACTTGGAACCTTTGTTGCGTGACTATTCAAAACTTTCGAAGTCTATGTTTATTATTTGTATTGTTTATCAAGTGCTTGGTGAAATGTTTGCGGGATCTCGAGTTAAATGCTTCCTTTAACCTATTTTCTTTTTTGTATATCTTTAAGGAATTATAAGAGGTTTTGGAAAGGCTAATCCTTTATAGACAAACAATCAATGGTACCACACAACTTAGGCAAAACCAGCTAAGCCTGTGATTGCGTGAGGTGCCCCTCTCCTTCCTCACCCATAACTAATAACAAGGGGAATTCGAAAACCTCGATGACCAAAGAAGCCTACAAGCGACGAAGGTGGTTGCGGGGTTCGACAAGGGCAAGGACTTCAACGTTAAATCGCCTCTGTGTGCGATCGCGCTTACGCCGTGGGCAACGGACGATGAATGACTGTTCGGGGTGGAGGCCGATGGCCAACAGGGTTAGAATGATCATTTTAATAAAAATATCACTTTACGAGAATTTTTTAAAGGCACTATTTTGAGATATTTTGACCTTTTTTTTTCACGAATTCTCCAATTATATATATATATATATATATATCATTAGAAAACTTGTAAATACACGACTATTAGAATAGAAATAATAAAAACATAATTGATACTTATATCCTTTAGAAACTGAAATATGATAATTATGATGGCAAATAAATTAATATTGTATTTTAGATATTTTTATATTCCTAATGTTTTATGATGACAAAAATATTGAAAACATTTTAGATATTTGTGTATTGTTATTGTTTTTAAACTAAACTATTCAGTGATGGTAATCTAAATAATTTGAATGGATGTTATGATCTTAATATTTGAGATGATACATGCTAATTAAATTTTGCAGGGATAAATATCCCATTTCCAAAATTTTCTATTTGTAAAATGAATATTTCAGTTGATAACTCTGTGATACCAAGAAAACAATGATTTTTCAAAGCACACAAAATTATAAATATTAGAGAAAAGACACCCCAAAAAATCACTAGTTGGTGAACCATACATTTGCCAAGACTCAAAGAGTGCCAATCAATATCTCTACTGTTCATCAACCTCAGAACCATTAGTACGAAACAGACATGCGGAACCCTTAACTGAATATGGCAGATATTACATTCCAAGTTTGCCAATGTATGAAGACAACTCATAGTCTATTGCCATGATGGACACTGAAACTGTTCCTATGTTACTTATCATCATCTTAGTGCTTAATATGTTACAATTAGATTACACAGGAAAATGGTCGCAAACAGCTCTGAAGATAATACATGCCGTAGCTGAAAACAATTAGCTCTTTAAGCTTTTCACAGCCATGGTGATTCTAAGTGCAACTCCAAATATCTGCAAACTGGTCGGCGGCAGAAGCCAGAAGAAACACCATGTGCACTCTCTGAAGCGATGATGACTTGATTATTTGTGTCACAGTCATCCAGGAGAAACTCAATGTAGACTTGAAAATTGGAGGCAATTATGACTTGATTATTTGTGCAGCTTGTTCATCGGCTCATCCTAGCTCCTGCAGTTGATACAGCATTTATGTTTTCAGGTTCCAGAGCTTTGTCTAAATCTCGGCATTTCCTAAGAGCTGCTCTTATCTCCTTCAGTAACTCATCAACTCCAATGTGTTTTCTGCAAAAGTAGAGAATGCAATTACCACTATACTACAGTTTGAATGATCAGAACCAAGCAACAAAATGTGGAACAAGGGATATGATGAGAAGCTACTATAGATGATTTTATTCAATGTTGTATATGCAGAATATGACTTGTATGACAACTAACTCAAAGTAAATAGTCTCCTGCAATCTCTCATGCCATAACTTGAGCTGGAATGCATAAGCTGTAGTCTCTTTTGCATATGGACAGTGGTGATCATCCACAATGAGGAACATGAATTTGCCACAGTAATAAGGTTTAACTTCTAGAAACCAACAATGAAGATAGTTGGAACAGGGTGAAGGAATGTAGGATACTTGAAACAGGTAGAAATATTAAATGGCTTTGGGAAAACTACTTCAAGAAAGTCTAGATAATTTGATAAAAAACTTGATTCACGAGGCATAAACTATTTATGATTATAAAATAATATTATGCTTGTCATGCACATAATTATGCTATTTTTTATAACACAATTGCTACTTGCACATGTTTGTGTTTAACTAATTTATTGATAAAATTCATGTGCCTGCAGTAATCACACACAAGTGCTCATACATTTGACCCTATTAAAGCATCTTACACTGTCTAAATAATATAATCAACTAATCAATTTTATAATGAACAGATCAAGAGATATAGTACAGTGACAAGGTTCTTATTACAACAACTCTATGATTAAGCTTTCTTATACACAACCTCGGATCAAAAGTTCGAATTTAGGTTATTTAATTAATTCCTAATACTAGCATATCATTTCCTGATTTATGTCCACAAATGAGTTAAAGCTGCTTCTGACTTAATCTAAGATGATAGGCTAGTAAAAAATGTCTATCCATCAGGAACTTATCAGAATTATCTGCAAAAAGAGCTTACTACTTTATCTTTGAATATATTCAGTATAACTGCACAGGTGACCAAGTATTTTAGCCATATTTTGGTAGTGAAGATGATGACAAGCAATGCAATGTAGTATAGACCATGATCAGTTTGGGAATAGCCACATGCTATTGCCCAACAAAAGGATTGGGTTTGATGGATACATTGGAGATCTTCGATCATAGAGTACCTCCAATACCAATGACAAGGAACAACCAGAAACTTGCACTAAACAATGTCCGATGAATAATCATTAAATAGAGAAGGTCAATTTGGAGCGGTTTCCTAAGAGAACGATTCTCTGGAAATAGTTATCTTATGCCACAAAAGAAGAGGATAAAAAAATTAACATAAAAACAAAGCAGTTTTGCTGACCCATAAAATGTTAATAGTTGTCTTTCAACAAATGAAGTATTTGAAATGAGGGGTCGAGTCCCAGACTCCCAGTATGAATTTCAGATATGAACACAAAGAACATATGTTTAATGTGAATAGGTTGTTAGTGTCCAAGAAAATGTTTGCGACTTCTTTAAAACCATCTGTTGTATTATTCCAGATGATAACGGATCTACACAGCAATGGAAGAAAACTAATGGATCTTAGTTTTCAAAGTATATCAGAAAAAACAAGTACAAAGAGAAATTCTTACAGTACGCTAGCACCAACCACTGCCAGAGGACGTGGATAGTCTTCAATCCCCTTCATCTCTTCACTTTTCACTCCTGAGGTAGGTACATGTTCATCTTCAGTTACAGTGGTCAACTTTTGGCTCATTGCCAACTCAAGTGTCGCCTTACATCCAATATTAGAAATTTCTTGAATCAAATATGGCAACCTATCTCGAGCCTGTAGAAGTCATGAGCATAACACAAAATTGATCAAATGTAGCAAAGACGAATCACATAAAGCAGGGTAGAAGAGCATGTAGCTAATTAACCAAGGGAAACAAGACTAATCAAAGATTTTGTTCAGAGAATCAAATATCTAACACATATGATACACCTCAGGAAGGTCGGTCTTGTTTAACAGAACAATGTATGGTCGTTGAAGATACTCTGGGTTGTACATTCGAAGTTCCTGCAAAAGAATTACATTAGCCATGAATTCTACAGAATGTGAAATCAGCATTGACTAATTGAACTTTTGAAGAATCTAATAAAAATATTAACAAACGTGAAAATATGCAATAAGAGCAAATTACAAATAAATTATTGATTCTCTGACAACTTTATACAAAACTAACCTGGAATGTCCAACATAATAAGCTGAATACAATGGAAATCAACTAGGAACATTATTAAGTAGCTCAATGTACTGATTTGGGTTCTACAGGCAAACAATACTGGGTTACTGGTTATGAACTCAACCAAGACACATCATATCCAGCTATGTGATGTGAAAACATTGAATTACCCTGATTATTTTACTTAATAAACCCAATCAGACATTAAGTTTTGCCTCACAAATCAGCCAGGACAACTTCATAAAGCCTGAAAGCTGTTTACTTATTAATCAAGTGGATCAGCCAAACCATCCTAAGCCCAACATTTTTCAGCTACATGGTTTTGGGTTCAGATTAGTCTCTCATCAGGTGAAGGCCCAAAACCTCTAATGTTAATTCAAGTAAATATCTGCTGCACTTGTATCATCTAAACTGTTGTAATTGATGGATCAAAGATATACACTCTATGGAAGATTCAGACTACAATCTGTCCTAAGAATATTATAATTCAAAATTCAAAGCAACAGCAAAAAATTACCACTTGCTCAAGTTCTGACCTTAACATCTCCATCAACTGTAAACCACTTTACCTTCCTAAACTCTAAATCCATGCATCTCATCAAACATAATTAAAAATACACCCTAAATGATTTCACCTGTTTTATCAATACAATCATTCCTTTCAGTAAATTATTAGAATTGTTGTGATCAAGCCAATATACTGAACATGCTAATAGAGAATTACTCAAGAATCTAACATATATCACCTCCTTAACAGTCCTATAATCATTCACAGGGTTCTCAGCAGCAGCATCAACCACATGAACAAGCATCTGTGTTCTCCTTATGTGTCTTAAGAAATTACGACCAAGGCCCTGCATTAAAAAAAAATCCTGGCTAAAGCATATAATAACGCCAATAGTAGTAGGAAATAGAATACATGTGCGTAGTAATACCTTTCCTAAATGAGCACCTTCAATTAGACCAGGCAGATCTGCGAGTGTTGCTTCAGAAGAATATTTCAGTGCCCCTAAAGTAGGGTCACCATCAAGACGACCAAGATTTGGCATTAAGGTTGTAAAAGGATAGTCAGCAATATCTGGTTTTGCAAGTGTAATGGCTGCTAAAAGTGTAGACTTCCCCGCATTTGGAAGTCCCTAAAAAAGCAAAATATTTTGATCAACATGTGGATTATGTATATCAAGCAAATTTGACAGTGACAAATAGTGAGCTAACATGGTAGCCAAGTTACTTTCATACTTGGTGATTCTTCCAAAAGTAAAGTTTGTTGATGCTTGTTTTCGGATAATCTTAGTCCTTAGTAGATATCTTCAGAAGTAATATAACATTGCACATTGAACCTTTAATTCTTTTTTAAAATAAGATTTATTGAGATTTTATCATCTTGTACTAGTCTTATGTTGGTTTATCTATCTAATGGGGTTGAACAATTGCTTTTTGTGATTGCACATTTATACTTTGTTTCAAAACCTATTGTTTTAGACTGTTGCAAAACCTATTGTTTTAGGTAAACAAGTGCACAAGGCTTCATGCCAGTGCACAGGGTGAAATTGCTCAGTTCCATCCTAAAGAGAGGTTACCAAGTGGTAACCTTTAGGGAAAATTGTCAGCCCTGTCTCCAAAACAAAGGTTGCTGGGTGATAACCTTAGAGAACCGGGCTTACCACCCAATTTCAATTATTTAAATTGGGGGTATTGGATAAGCCTATCACCTGGTACCACTAGTTTTTCCTTCTTTTATTGGATAACTTCATGCACAACTATTTCTTCTTTTATTCTTTTCTTTTTTTTTCCTTCCTCCTATGATCCTCTCTCCCTCCTCTATTTCTCCCGACATTCCTCTTCCATACGACTCTTCCTCCTCCTACCTGTTGCCAGTGCTCTGTCGCTACCCCACTACATCATCGGATGGTCGATTCCTCCCCTTTCCAGTACTCCTCTTCTACCTCCACCACATTTTCTTCCCCCTTCCCTACTCCTATTCCTCCCTCCTCAGACTACTCTAATACTACTACCTCTAACTCCTCCCTTCTTCCCCCTTCCCTACTCCTATTCCTCCCTCCTCAGTCTTTATCATTGGCCCATACTGACCGGTACATTGGCATACCATATGTTGGCACACTGATAGATACAACCCATACCAATCCGACAGGCAAACAGTACAGGTCCAGGATCAAGACTTAAAACTTTGTTGAAGAGACTCAAAACTATGTTGCCTTACCCCTATAAAGAGAGGTTGTTTACATAGCTTGAATCCTCATTACCTAAATTGTAATGAAGCAACCTTATCATGATATCAATTGAGGCACCTTCTGGATTTACATTAGATGTGAAAAGAAGAAAGATCAATCAAAATACCTTTAAATTGATGAATAACTTGAACATGTTTTTCATTTTCAGTTATCTTATCTTCACTCTTTTTACACCAGTCGGAAAGAGAAAAAGGGATGTTTGCTATCATTCCAGTACCACTGTCTAATCAATGAGTCAAGCTTGTCTGACCTTTCAAAGGAAAGGTGATCCTGCCTGTCCAAGGGGAAAAGGGTAGAAAGACAGATCTCTTTGACTCTCTTTATGATTTCAATATCTTAAAAGGGTTTTTTGTAAATAACTTTGTCACACAACTACTTTCTTATATTGCTTAAGATGGAAAAGAAAACCAAATAAAAAAATCAGAATTTGGTTCAATTGAGAATTTCAAAGCTTAATTTAGAATTGCAAACCTATAAAGAAGTTCAAATTTTGATTGAAAAATCCACAAAAAAGAAGCATTTATAAATCAAATATTGCATAAAAAGGGAAGATTATCTTCCGAAACAATTTTGGAAGTAAATCATATCTAAAAAAGGCAGATTGATGAGCTGTATTCAAGGGTTCTAATTCTTGATTATAATTTTCTTGAAATGATATTCCTGTTACACCTAAGGGGTCTTGAAAAGAATATTTAAACAGTTACTAGGTCCTCTCACTGTAAATTTCTTAGAAACAAATAACAAAGTCACCATTTCCCAATGAGTTAAACTGAATCTCAATGTGTTTCACATTTCTTTAGCTTCAGTTCTACAGACAGCATTTCATAATTGACAAATAATTATCATCAGGTTCTATGTAATACTCATAATCTGTTTCATAACCTTTAGACTTCAATTAGACATGATATGAAGTTGAGTCTTTAGAAATAGTTTATCAAACATAATACTCAAAATAACAACCCATAATCACATTCTTCATTGAGTTTTCAAGTTATAGATTTCAACTAATATGTTTTACAGTATTACTCTGCATGAATTGTTGATCAAACATAATACTCAAATTAACAATCCCTCTTCACATTCTATACATTTCAACAAATATGTTTTACAGAATTACTCTACATGAATTGCTGTTGTTCGGACACAAGTAAAAATGTTAAATAATCCTTGCACTGTTGCACATACCACAAGAGCAACGTCAGCAACCACCCTTAGAATAAGTTCCAAGCTAACCTCTTCCCCAGGTTGTCCAAGAACTAAAATCTGGGGAGAAGGCAATAATATGCTTAATGAAGACATATATGCATTTAGTGGATTATAAACCAACAATAAAAAGAAAAGTTAATGCAAGCAAATCATGTGATATACATGGTGAGGTGCTAAATAAAGAACAACTGCAATGTCCCAACCATTTGGGTTTTCATTGAGCTCTATGTGAGCAATATTTATAGTTAATTCAAATCTTGGTTTGAATGGTTATATTGCTTTACAACAGTATATTATGCTTTTAAATAAACCCTGCTTCGACATATGTTCTTCATTTATTAACAAATACAAAAGCTCAAGACAACTGCAACACTCAAAATTATTAATTATGTTGACTTTCATAAAACAATATTCTAGTTTTCATATTAGTTTTCTAGTTCATTTTTCTCTGTAGAAAAATGGGAAACAAGTTGACCTATTCAAAATCCAAAGTTATTTCCCTTATTTGTTTATCTCACCCTTGATTTCTAGTACCATTGGTGGTGACACAGGTGGCTGCAGCAGTCATAAACAGCAAGTGAATGGTGATAGCAATAGTAAGGTCAGTGGTTATGAAGATATGGTGTGAAAGTGATGATGGTTGAAGAGGCCATACTGGTGTTCTAGTGATGTGAGGCAGCAGTGGTGAAGGAGGGTGGTGATGCTGGCAGTAGTTTAAGTGTTAATGGTGGTGCTATGATGGTGCTATTTACGAACTGATAATGCAATCACTGGTGGGATAAAGATGGCAATGATATAGACACTATAGTTACGACAGTAGTGACGATAGTGACGGACAAAGCAACAATGGTAATGAAAATAGTAGTGGGATGGTGCTAGTGGGGATGGCGATAGTGGCCACCATATTGGTAGCAGGGTAGTGCTATAGCAGTGATGGCAGTGAAAATTCCAATGACGTTAGTGAACATGGTAGTCAACCACTGATTGTGGTTGCAAGTTGCAACAATGTGGTAGTGAAAGTGGTGATAAAGATGGCATGAGCCACATGAAAATGATATCAATGACAAGACTAGCACAAAAGATCAAGTGATTTGGGATATAATTTTGTAGCCTTCCAAAGTCTACAAAATTGAGAAAACAGGAGACGTGATTCCCCAAGAATATAATTTCCATTTTTTAATTAGAAAATACATTTTTCAAAGTTTTCTATCTCCTGATTTTTTTTTTTTTTAGAAACTAAAGATATCTCTATAAGCAAACCGTGGACATTCAAGCATCCAACTCAAAGTAAGTTCTTGGAGTAATTTGAATTGGCACTTCATGCAATTTCACTTCTACATTTTGATGATACCACTAAAGAGTTCAAAAGTCCCGGATACTATTAATGTTGTCATCATAACATAAAAGGAAGCAACTTGAACTACTCATTAGTTCTTACCTTGTCGCTTTCATCTCTCATTACATTAGTAGTTAAAGCCATTAACCTTTTCCTTTTGTGTTCCGGCATCTCTAACAAACTAATCTGTCACAAAAAGAAAAAGAATTAGTGTATAAAAGGCCAGAATAGAAAGTAGCCAAAATGTCAATTAATGATGTTCAGTTAACATTATAAATTCCCAGTTAAATGAAGATGATTATTAGCCATCAGACTGACTATTATTGGCTGATTTTGAGCTTTTATTATTGGCATCTTGTAACCTTTTGACAAAGGAAAGGTATACGGTATGCCTAGTTTTGGTAAACGATAGGTTTTGTCACTTATGCTTTTTTATCGTGCACTATGTATTATAAGTTTCGATTATAGGAACAGTGTAAAATGAAAATAGAGCAAGGATGGATTTATTTTTTGGAACATATTTACTGACTTGTCCTCAACACTGTCTCGCCATTCTTAATTCTTTCCCATGAACATTAAAAATACAAAGACCAACAGAATAATTGGACCAGCAAGCCTCCCAGATCAGAATACGTGTGTGCCACCCACGACCTAGGGCAATGCAAAGGAGACAAGTTAAAAAATATATATAATTTTAAATTTATTTGGCAATTAGATCTTCCCCTTTTCCTTTTCCTTCTCCCGTTCCTTTTCTCTGAGTAAAGGTTAAATCTCACCAGACTGGACCTACCCATTTCTTTTCCTTTTTTTTACTAAACTTTTCTTGAGATATTTGTATATTTGTGCCACTCGCATTTGGCGATGACAACTGATGGCATGGTTCTGTATGATGTCATGGTCTATGCAACCAGAATGTTAATACTTTGGTTGGCCAAGTGGATATTACTGCTAGCTTTGGACTTCATAGTGAAAGTTTGGAGTAAATTTTTGGCTAAGGTTGGCATGGTAAGTGAAGACCAACTTAACAGAGGTTTAGATCCTCAATTATTTTGATTTTCAATTTTTGAGTTATATCTGCTAGTGCAGTATGCTCTTTAATCACAGGATAAACTTGTTTAAGATAAATTGGTTGTCTAGTTTATTTAGAAGAAAAAGAACTACATGCCTGGAAACTTCTGCAACATGACAACTTCTGAAAAATAGAGTCAATCTAATACTCACCCCACCTTGTCCACCCCTTGCAACAAGAATTTCATCACCTGGCTGTGCCAAATCTGCAAGGATCTTTCCTCTTCTGTGTTTTACAACCGTGCCTGTCATATTTCTGAGATGTTAGAGACGGATGCAGATTTCCATTATCAATGTCCAGTTAAAGGTAAATGTATGCATTTGCATACTGTGAAGATCCATTTACATATACAGAGCGAGATACAATTATTTTACCATTGAGTGACCTAGATATCCAGAAAGTTATAGAACCATAAATCAATGTTGAAAAGGATTGTCAAGCATCATGCGACTAGTGTTATCCACAAGTAGTAAGTTTCAATTTGCTAAATATTATATAAATTCCTCATTTATGCATGTGTAATAAATATATACACAGACACATTGAGAGAGAAAGGCGACTCATCCTCTATAGAAGCACCACTTGCATGTGCCACAGAAAGAAAATCTAAGACAATGTCATTAGTTGAAAAAAGATGCAATTTTGAGGATAGATAAATTTTATATAAGTTCTCATAAAATTTGAAATCCATACTTTGTTATGCAAACAAATACGTAAAATGTAGGTACCCATACATTTATAATATTAAATTCCTAGTTAATTATAAAGCTTGGAGCCTGTTATACTTTAAACGGCTCTACCATTGATGATATTGTTAGATGTTAACCTAGAGGTGTTGTTAATTATGCAAATATTATTAGTGTTTTTGTGGTGCATTATGAATATACCACTGAACATGGTAAATGTTGTCCTTTACAATTGCATTAAGTACATAAATAACATCAAATGGCAACATCGGCTCACCATGTAGCATTATCCTAGAACCATCAAGAAAATAAAATATATCAGGTTATTGGGGAATTTATCGATTTGAGCAGTCTAAGATATTCAATGCATATCATAAACAAAGACATACATGTTTATACACAAAATCCGTCCAGACTATTGTAAAATAATGCCCAAATGAATCAGAAACTCCTTTTGTTGATTTATACCAAGAATTGGCATTCTCTTGTACAAAAT
Organism: Musa balbisiana; assembly: GCA_004837865.1. Lineage (NCBI taxonomy): Eukaryota > Viridiplantae > Streptophyta > Magnoliopsida > Zingiberales > Musaceae > Musa > Musa balbisiana. Next base: position 2,330,534 of record CM017192.1, on the reverse strand, counting down.
CAATTCCACATGTATTTTAGCAATTAAAGAAAATAAGTAGAAACCTTGATCCTCAGAAGATATGCAAGTTCATATTCCAAAAGACACAAAAACGGAACACCTGTCATGGCATCTAGTTATGAGCTACTTAGAAGTTATCGCATCCATAATAACATCTCAATCATCTTAATGAAGCAATCCTTGATAATTTGTGCAAATACAGAAAAATACATACCTACAGGAACAGGTATTCGTAAAGTTGGTGCAGCAAATCCATCATGGAGTTGTGAATTCAAAGTACCCATGGCATCAACATTTCCCCCTCTCTTTGCACAATATCGTTTCTTTTGGTGAAACTCTAAAAGAGATTCTGTACTCTCATCAGCATATATGATTACATCACCTCCATGTCCTCCCATTGGTAAGATAAGTGAGCCATCTGAATCCCTTTTGTACGGGCTTTTCTTCCTAGTATTCTCATGGCCATATTTTCCTTGTGTCTTTGAATTTATCTTTTGGTTTGGCATGCTGAGAACTGCACCATGTCCTCCATCTCCAGCACGTACAGTAATAATGACTTGATCGAAATACTTGTGTGGTTCTCTGATCAGTGCAGCAGTGTCAGTTGAAGGAGATTCTTTCACCCTAGTAGATCTACAGCTAATTGCAGTATGATCTATGATCTTTGGACTATAGCTCCACTGCTTAAACCTGCAAAAGAGGCAAGTAGAGGAATGGAATAGAATGAGGAGATATTTCAAACCACATAATCAAGAATATTTGAAATCCTCTGCTTAAAGGTGTGCATGAAGACTCAATACAACAACTTAGTTTTTGGCTATTTAAGACAGTTTAGGCCAAAGTTATTGTGCCAAAGAGAAAATGAGACAACAAAATTGGATATATGTAACATTGCATAATTCTGTTTATTTCTATTTAAAACAGAAACAGACAAAGAGATCAAGTGAGAAGGTGCCAGCCCACCTAAAAAGCCTTCAACTGTCCAGCATCCACTTCTCATGGCTAGCCCATATGATAAATTTTAAAAGTCAAGGGCCAGTTCCTACCTACAAAAGCTTCAACCATCCAGAAATCCACTTCTTGTGAGTCTGTGACTGTCCCATATGATAAATCTTAAAAACGAGGACCAGGTTTTATAACAATCAGGAGACATACTTTTTTCTCATTCTCTACAAGACTCTTGCAATGATGCTCACACTTACTCAGAGAGCACCATCTAGGAATGCTCATATATGCTTTTTATTTTCCAGTCATATGCGTTAAATGTAGTAGAAAATGCTATTTTCTATTATCTATGTGGTAAGTTTGTTCCTTGAGCTTACAAAACAAAATCCATCAACTCTCTCACCCAACGATTTAAAAAGGCGCTCGAGCGAGGCGCGCGAGGCCCAAGCGCCTCGTTTAATTTCCAAGCGACACGCTTCAAAGAGGCGCCGCCTGGGCGCTCGCCCGAGCCCGGGCACCAGGCGCTTCGGGCGAGCGCCTGGGTTAAACCAGGCAACCGAACTAGCGTTTTAGGTCTGGTTCGATCTCCTGTGCTTTAGTTGGTTCAATCGAACCAACTAAAGCACCGATACCAGCGCGAATTCCCCAACCCTAACCCTGCTCGCCATTCACGCTGTCGCTGCTGCCGCTGCCACTGTTGCCACTCGCTTCTTCTACAAATGGTCTTCCCCTTACACTCGCCGCTGCCACAATCGTTGCTCGCCGCTCCCGCTACCGCTTGCAGCTCCCACTCCCGCTGTCGTCGCCGCTCGCCGCTCCCACTCCAACTACGGTTGTCGCTTGCTATCGCTGTCGTTGCCTCAGCAGCCTCGGTCTTCTCACTATACTGTTAACAGTATATTAACAGTATACTGCTAACTGTATACTAATAATAGCATTTTATTTATTAGATTAATAATATATTATATTGATTTTAATACTATTAATTTTTATTTATTTAATAGTATATTTGTTATTTAAAAATAAAAAATACTATTATGATCTATTTATTTATTGTGATTTTGTACCCGATTTTCTTAATTTAATAGCATTTTTTATTTAAATAATTATATTTATTAATTATAATTATATATTTTTATATTTTAGCGCCTTGGGCATTTTTGGACATTGGCGCCTTTTGATGCGTAGCGCTTTTTAAATCACTGCTCTCACCCACTTCATGGACAAGGACATACAAATGTTGGAAACATATCAAGTGAACATTTTGCTAAAACTAATTTACCATAATATTTTGATCGTAGAGGCAAGGTGAGATCCACATTCAAGAGTACTGTTGGTAGCGATTTGAGGGGGAGCACAATTGATGAAATCATGTTCCACCAAATCACCGTATTCGAATATATACAAACAAATAGGAGGGTGTTTGTAATATGTCAAGGGGGAGGGAAACTAAAAATCTCAAAATTTTAGTTGAAGAGTATGTTCCAATTAAAATCATTGAGAAATCATAGAATATGCAAATAGTTGTGTATCACTCTCATAGCATAATCCTAATTTGTTGACAAGATGAAGCAAATTATTCATCTTAACCATGGAACGTCTGAAGTAAAAAGATGTTGACCATGCATTCAGAAAGTTGCAAATTCAATTTAGGTATCGTGGATCCAACATGATAATGATCTTTAACAAGTTCATTGGAAACTTTGAATGATCTCTATTAGATAATATAAGGACAACTAAGTAGGTTTCATTTTGACCAGTAATGTAGTTTAGGCTACATTCTGAATGAGGTGTGGATGAGGGATATCATGTGCCAGGGAAACATCTGAGGTTACTGCACAAATGAGTTTGATCAGTCCTAGCGTAATTTGAGCTAGTATAGATAGGCCAAAAATTGTCCTGCCAGACCATTCAGAACAGGATAACCGAAAGCACAAAGTGAACTAACACCAAAATAATAAGAATTGAAAGGCACAGTAACGTTATGCAACTAATGAATCATTGAGTCCCTTCCTTGCGTAACATCAGGTACCCAAGCAACTTGACCTCCCAGGCATGGATGCAACATGAAGATTCATTATAATTCCCACCAGACAAATGATATAATGATAGTTTCAAGAAGTCCTCATCCGGCTCCAGAAAAAAGAAAACACATGAAATCAAGCCATTCCACATAAGAAACAAAAACTACCACTTGGGCACAAGAAACTGGACAGTGTGTCCCTTGAAATTCTCATCAAGATTTTAAATTTTTCCTTCCTTAACTATAATCAAATTGTTTCATATGGAGAGAAAACAAATTATGTCCACCTGTGCTTTGAGATTCTCATCAAAATTCTAAGTTTCTTCTTAACTATAATCAAGTTGATCCATACAGAAAGGGAAAAAAAACTACCAAGTGGACTGCCCGTGCCTTGAAATCTCCTTAATATTTAAAATTTTCTTTCTTAACCGATAAGCACCCATGCAAGAAGATGATGTAATATGAAAAAAAAAACTAATCCCAACAGTTTCTATAATACCCCATTTAATCCCTCATCCGAAGTAGAATATGACTTGAATGGACTTATAAGGACTACATGTACTAACATTAACTTGGACAAAAGCTTTTGGAGTTTATGATTCAGACTCAACAAAGTTAATGGGACAGTGTTTCATTTGGTCAAGTCATGACAAATGGTATCCGACCTAGTATTAAGCATGGTGAGAGACCTAGTATTAGATATAGTAAAAGGCACGGGACTAAGAGGGCATGTTACAGTGTGATATGTGTTGGACATGGTGAGGGGTTCAAGAAGAGAAGGACTATCCGTGGATTAAACAAAGCCACCGCTAGATTGGACGTCACAACGAAAGTAGTAGAAGACATAAGGATTATATGGAACCACCCTGTCAGGATTTGATTTTGAACTACGTTAAGTTGCCAAGGATATCAGGCCCTTAATCCTACACCGAAAGTAGAAGACATAAGGGTTAGATGGGTCTCCTAGCACTGACTTTGGATCATTAGTTCAAGCTTAATAAAATTGTTGGATCAATTATGTTATCCGGCCAAGTTGTGACAGTTTCATCGACAATAAATCAAGACGATGAGCGTAATACGATGGTTCTCCACGATAATTTCAAATTGCATAATGATGATTCGATAGAGTCAGCTACGCATCACGAAATATTTTGTCCTCGACAAACAAGGATCGTAGACGAGAGAAAGCAAAGAGCATAAGAACATCGTCATTGGAAAGAGGCGAACCTGCGGACGGAGACGACGCGAGGGTTCGAGAGAAGATAAAGCGATGACAGGTCTCTCAGGGGCCGCTGGGTATTCAAAGACAGAGGCGGACACAACAGAAGGGCCATTTGAGCGGGCGAGCGAAGCGATTAGAGAAGACAGCGGTGGCGATGCCGGCCGAGGCGGAGGAAGGCCAATAAAAATATCATCCGCCGAAGGTAAGTTTGGAGACTGAAGATCCGCCGTTCAAGACTCGGATCGACGGATAAAATTCAGCCACGTGTTGAACTAATCTGGGCCGGGCTGCATTGAATTGCGTTGGATGAGGTCGGGATGGGTTTGGATAAGACCGATAGTATATATATATATATATATATATATATATATATATATATATATATATCCCTTTAAAATAAGTTTTTTATCTATCATTTTTAGATAGAAGATTTTTATTAGCAGCCCTCTTTACTATTTATATTCTCATTTTAAGAGCTTTTAATATTTTTAAAATATCTCTTTGATATGAATGTCTTTACTTATCACTTAATTCTAATAAACTCTTCAAACTCTTTTTTTTTTCTTCTTCTCTCGCTTATTTGAATATGATCAAATAACATTAACATAATTAAGATTTTAAAAATAATTGAAAGGGATATAATTAAGATTCTAATATCAATATTCAGAGGAAATGATTGACCAACAAATGAAATGAATTGTATGAAGTAATGATAATTAAGGGGTTATGAGATATAAGAATATGATTAATAATTAATGGATTGTATTCAATAAAATTATATTTTTTTATATTTTTATATAATTATATAAAAATAAAAAAATTATATTAATAACAAAATGGAGATCGTTAATAGCAATCTCAATTTTCCTATATCCAGCATCAATGACTAATGAATCTATAACACCTTAACAAAGTGAAGGTTTATACACAATTTGATTGATTGAAAAAACTTAGAAATATAAGGTTTTATATATTAATATATATTTTGATTATTAATATATATTAAAATTTCAAGCTCGCCCGATTAGAGATGCATTAAATTCTACAAAACGACATCGAGAGAATACTTAGTAATGCACTTCTGAAACTTAAGTTTCGATTGCTATTCAATAAATGTTAGATTTTAAGAGTAGAATATTCTAAAAAGTGAATCCCTTTAAGAACATACTTACAATGATTTTTATAACTAAGTTTGCTTACAAGATTTTTTATAGCTAAGTTTTGCACTGTTATACTTAAACTTGTAACTTATGTCGAGAGTGATTTTGTGATATGATATAGTCATATTATGTCCCAAGGATATGATATGATCGTCTCAACCATACAACAATAATATAATATTGACATGTCAAGTAAATAGTATTAAGGTGTCAATTACGTAACGTTAAGGTATCTGTTGAGATATATTAATAATTATTCTCACATTATTATTTATTTTATTAAATATATAAAAATTAAAAATCTAAAATAAGTTTGGTATGTATTTATGTACGTATGCATGTCTTAAGAAATTAGACTAAATCCCAAACAAATTCAAATCAAATTGATTTGTTACTTGATGAGTCCAACGGAATAATACGCCGGTTCACACAATTCAAGTCCGATAACGCTTAAATCGACGAGTATTCTATTATTAGACATTAAAAATAAGATTATTAATGAAATCGTTTTTTTTTTGTTTGGGTTACTTACATCTACCCGACCGTTTAAGATTAGAGTCCGACATCCTTTGATTAGGTTTCGGGTATGTTCAGGTAGGAAAGTAATTATTCGAGTCGGACTCGGACTTACATAACGAGGATGCTAATCGGATTTCGGATCCGGTAGCATGAAATTAGCGGGTACTCTACCCGTTATTCCTCCAAAACCGCACTCCACAGCGTATGTTAGCCCCTGGCGCAACAAAGACCCGAGGGCAGCCCCCAAGACACGTTGTTTTCGCCCAGAGCCAATGCTTGTCCCCACCAATCTGAACTTTACGTGAACTCGGCTACCCGCTCGATGATTGACAATGACAATGGGACCCATTGAAAAGACTCACAGAAACGCTGCCCTCCTACTCAGGGTGAGCGATGCGGGTTGGCCGCAGTATGCTCGAACGAGGAACGAAAGAGGCAACCTCCTCCTCCTAATTCTCTCTTTCATATATACCATCCGGTTCTCCCCTTTCTCTCGCGTTCTTCCTCGTCCGCCTTCGATCCTCCTTCGTGGCTCCAAACCCCTGTCGCTCCTCCCCGAATCTTTCCTCGAGGCCGCTCCTTCGTCCCCCTCGTGCCCTTATTTCCCATCAAAATCTTATCTTGTTTGGCTTTTCTCGTCGGATCCCCGCCGCTCCCTGCTGCTGCACGTGATTCGTCCGTCAATGCTGCGCCTTGAGCTGTAGGAACGACCGTCGACGGCGACCTAGGCTGCGATGAGCACTCATGCAGGGTAGGAGCGCGGCGGCGTGACGAGGGGCCCTTTGCTGGCGGCGAGGGCGGAGATGACGACCTCGGGGACGGGGGCGGAGGCCGCGACGGCGGCGGGGCCGGGACAGGTGGTGAAGGTGAAGCGGAAGCTTCTGGTCGCGTGCATGACGTGCCCCATCTGCCACAAGCTCCTCCGCGACGCCACCACCATATCCGAGTGCCTCCATACGTGTGAGTCAACCCCCGCCCCTATCCCCTTCGCCTCCACTTACTTGGGTTTCTTATCCCTCGGATCCTTTGAGGTTGCGGTCAGTGGCTTTCTTCGGTGGTACTACGTGGTTGCCCCGTGGTGTTGGGTTTCTACGATCTTGCTTCTACGTTATTGTTTCGGGTCCATGATGTTCTTCGTGTTAATGATTTGCGTACTTATTAGTTCTTGATATCGGAACCAAGCAAGCGTCTGAACAAAGGCCGGATCTTTGGTATCTTTCAAGGTCTCCAATACCTTTCCGCTTTGGCATGAGGCTTCGTTGTCGCATGCACTGGTTGCCAGTTCTGGCGTCTGTGTTGTTTCGTGCCTTCCACTCTGCTTCCATGATGAGGCAGGAGAAAAGATTACTGGTTTTCTTATGCAGTACATAGCGTTTTCCTTGTCTTCTTTTGGGCGTTTTCTTTGTCTTCTTTTGGTCTCCGTTAGTTCCAATCGAGTGACTTTCCCGGGTTAAAGTTGTATTTTTTTTAGCAAGGAAGCAAGGGACGTCAATGCATGCAGTGATTTAAACTGAGTTTTTATCTTTGGTAATGTATAGTCGAGTATTTCTTTTGCAACATTTCAGATGTTTCCTTATCCGGGAGGGAAGTTGAGATTGTTTTGTGTTGTTATGCAAGGTGCTGAACTATTGAGCTGACGTGGAGTTCTTTCCCGATCATAGATGCCGGTCATAGACTTCTCTTACTTGCTTGTTTGATCCTCTCTGTTAATTGGTCAACTCTGAAGAAGTACTGTAATATGATCTTGTGGTTAAGATATCTAGATATCCTCAACAGAATCCCATTCAGTTCATGATTTTTATGCTTGGTCTTTTGCTAATATTTTACGGCTGAAGCTTATAGTTTGTATATCTTGTTCATATTCTTGGAAGTAGGGACAGAATCCTCGAATCATTTTTTTTCATAAACATAATATGTGTTGGAGTAATGGATTGACCATTATACTCTTTTATGTGATTATTTGCTGCAATTTGTGTGTACATGTTTGCATCATATTTTGTGTGGTTATCTTTGACTATTCACCTCCACGTCCTTTTGTAACAATCTGACTAAAGAGCTAACACCTCTCTTTCTCTCGCACCCTCGAGTTGATCTATTATAACCTCCCTCCACACTTTGCAATTGCATCTGGTTGGTGTTGGTCACTTAAATTGGAAGTATGTACTAGATTTTTAGATTTTTCAAAGTCAGAAGATTGTTTTATGACTTCTCCGAGATACATTTAATCACTTTGATATTTGTACTTGTCAACAGTTTGCAGGAAGTGTATATATGACAAACTCAATGAAGAAGAGGCAGATTTCTGTCCTGTATGCAATATTCATCTGGGTTGCCTACCTGTAGAAAAGCTCAGGTAAATTTGGTTTTCTTGGAAAACTTTATGCTTTTTTTTTTAAATTTCTTAACATGGTTTCCTAGTTTGACTTTGCTATATTTATTACTTTTATTTGTCCCAGAAGCCTTGTTAATCTCTTTTTGAGTTGTAGAACTTATATAAGTTTGTGTAATTATTTGCTTTTCGAGGTCAGGCATAGCCCAAGTTTTCTAGGATGCTACTACTTTACCCTTCTTTATTATTGATGGATGTTGAGAAGTTTAAACAGTCATGGGGAGTTTTAATGGAAAACCTAGAAGAACCCAACACCATAAAATCTTGTCACACTATGCTGAATAACAGGGTTGATAACTGTCCCAATGATGGGAAAATTACTAACATGTACTTCATATTCAGTTTTGAATAAAAGGGGTTTATCATGGATCACATTTAATGCATATGGTGCTGTTCTGTTCATTTGGTTGAGAGAATGCTGATATATGAGATCAGTAGATGATGAATGCTTGCTAAAAATGTATATCGAGGACAATCAAGAGGATATCGGTCTGGAAATTTAGCATGAAGAGAAAATGAGTTAAATTCCCTGAATACCAGCAAGAAGTTGCATGCTGGGCACCTTTACCTTGCATTATTTTCCTTAGGACAATACCACAGCATATGATCACGGCCCTCATTACTAGTTCATTCATCTAAGGCAGAAAAGGGTTTAAGAGAACAAGGTGAAGTTCAAAAGAAGCTGAGCATTAGATAGATGCATTATAACAGTTGGGAAGGATAGAAATGATGAATCTGTTAGAGAAGGTTGGATTCATCATTAAGGCCACAGTATAGGAGAACCTATGAGATCTTCAGTTGCATGATTCTTAGTAATATCTGCTTGTTTTCTTCTCTGAAGACTAAAGAAAGAGCGCAGAGAGCCAGTCCTAATGCAAGATGTCAGAAAATTTTGTTTTGTACTACTAACATTGGATGAAGATTTTCATAAATGTGCATGGTGTGGATTCCTAATGCCAACACGACTTGCCAAACTTCGTAATTCTTTTATCATCAAGCTTTCTAGTAAATTTTCGTGTAGGACACTGTTGTTCATCTTGCTGTTAGTAATTGCTTCTTCAATAAATTTCACTCGTTGCCTTATTGTTATTTCTTGATTACCTGATATATGTCCATCAAATGATATAGGCCCATGAATGAGGATTTAATGGGCTTTTTCAGTCCTTGAACATGCATCTTAGAAGAGGCATTCTGTTTTTAGTGATAATACCTCATGAAGGCATCATGCCACCAAACTAAAGTGAACTTCTTTTATAGGTATCTTGTTTAATCTTTTTTTTTGTTTCATATATTAGGTTTAAGGGTCGTAGATGTATTACTATTTACCATTAGAATTGGAATTTTTTTCTTATACCTTAAATTGCAATTTTGTCTGGTGGGTACCTATGTATGTTCATTAACAAAGATGTTTTCAAATAAAACATCTTTGTTAATGAACAATCCAAATTTCTAAAGTCCTATTGGAGGCTGTTGGCAAGTGAAGCTTATAAATGTTGATTAAAGTAGAACCACATCTCTCAGAATGTTGTTTGTGTATAGGTTAGATTTTGGTAGTTAGATGAGAGTGTCGTATTGATTATTGTGATGCCATTCACCTGCCTTGACCAGATTGCATTTCACTATAGTTAAGACAGTATATTTGATGGTTCAACAGAAGATAGGATACTTTCTTTCATTTGGAAACTGCAATTTGCCTACCTGATTATGCAAACTAAAATTTTAATTTTGAAATACATGGAAATCTTTTGAAAATTTTCTAAATAAATCATGGTATGCTTGGGAGGCAAAATCTAGCAATGAAGAATGTTACGTGAAATTGCTTGTAGCAATATATTTTGAAAGTTCTGATTGAATTCCTTAACTGTTGTCTATAGACTCTTTTGCCAAGATACTAGATTGTATTAAGTCTTTAAGTTATTCGGATAGGAAATCAAGCATATCTAATCCCAGTGTATGATTTACCTGAGATATCATGCAATTGGCTGCCATATTCACCATGGAACATCAGGAAAGATAGATGAGACCATTTAGCTATAAAATGACGAACTAATGCTCATATTTTTTTCCACTAGGAGATTCTCTTAAATGACTTGCTTATAGAAAATATGAGGAACAATTGACCTACAAATTAAGATAAGGGCATTATAAGAAATTTACATTGACTTTCAGATTTGTTTTAGATCCAGTTGATATTTATTGTGGGTAAAGGGAGGGCCATTACCTCTCGTTGCTATGCTATGGTGAGACCAAGCAACTGAGGTCCATATCTAATGATGTGCAGATGCAATTGTGTTACAGACACTGTCTTTAAAACTAATACTGTCATTCATCTCAATATCACCACTTTTTGAACTGGACTAAGAGATATTAATGTATTGCATAGTAATGGCCCTCTTATGACTGACAGCTACCATGATTGCTTAAAGTCGCTATATAAATGGTCCACAATCCACCTGTATTTTGGCAAGAGTCATGAAGCACTCTCTATGGTGTTTGGAGTTTTTCTACAGGTTTCTTGTTGTTTCTAGCATCTAAGATGTAGCTTTCTCAATTGCTCTTTTCTTTGAGAAGCAAGGGATTTTTTTATTATTTTGTGATATATACTTCAGCTTCATATTTTGTTCTAAAACCTTGAAAATTTATGTTTTTAATTTTTTATGGTTGGGCATGTTGTCTTTGAAGTTGGAACAAGGTAGCCATTTTCTTCTCTAATAATTGACTGAAATGAAAAATGCTTTTGGATAATGTCAAGTTTTCTGATAAACTAATATCTAGTTGTTCCACCAGACATAGGAAGAAGACTGTTAGACTTAGATTCTTGTGAAACCTTAACACATGGGCAATCTTGTTTGAGTTGTTACTTTAGTAACATACTGCTATAGTTATCTGTTAATGCATATCTCAATACTATGATTATTCACAGAGCTGACCATAATCTGCAAGATCTGAGAGCAAAGATATTTCCTTTCAAAAAAGCAAAGGCTGGAGCTCCTGATCCTTCTCCTTTCATTACATTGCCTGTCAGAAGAAAAGAAATATCACTTTCCTCATTGGTAGTGAACACTCCTCGAATAGCTGCACAGACAGGCCTGACAGGAAGGCGAAGAAAAGCTGTTGGCAGTAGGGCTGCCACATCTCATGGACGGAGTCCTGCTACTAGTGAATCCAATATAAATGAGGATAATGATATTGATAAGTTGGCGAAAAAGTCAAGCTCAAACGGAAACCCGAGTAGGCTGTCCCTCAGCAGAAGACAGGTAAAAGACATACTATTTTGTTCTTTCTTTTGTGGCTAAATAAATTTGCTGCATAAACTTTGAGTGGTCCTTTTTAAACTTATTTTTTTCACTTTGTAGAATTATGTTTACATTTTCAGGCTTCTTTGGGTGCTGACATATCCAGCAACACTGCTAAAAAGGATGTAGAGAATGGTGGAAAGCCCTTTCAGGATAAGGCGGAGCTCTGGAAGCCTTTAAATTGTTTGGTTGAAGCTGCAAATAGAACAAAATCTTGTAGGTCCAGTATGCAGAATCTTGTTTCTAAAGCAGAGCAAAGACATGTTCCTGATAACGAAGTAAATATTAACAAAACCAGGGTTGAGGAACATCCTCACAAGTCTGAGGTAAAGGATGAGAAGAATGACAGTGATCAATTGCTTCCAGTGACAGTAAAAGCCAAAAGGTTGCAAGGAGTCAGCAAGAAAAGGAGGAACCTTAAAAACTCGGTTCAAATTTTGCCTCATGCTGCAAATGCTCAAAGTGATCGGAGGATGATAACTCCATTGTGGTTTTCCTTAGTTGCAACTTTTGACCAGTTATGAAGCTTGACTTTTGGCAGTTATATATTTCATTGTCTGCAGGGCACATGCTTCTTATATTTGATTGTCCTTTTACTCATCTCATGTGAAATGGTTTCAGGACAGGAGATTCCACATTGCCCCAGATATCAACTAGTTATTTGAGGATAAAGTGAGTGAATTTTATCCTCATGCAACTGTGACTCCAATAATTGCAAATTTGCCCTTGTTTAATCTTCCTTTTTTCATTTTAAATATTTTCAAAATTGTGCTGGAACGTAGCTATATTTCCTTTAGTTATGTAAAATGTGTACCAAGTCTTTTGGTGAATACATTTGTCAATAATATTTAAGTTGTAATAAAGAACAGAGCAAGATAGTCTGATAAAAGGATATAGAAAGCAAACAATCAAAATTTTCCTGATTAACTAATGGAGCAGCATATAACCATATCTTTTATTGGTGACATGCACAACATTGCATAATTAATTTATGAAGGGGCTAACTATTTTAGCTGTATTTGGTCATCCAGTTAACTCCTATGCAATATAGTTAATGTAACTATCAACAAGGTGTAAGTTCTTGTACCATATTTTTAGCACGATATGATCCTATAATAGCACTGTGAAGACTAAGAAAACATTTGTGACACTCCTGTAGTTAGGATAAAGCCAGTGCTAATTCTGTTACTTTTCCATTGTTGCATCTGTTGAGGTTTCAGTCAGAATTTCTGCTGGATCTTTGACAAGTGTGGGAAGCGGTTTATATGAACGACCTAGAGTTCATGACAGCAAAATTAACTCAACGATATGAATCTTTAAGCATTGTTGTCAACATTTTCTGTTGCTGCATGGATTGAAGATAAATGATATCTTAGAGTAAGTATAGTTTCTTTTCAAGCATTTTGTATATCAACCATTTAATTGTTCTATTTTTTTAATTGATCCCAGAGATGGCAACGTACCTGTTTCTTACATTCAGAAGTATCTTGTCACCAAGCTTAATCTTGTCAGTGAAGCTGAGGTAAGTCTTCTCTAAAACCAATATATATTACTTCTATATCGAAAAAGTTAATGTTTTTGATATAGTGAGAAATCAATTCTATTAATCTGTGCTGTTTAAAATTAAAAAAATGCAACATAACAGAAAGAATGTTAATATATTTTGAATTTTCTGGTTGAGTTTTATTTGGTTGATAGTGAGTTGTTTTAAAGAACCAAATTTATTTGTGCTGTTTAACATAAAAAAAAATGCAACATAACAGAAAGAATGTTCATATATTTTGAATTTTCTGGCTGAGTTTTATTTGGTTCATAGCGAGTTGTTTTAAAGAACCAAACTTAATTTTAAGCCAACCCAGGTTGCATTCCACTTAGTTCTGTTGAAGTATATTTTCCTTACTATTCTGTATAGTTAGCTTTTCTTAACATACATGGTTATCATAAGCAACATCCAAAACATAAGTACGACTGATTTAACTTAACATCGACATATCTTGCATTCACTATGCCATGGTCGATAAGCTCACATGTCTTCAACTCTCTAACTGGTGTTTGCAGGTGGAAATCACATGTCACGGTGAACCAGTGAAGCCCACATTGTCTCTGCACCACTTAGTAGAGCAATGGGTACGAAGGGGCTCATCGCAGAAGCTGCAGGCAGTTATTGGCACCTCGGCCAAAGAGTTTGTTGTGGTGCTAGGTTACAGGCGCCGCAGGGTTCCAGCCTAGTGAATGCACAGCAATAACAACAATCCCAAACAACCTTTACATCGAATTGGCCGTTGCCGGTTGATTCTTCAGGACTTCCCTCTTGCGTCTGAGGTGCCCCTCCTTGTGCATCCGACTCAGCTTCTGTGCTTTACGATGTAGCAAACCCTGTTTCAGTCGACGAGCGTATTCTTGTTCATACAACTTGTGCTGTGAAAGTGGTGGTATGTTCTTGATTCACATGAAACACCAATTTGTCCTCAGTTTAGCAGTTATAAATGAGGTGGCATATCATCATGGTGTCATTTTAGCTTTGAAGAAGAGAAAAGTATTTGGTTTTACTACTGGATTGTCTGTATATTCTGTGTGTGATTCACCATTTTATCCTCTTTTTCTGCTTCAAAATCAATTGAAACAATTGTTATTATTATAAGTGTATTGCAAGTACATCTGCATGGTTTGATCATCTCTATTTCTGAAAAGAGTTCTTGGAAATTAAAAGAGACCAGAATGCTGCTTTATTAATTGTGGAGGAGTGACTGGTTGGCATTCTCACACCTAGAAATATAACCAAGATTAGATTAATAAGGTGGATACAACAACAATAAGTAGTAAAATTTGAACTCCTTGGGATCTGTCTCTCTCTCTCTCTCTCTCTCTCTCTTTTTAATTGAGTTCTGTACAAAATAATATCTGTAATTAAATGAAAATGTTTCTGTCAACCTGTTAAGGAATTCATTATCTCACATCTAAGGTTATATTCTCCCTATCTTTTATCAGACAACAAAAATAATTAGACAGTATTTGTTGCAGATTTAATCAAAACCACTTCTTTTTTCTTCATCTTCTTACTAGTTGCTCATCAGAAACAGGTTAAGAAGAGGATATCAACTCATGATCTCTTGACAAAAAACCCAAATACCTAAACCGTCTACCCTAGTGGACATCAGCTATTCTAATATACTTTGGCTAATTAAACTCATTATTCCAGTTAGAGTCATGATCTCCAGCATAAGTTATACTTAATGAAAGCTTTCTGAAACTTTTGACAGTTCTATGTAAAGATGAAACAGTTCCAAAGGTGAAAGAATTGACACTGAGCTGAGAAAACCAGTGAGCTTCAATGCTGCCTCTCGTACAAACAGATTTCAACTTCATAAAAAACATCATGGTTTTATATGAACGAAGCAAATCCACAGGCATTACCAGCAAATTTCTCGGTTTTCTTAGAGTTGTGGATTCAGAAGTACACTACTGATCCATCTCTATGAAAGCTAAAATGAACATGAACCTTCCATCACCTTATGCTTTGCTCTGTGACAAGTCATGAAAATCTATATCAGGAAGTGCAAACTATTGTACATAATCTGAAAGTTCCATCCATTTTGTGATAGGAAAACTCGATACTTGTAAAGCATGTTGGATTTTTTTAGAATCAGATAAGTCAATTGCAGGATGAAATATACATTTCAATGATCATATCTTAGAACACACACACACACACACACACACACACAGTTATTAGCTATCACAGTATCATGCAGATATACTGTTATATACAACAAGCCATAATGACTAAATAATGATTCCATCTTTTTAGGTAAATCCTCTAGTAAATATTTGGTAATTATCTAAATAATTACTTGCATGAAAGAAATGCAATTCCATCCATGCATACACAAGCATGGGACACATATGAAAGATGTGTGAGTTACACACTCTTTGAAGACATCTTAACCTATCAAAATCTAGGTCAATTTCTGTGATTCCAAATACCATCGATCCCTTTTCTTTGTAACTATCATCTGTAATCACAAGCATCCATCAAAGCTCCACACATTTCACTCTGGAGCTCCAAATCTTAACCAAGCTCACATGGAAACCGACTTCAGACCATGACACATTCAGAACTAAATTTCTCCATGATCCCTCAACTGATTCATGCAAGCCTATGCTCATTGGAAAGCTACGATCCATAGCTATAACCTGATTCAAACATCAATGGAATCCATCGACTATAGCTTAAGTTATTCCCATCCAAATTGAGGAGAGAAGCACAACCGAACCCAAGTCACTATTATCCCCTTCCTTTTAAGTTTCATCCACGCTTCAACATATCGGCCGTTTCTGACCGTTGATGAGGTTGAATCTAAGGGCCCAAGTTTGAACCGAGGCGGGGTTATCGATCCGCGTGCGGCATCCGCGGACCAATCAGCTTTCAGCGTTCGCCCGTGCTCCTCGTATATAAACCCCGCTCCCGTTCCTCGACTCTCGCCTCGCTGCAAACGCACTAGCTTCCGTCCTCGCTTTCGATACTCTAGAATTCACCGCGCTCGAGCTTGAGGGATTCTTGTGATGGCGACCGAGGAGACCGCCGCCGCCGCCGCTGCGACCGCGATTGAAGAGCCCGTAGTGGATCCTGTCCCGGCGGACCAGCCGGCTGAGGAGGATGCCCCCGCTGACGCCGCTAAGCCGGCGAAGTCGAAGAAGGCGAAGGCCCCCAAGGTGGCCAAGGCTAAGAAGACTGCTGCCCCGAGGAAGCCCTCCGCACACCCGCCCTATGCTGAGGTGAGGATCCCATTAATTCGAAGCCCTAATTTATCTGCGATCTGCCCGTTTCTGTAGACCTAAAGTTGTTTTGTTTGGTGTTTGTAGATGATCAACGAAGCGATCACGGCCCTCAAGGAGAGAACGGGGTCGAGCCCGTACGCGATCGGGAAGTTCATCGAGGACAAGCACAAGGCACACCTTCCGTCCAACTTCCGCAAGATCCTCCTAGTCCAACTGAAGAAGCTTGCCGCCGCCGGGAAGCTTACCAAAGTGAAGAGTTCCTATAAGCTCTCAACTGCCCCTCATTCTGCACCGGCGAAGCCCAAGTCCGCGGTTGCCCCCAAGAAATCGGCCCCCGCCCCGGCGAAGCCCAAGGCTAAGGCGAAGACAGCCGCTGCCGCCAAGCCGAAGGCCAAACCAGTCGCTGCGGCAGTGAAGACCAAATCTAAGTCGGCCGTGGCGAAGCCGAAGGTAGCAGGAAAGCGCAAGTCCCCAGCGAAGCCGAAGCCAAAATCGGCGGCGCGGCCGGCGAAGACCAGGAAGACCACGGCGAAGGAAGTCCCCGTGAAGAAAGCCGTGAGGACCGCACCTAGGGCGAAGACCACCGCTGCGACGATGCGGGTCGCTGCCGCGAAGAAGCCGAAGACCGTGAAGCCGGCTGTCAAGAAGGCGGCGGCTAAGAAGGCGAAGAAGTAGAAATCTTCCAGTAATGAAAATGTCTCTTGTTTTACTAATATTTCTTCTTTTTTCTTACTCCTCTTTGTTACGTGGAGGAGGAGGAGAGGGAGAGGTGGGGCAGTCGATGTAAATGTGGCGGTGTGTGGTGGGTGAGTGTACGCGTGGAATCGCGTGTTTTTAGGTGGTAAGAGAATAGGGTGCTAACAAAGCAGCTATGTCAATGTTTTTTCTTTTAAGAAATATTATAATCTTTGGAATTACATTCGGGGGCGGATTACCCCCACTTTGTGGCTGTAGATGTGGACGTTTTGCTTGAGGGTGCACGTGGTCGGTGATGAGACGGCGTGTTTGGCGACGTGGACGACAATTTGAACGTCGAAGCTGACTTGTTGGAATCCGTTTCCTATTAAAATTGTTTCAGTTATAACTATCTCTTACCTTTCGATAACTTATATGAAATATTGGAATATCCAGTCTTTTCTTTTGGGAAAAAAATTGGAATGCGAAAAAGAGAAAAGAAACAGGAAAAGCAAGTGGTGGGCCATCCGAAGGCTCCAGAAAAGTGTGTCGCGCAGACACATGACGCGTGGACTGATAGTGATGCCAACTGAGGACAACGACTTAACTCACTACTTGGGGCACCACTGTAGGACGTGGCGTACGTCCTTGGCGTTAGAGGCTTCTACTTTAGCTCGCGACTGAGGTCGCTGAATTCAAAGTGAAAGTGCTGTTGAGGAGGTAAAAAGAGGCACGGAGAGCATTTTGGGGGCGACGACACGAAAGTTGATGGTGAAAGCTGGCGACGGCTCGAGTTCGAGAGGTCATTTCTCTAGAAGCGTCTCGCTCTTTCGAGCGTCTCCCTCGAACAGTGGTCGTCCTCTTCGTTTGGCTCTCGGAATAAAGAGCGAAGACCAGGTATCTGGCTACCTTCTTCTGATCTCGTCGTGCATTTGTTTGGTAATCATCGCTTACGTTTTCGCATGATCGAGTAGTTTGGCGGAGTTCAGTTTCGTTTGTTGTCAACGAACGCGAGATGACTTTGTGTCGTTTTCCTTTTCTTGAGTGTAAAGGGCGGATTTATCTTCAAACTCGTGGATTCAATCTCTCTCCTTTTGTTTCTGGTGATTAACTTGGATGTTACGGTAATCTTGGTCATCGGGATTCTGTATTCAACGGACTGGATCAGATAATGTGAATAGTGCTCCATGGGGTTTTGGCTTGAACCTGAGTTTTGACGATGCGGCAGGCAGCAGAGGAAATGGGGTGTACGATTGTTACTTGCGGTAGAACATTGTCATCTACATGTGATGGGAGTGCTTATTATACTAAGAATTTAAGCTAAAAGGGAATGGAGCGGTCTTTTTCCGTGTCATCATCTTTTTCTTTTTCTTGTTTTTGATGTTATTGGAGCTCGCTTATATTTTGCATGTTTATGCCATATCCAATTCAAGAAGTTTTGCCCCCTTTTTTTCTTTTTTCTTGTTTTTGATATTATTGGAGGAGGCTCATATTGCATGTTCATGCCATATCCATTTCAAGAAGTTTTGCGGTCAGGGAATGTCAGAGGTTTATTGGTGGGTGTTTATTTATCCGGGAAGAGTTTACCGTCAGGGAATGTCAGGATTTTTGGTTACCATTGAAGAGTGCATTTAGCTGGAAGGATCAATTATATGAAAATGGTAGGCTTTTCATTTTCGATTTAGAAAGAAAGATCAAATTGTTGTCTCAAGCTTGTACTAGTTCTCTGAGCATACAAATTTATGCTTATATTGATTGTGTTGGACTGTTCTGTGATCTTGCCTCCTAATTACGCTATAATTCTCACCTTACCTTGCCTTATATTAGATTGGTACCAAGTGGCTAGTGTCATAGTTTCAGCAATTGGATTAATACATCACCAAATATAGTAGGTGGAACACCAACCTGTATCATTAAAAAATAATAAAATAATTAAATTCTGATATGTACCAACTTACATTATCTGGCACCAATCGTTGGTCGGATCCATAAACATCACTCGATATGTATTGGTTCGGCCAACCACTGACCTAGCATGGATTGCCCACAATTAATTTCTAGGAGACAGATAATATCTTGTCCGTTAAAACTTGTTCATAAAATTATCTTAGATCTACTAGAGCTGATGGTTACTATGAAGTTTCTAGCAGGTGGATTCTGATAAGCAGATATGCAATTGCTTGATTTCTCAATGAAGTAAATTTATTGTTTGTAGGTTTCTGTGATCAGTTGGACCTAGTCATTAATTAGCATGGTTTCTGAAATATATCTCAATAAAACCTACTGAAGCCTATTTGTTTGCAATTTGCAATAGATAGTTGTGGTGGGCATTAGACGAGTAGCACTTTCAACTGTTGGAACCAGTTCTACGGCCAGTTAAACAAGTCATGTTTTAGTTCTGTTAATACATAGTTTATTATTATTGTTCCTGAGAAGCAAGGCCTAAGTGATAATTTTTTCAGTGTTAAATTAATATACTCAAACTAGCTGAGCTGGAAGCACTTATGAAATTAAGGTGGTCATATAAAATATGCAATTAGTTGTTTTGTAAAGTGCTTGAAGGACGCTCATGATGCATTCCCCTGTGGTCAGCTTTTGTTATTTTTCTTTCTAAGGAGAGTTTGATTCCAAGGGATATCTGGTAGCTCATACATTTGCTCAAGTGAAAACAAAAGGGTTGGGTTTGTTAAAAATGATTCCGGTAAGCAATATGTGATTTGCAAGAATATTTAACTATACAGAGAGATCAGCTTTTTCTTTGGGGCTAGGAACCCAGGTGAGAATTGCAATGGCTGTAAAGAGAGAGGATTTCTTGTGTCTCAATTAAGGTTCTTGCAAGTTGCTGATATTCTGATAAATGTACAACGAGGGCCATTGTGTAATGGTTATGATCTATCAAGTTTAGCATCCAGCTGTGGGATTTTCTTGTAGTAATCTGGTTGAAGGTAGAGTTTGATTTAAAAGGGGATAAGAAAAAGATGGCTCCCATGAGGAGATATCAGCTTCATACTCCATTACTGCACGATATCTTGGTGGGATTACATTAAATAGAGGATCATTAATTGGCTAATTCTAGAATCAGTCCTGATCCGTATCAAGGAATGCACATGGCAAGCATTTAGCATATTTGATTTTTGAATTTATTGTCTTTTTTGTGCTAATTATATAGCACCAAGTTTCCTGGGTCCTCTAGTCTGTTGTCAGTTCAGGGTGATTTAATTTATTGATTATACTATGGTGCGAGGAAGTTTATTTCGGATATTGTATTTTGAAAACTATGCTTGGGAAATTTAACTTTTAGGCATTTCTGCCTTTTGTTTGGAGACAGTTATTCTTGTTTGGCATTCATCTTGAGTATTTAATTTGGTAAAGGCTCTCATGCAAATTATTAGATCTGAATGCTAATATCCCCTTCTATTTTCATATTTCAGGCGCATATGACATTTTAAAAAGATTGAATATTTACTTGAAATGGTTGAAAGCTACATTTTTCTTTGACTTTTAAAATGCAAGTTTTGTGAAAAATTGATTTCATTGATACCGATTGTTGAACTCATATTGCAACATTATTCAGTTCATTTTCATTATTACATGAGGGTTAGCTGCTGATTTGAACTTTAGGATTCTGTTTAAGTAGTTTGACATGCCCTGGTGGGTGAAGAATTATAATGTCATTGTTCTATTGTTTGCATATTATGAGTCTGACTTTAGACTCTTCAGTTTTAGAATTTTTGACAGACTAAAATATACCTGGTAGGTGTCCTTAGGATTTGGATGTATGTTTTTAAATTAGAACTTTCATGGTTTCATGTCAGATGTCACTAGGATTTCCCTTATTTGCTGTGAGAATCAGAATGTGAAAAAAAGATTTAGAAGCCAAAATGTGATGAGCTACTATTCCTTGATAGAGACAGTTCATTACTATTGTTATTTGGTTGTGGATCTGAACGTAGTTTTGCACAATAGAACTCTGGCTGATAATTAGAGATTTGACACTGATCTGTATGATTTTTATAACTTGCTTCAATCATATTGATGATCTATATCTGGCGTTGTTGACAGGGGAGGTGGTGACTTCTGGCAGTTTTCGTCATGATGCAGGACTTTCGATCCTTTTAATAGCTGCCTTAAGCTCTTGCTGGATTGATTCTCTTGTTGGTGACATCACCATCTCATCCCAAATGAAACCAGACCCGGAGCTAGTATCTTCCTGTGGGTAGAGTTCATAGATTGAATTAGCATCCTCATTTACTTTGCTCAGCTTCTCCAGACAGATGATCTCCTGTGGGTCTACCAATAGGTTGCTGCTTCCATCCTTCCAACCTATCAGCTGCAGACAGCATGAAAGCCAATACTATATTACCCTGTATCAAGATATCATGGTGGCTGAATGTTGCACTTTTTTTAAGTGAAAAAAGTGGAGAGAGGAAGAAACCTTAGCAGATCCCATGGAGTTGGTTGAGTAGAGCCTGGCATTGTCAACAAGTTGACAATATCTTGGAAAGGCATTAGCAAACCTTTGGTGAGACTTCAATTGGGATTTCACTCTAACTGCTCTACCCATTATTATAGCTCTCCTGCCATTGACATCATAGAGTTGAGCTTGGAAACTTTCAGCTCAATGACCTTATGGTCGAAAATTTCAGGTTAGAACAACTAGCCAATGTACTTCTCCTGTCCACATTGATTGTCTCTATTCATCTTTGTTAGTTATCCGGTATTTATGACCCAAGAAATCTTATATTATATATATATATATATATATATATATATATATATATATATATATATATATATATATATATATATATATATATATATATATATATTATATATATATATATATATTCAATTTAGGTGCATGAACCTCCCAAGGCATAAATTGTTACGTTTGGGTTTGATTCAAGAATAGGGTTTTTTTAGAGTCATACCTGATTCCTCGGACTACTGCTAGGTAGGCATCACAAACAACTCCAACCATCTCTATCCTGTAAGGCTTCCTTGTACTGCACTTATTGTTCTCTTGGTTGTCCTCCACCTGTTCCCAGTAGTTCTCTGTGATGGTCCCATCATCAGCAACCTTGTATCCAACTCCCATCCGATACTGCTGGTGATGTACATTCCGGGCCATGGCTATGGTTTGCTTAACAAATGGTTCCCAGGAGAGAGTGCCGTCCATGATCACATCTCGACCTTCATTCAGCGCAGTCACGAGTAGAGAGGAAGCTGCATCTGTTGATGACTGATGGACCTGCTTGTAATTGTTGCGTGAGCTCAGTTTATTCTGGAAGCTTAGACCATGAGGAGGACAAGGATGACATCAGATTTTTTACTGATTGATGTTGGAGATATGTCTATATTCTCTAAACTCTGTTGATGATATCTGATCTGATATGGATTTCAGAGAACCCATGTTTAACTAGATTGTAGGCATAGATTAATGGAACTGAATCTAGTCTGAGATTGAATGAACTCAGAATCAGATCCATACTCGAAGGAAATTACACACATCTAGGTTGAATCAGAAGTCTGTCCTCCCTGTTTCGGAAGATTTGATAGTCATGGAGAATGTGATATGTGGTGTCTAAGCTCCAAGCGGAAGGTTTGTCTTTTGCTCCTGGACTAGTTAGAAAAAAAATCATGTTTGTTTATATTTCTGCAAAAGTGTTCATTATTCTGTTAATCATCATTGTTATCTAAGAGTTATGATATTAGTTATGTAGCATCACTCAACTTTGAAATGGCACTAGAGTAAATTTAAATTTTTCTAATAATTTCATAATCGGGAGTCAATCCTCTCAAGGTTGAGTCAACTTTTTAATTAAGGCAAATCTAAGTAAATAAAATCATTGTGAAATCTAGTTTGCTGGCAATAATAAGTATCTTGTTAGAGCAGTTCAAGCAAACAAAGGGCAATCATAAAATTTTCCTGTAGGTTGGAATTCAAGAAAATGAGGGCACAGAGAAATAATGAAATAAACTAATAAAATAGGAATTTTCTATGGGGACCAAATAAATTGATTACAGACAGGCCAAGACATAGAGTAGATAAGAAAAATATTATTACATCAATTGTAGTTTTTTTTGTTGATGATGATGTCATAATCTTTTTTCAGGAACAGTTTCTAATGTTTCAAAGCAAAGTAAATGGGATTTTGATGCTTTAACTATCTTAATTTATATTTAATATATGTCTTCCTCTAGAAGAATAACTGAAAGCAGAAGAGTTAAGGAATCAAATGTCTAAACAAAGAACAGTAGAGAGAGGAATACCAGTTCAGCAGTCTGGAGCATGTCATCATGATGACCTCTGGAGCTGATAGCTCGATAGATGACATCCGTCTCTTTGAACGCATCAGCTTCAACCACCACTGTGTTTGCTGCAGCGCCAGACCAGAAGGCTCTGATATGCGGGTAACGACATATCATGATAAAAGACTGTGCATATCTAACTGATGAAAAGCAGATACAAATATGGCATTTTCCAGTCATATCAGGATCAGATATATCTAACTAGATACATTGTTGATCTGAAGTTTTTAGCTTGTTTAGTTTGAATGTGATCTAGAACCATTCCTGTCCTTTTGATCTTGGTTGTGTGAGTCGAGGACATGGGACATTTGGGCATCCCCCCTGTCACCTTAGCTGTTTTTAACTCTTCTACTCAGACCATACCTTAATAATCAACTCTTCTGATAGACTGGTGTATGTCTAATAGTGCTACCCAACATTGGAGATGCCTGTCAAGGCAGTGATTTAAAATTTTTAATTTATAACTTATTTTACCTTTTTTTTCACCAAGTATCATTTTGCTTCTGGTCTCTAACTAACTGATGTCTTTTTTTCATTTATTTTTTTGTTACCACTTTATTGAAATTACAGTCAAGGAGTTGGCATTTCGCCAAGTTTTAGTGCATTATACTGTTAGCAGAATATGGTAGGATGAACTGCTTCAGTAACAAGAAACTAGTAATTATTACTACTTTATATATGTTCCCCTGGTTTTAAGATGCACATGGTATGACTGCTACTTTGTGCCAGGCATACTGTATGTAATCTGGACATCAAATGAAAGCTTCTTTAAAGTTGGTTTACTTGGTGATGGTTTTTGTACTTTTTAATCTCTGTTCTTTATCATTCCCTTATTACATTTGGGGTCTGTTTTAATTTAGTGTGATGTTAAAAGAATTAAAGAAGAACTTACTCCTGTAGTATTTCCTTGAGCACAGTGCTCTTGCCAGCTCCCATCCCGCCACCCATCAGAAGAAGAACAGGGCTCCGATCAGCAACGGCTGCCGGAACCATCACGTCAGTGCAGTGGGATTCATCATGGGTTCCAATGCCAATGGCCTTCATCTCCTCCACCAATGTCGATATGACTCTTGTGACCTTCAGGTCTTTTGTCACCCTTTCAAATCTTAGTTTCCTGTGTTCAACCATGAGAATTACCACCGCTATGTTAGTGAATCAGTTTTGATTTGCTTAAAAGTATGTTTACTGATTCAGAAAACTATAGCTTTCTTGTGATAACAGCATGAGGACTAAAGTATAGAAATGCTTTTACATCCAAAGAACACCAAACAGTGGTGAGATGATCTACCATTACTTTTCCTCCACATTTTACCAGGAATGTTTTGGTCACCTTCTTTTGGGTTTCTTTTGTAGGTGTCTAATAGAATATGTTTTAGCTGAACCACTCACTGCAAGGAGACTTTTTCAGGTACAGTGACAAGAGATACTGTGTTTTGTGAATCATATGAAGGCCGCCTTGCCCTGATAATAGCTCTATGGATTGGAGCATGGTCTGGTAAAAGTCTTGCACGTGGTATTCCCTCTCCTTCTTCTGCTATTATTATTGTTTGTGTACTATGTTGCTGTAAGTCACTGCACAAAAGTTAACATCAGGTATATAGTTCCTGTGTCTCGTCAAGCAACACAACAGGGATTGTCAGCCTTCCATTGGTTGACAACCGTGGCCTCACACCATCAACTGCAATCTTTGATGTACACTGTGGGGCCTGTTCTATCAACCAATAAGGCCCTCCGCCGCCCTGCATTGTGTTGGATCCTAACACAGGAGCTGCACGCTGGCTCGGATGTGTCTCCCTTCACCTTTGTGAGGGGGGATGCCGTTCCCTGTCTTTGATGACATAGGCAAGCTTTATTTGTTTATGAGCTATCCCACATGGCACTCTGGGTCACATCTCCATCATGTTCTTAAAGAAGATGCTATGATCCCGTGAGAATAATTAGATTCCCATGTGGAATCTTGATAAGAAACCCAGAGTTAGCAGCACATTTGCTCCTTGACATATTAATATATGAATCATTCTTCTATGAGCGCAGGTACAGGTACCAAAGAACCATTGAGCTTCCGCATCTCATGTGGCTCCACAAGCCCAACCTCCTCACCTCAACATGGGATGAGAAGAGTTTTTAATACAATCTGGAAAATTATCCTCATGTTCAGCTGGTGAGTGCTTCCTTTGGCAAGTTCGTCTAAACGACTAACATTTTGTGGGTCAA